>BQKN01000065.1:595015-615909 GCA_022839385.1 Asparagus kiusianus
TATATATATATATCAGTTCATTTATTTCATCTTTCCATTTGCACTTGAATGAAAACTGATAGATTTCTAAATTTTGGTGTACATATAAATGGCAAATAGAGGTGTTCAGAGATAGAATTTCTAAAGAGTTAAGTACTCTCTTCTTTTTCTTCATCTTTTTTTCCCCATAAGAATTCAATATATTTATGAGTTTTTTTGAGCGAGGTTAAAGAGTATTCATGTGTTACAATCTTCTCTTTAATTAATTAGTAAATTTATCTTATTGTCTTTGTAGACATAAATCAAAATATTGGTTGAACCAAATTATACACTTAATTATTAATGCTAATTACTCTATTTCATGGTAACATCTCACATGTTAAAAAAATGGGGTGTAGTAAATAAATCTTCTTGCGGAAGATTTGAACATAGGGAAAGTAGACAAATACAAATTAGATGTCTATGATCTTATACCAGTAAAATTTGCTCTTCCACTTTTTAACAGAAGAATGATAAGGAAATTTAAGAAGAATAAAAACGTCATCCTCTAATTTCTCAAAATAAAATAAAATAATAAAAAAAGTCTAGACAGGGACAATAAAAAGGAAAAAAGAAGGACAAGAGTCGGTTGATGCTGTTATCAGATAACACTATCCAGTATCTATATCATTTCACTTCACATCCAATTAACAATTATAAAGTCAAGCAAAAGAGTAAGTTAACCCAATGAGCATCATATTGGAGTAATTCTACTTTGGTGAAAGATCAATAGTACTTGTGATTGACATACAATAAAGAATCAAACAAGCAACATGCACCAATATACATCAATATTGAAGCTTGACATGTATTTTACCCCAACATAGAAATTAAATCTTATGAGATATGGCCTTTACAGGAAACACATGATGCCCCTGAAATTGAATTATGACAGGAACTTATACTAGTTTAGTGAATATTTATTACCAGTTGAGATAATGCATCGGTGCAAAGATTTAGTCAGCAAAGTTAGGGGTAGTAATATGTCACAAAGATTGAAGTTAGTATAAATACTACGCCACGTGTCACACCAATTCATTGGTTTTTTGTGTGTGTGGGCGGGCGGCCGGCACCCCCCGCGGGCGTTGGGTTGTTTTGTTCTTACAAATTATAATTAGGCACGATTTGGTTGCTATCAGAAAAGAAAGAAAAGAGAAAAGGAAATTGAAAGGAGACATAAAGTAAATGCAAAGTAATTTGATTGTTTGGTATCTCAAAATTGAGAAGAAAACTTGTGGAGAGAAAAGTATGTTTTATGTTGTTTAGATAAGTTACAATGAACCTTGAGCAAGTTTATGGAAACATGAGACCCAAAGTCCTAAAGAGTCACTCTTTTGCCTACTCTCTCACTTTGACTAATTTTGAGAAGAGAAAAGGAAAAGTTAAAAAAAGGGGGAGAATTTACTTAGATTTTTGGAGCTTGTCACCAAGCATTTTATCATTTTGATAATTAGTAAATCCTAGAAATATTTATTCTAGCAAGCTAGTCAAATCTTTGAGAAGTCTCCTTTATTCCACGTTGATGTCATGAGCACAAGAATATCACTGCACTCGCTAAAGGTATTGGTGAAGGCAAATATTTGACAAGTATCTTGATATGATTAGCATAAATCCCAAAAGGAACCTTCGACTCTCTTTGAAACTAAATTTTTTTGGCGCTTTCTGATAGCAAGATTCTGTATGAGTTGAGTTTGTACAAGTTTGGTATATAGTTCAAAGGAGTTTTGAACCTCTTTCTTCTTAATTTTTTTTTTTTAAGTCCTTAACCATTCCGTGAGAGTTGAGCTTTATATTTTTATATTCTAGTATATCTTCGCATATTGAGCATCATTTTTATGGGTTGAAAATTAAGCCCGAGTTATTCTGATATCATCTTAAAGTTTTTAATCATCACATCAAAACTTTCAAGTTGTAATGAAAGATGAGGACTATAATTTTATATTCTAAGATAGCTATCTTATAGAACTAGGGCCTCAATTCAATCAAAGACACAAAATATAACAATAAGTAAATATAAAAGAGAGAGGGTAAGAGATAGTTAGCCAATGAAGACGATGATATGTTCACGAGGTTCGACCACTCTCAACCTACGTCCCCGACCACCTCTCCCGATGGTAATCCACTACACAACCCGGTTTTGAAGTAGGAACTTCTTACACAACGATCTCCTCGAGATCTAACTCTCCACACAAAGCCACTCAATACAAGATAAAGATAACAATCTCTCTTACAAGAATCTTATGGCAAGGCTGAAGGGATTGACTATTGAAGCAGTGGGATTGTGAGTGTATGAAAGTGAAAATCGAAAAAGGAAGAACTTGAGAATGAGTAGAAGATTTAAGCTTAAAAGTCTCAAAAATAAAATCTCAAGTTTTTCTCTTAGTTATTTAACAAATGAGACATGAGGACCATTTATAGTCTCTCATCATATCAGCTCAAATCTGAAGAAAATCTAGAAATCAAAACAAATCCCTTAAAATCTGGATTCTGATAAACTAGTTGTTACCTGGAAATCAGCGGTTCGGTCGACTGGTCAATTTGAACAAGTCGACTGACCAGAATGACTGAAATTGTATAGTGCGGTTGATAACAGTATCGGTCGACTGGTCGACACTTTTGGTCGACTGCTTAAGGACCTGTCGACTGATAGTTTTGATCGGTCAATCGCATAGAAATAATTTGTGGATACTGAAAAATTGAATACAGTCGGTCGACCGATGGTTACGATCAGTCGACCAATAGAATGAAAAATTGATTTTCACTTTAAGGTAGCTGAAACAACTTAAAACAAATTTGAGGCTTTAGAAAATACTTAAAATTATAAAATACTAAGGATAGAAAGTATTTTCTTCGAATCAATCTTTTGTTTAAAAGTGATTTTTAAATATTTTGATAAGAACGAGTCTTGAAGTGTGTGTGTATAATCCCTAATGCTTCAAAAGTTATTAACTTTATTCACGCCTACATTATAATCTAGAGAGAAATAAAAATGTAAATATCGCTTACAAATATATACAAAGCATGAGTATCGATATTTGCTAAGTTTTTGTTTTTTATAAAACTTTTCTTGAATATATACTTGAACGCTCTTCTTAAGTAGATATTTGCTTGAGTTGATCGATCTTTGAGCATTTAAAGCTTCTTCATCAACTTGCTTTTACCTCTATGAGTATCATCGCTGAAGTGCAAATCCATCCATCCTTCTTTACATGGTACTATATTGCTTGATAAACATATCATGCGTTAAGAAATTATCTATATGCTAAGATATCTATGTCAATGCTCATTCTAAAAAAACGGATAAGCCAAATCATCATGATGTTTCCACTCCATTTTCATTACTACGTAGGATCACTTGACAAGCAATTAGTACTAATAATGAGGTTTATAAATTATCATCAAAATACGAGACCTAACAATCTTATATTTATTAAAGAATCCTAATCAAATTAAAATTATTCATAATTATAAATTTTAATAATTAACTTCCTTCTTTGTATAGAAGAGGGGTTTTTTCTATATTGCATACTCCTTATAGAATTGTGAGTTCAGGAAAAAAAATTTATGGTCAACATTATCCTTGACCTTTTGGGATATTACATTGTTATCATATCCTAATGACCATAATGAAGTTAAAATTTATAAACAAAAATTTAGTTAAAATAAGTTTATCATCTCATCCAAATTATTAGTTAATGACAAAATTGAAGGTTTAAAAGCATAACTTTTTCTATTTGAATCTAACATGTTGATACCTAATCTTATATTTATTTAAAAATCCTCATTATATTAAATTATTTTTAATATAAAATTTTAATATTTAAGTTCGTCCATTGTATAAGAAAGGGTTTTTCTTTGTATTAAAGAATTATAAATAAATCCCTATAAAAATTCAAAAATTACAAACAACTTTCTCAAAATCCAAAAATATGAACAACTCCTAAAAAATTAAAATTACAAATTAGCATATGAAAAATTAAAACTAGGAAACAACACTTAAGATTCAAAATTACAAATAAAACCTTGTAAAATTATAAAATTTATAAATAACATGCTAAAAATCCAAAACAATAAATTGTCCTTTTAAAGTCCAAAAATGAAATACAACCCCTTGAAAATTTAAAACTTATAGATAACTCCATAAAAATCTAAAAATTCCAATGGCCTCGTGAAATACCAAAAAAATATCAAACAACCCTTTAATATTTAGAATTGAAAATAAACCCTTGAAACATTAGAAAGTTACAAATGGCATTTTAAAATCCAAAAATTATAACTTAATTGTATAAAATCTAAAATTATAAAAAACAACATGGAAATCTGAAATTTCAAACAACCTGGTTAAAGTTTTTTAAAATTGCAAAAACCCCTAAAATTTTTTACAATGATCTCTATTAAAGATGCAAAAAATATAAATATCCCCTTAAATATTAAAAGTATTACAACCAACCTCATGAATATTTTAGAAATAATAAACAACCTGCTAAAAATTTTAAAGATTATAAATACCTCCCTAAAAATTTTACAAAATAACCTTCTAAAAAATTGCAAAAACCTCTGAAAATTTTTACAATGATCTCTATTAAAGATTCAAAAATTTTAAATATCCCCTTAAATATTATAAGTACAACCAACCTCATGAATGTTTTAGAAATAATAAACAACCTGCTAAAAATTTTAAAGATTAAAAGTACCTCCCTAAAAAATTTACAAATAACCTTCTAAAAATTTTGGAAACATTCCCTAAAAGTTTTAAAAATTAAATACCCCAAAAAAGTTTACGAATAGTCACCCTTAATTTTTTCTTCAACCCTAAAATTTTCAAAATTAAAAATAGACCCTCCGAAGTTTCTAAAATTATAAAATAAAATAGAATAATATTGTTATGTATCGTTGGTGTGGGGAAAGAATAAGGCAAAAATTTAGAAAGATTATTTTTAATTAAACAATGTTATCATCCGACCAAGTTATTAGTTGATTATAAATTTTAAGGTTTAATAATTTTTTCTATTTGAGTCTAACGTATGGTTACTTAATTATATCTTTATTATAGAATTCAAATCAAAATAAAACTATCTATAATTAGAAATTTTGAATAATCAAATATGTACTTTATATGCAAATACTTAATTTTATCTTTATCTAAGAATAATCATTAAATTAAAATCCTCAATTATAATTTTTTTAATAATTAATTCCTTCCTTTATATTAAAAAGGGTTTTCTCTATATTAGAGAATCATACACAAATTTCTTTAAAAATTTAAAAATTTCAATTAACTCTCTGAAAACCTTTAAAAATAACTCCTAAAAATTAAAATTGGAAACCCACTGAAAAAATAAAATTTAGCAAAAAACATCCTAAGATTGAAAATTAAAATGAAATCTTGAAAAATCTAAGTATTACGAATAGCATCCTAAAAATTCAAAAATTATAAACTGTTCCTTAAAGTCCAAAATGACTAACAACCCCTTATAATTTTAAAATTTATAAATAACTTCATTAAAAAATTTAAATTCCAATTACCCTGTGGAATATCAAAAATTATAAACAACAGTTTAAGATTAACAATTGTGAATAAGCCATTAAAAGATCAAAAAACAAGAAATATTAATTTTAAAAATTAAAAATTTGTAAGCTATCCTTATAAAATCTAAAATTATAAAAAAAACTCATGAAAATCAAATTCTAAATGGTATGCTTAAAGTTTCTAAAGTTGCAAATTGCCCCTAAAAATTTTACAACAAGCCTTTTAAAATTATAAATACCCCCTTAACCAACTTTAAATTTTTTTAATGAATTGGTTATAACTTGTTGATAATTTTAAACTTTGCTTTTTTTTTAATTGGAAGTTTTAGATAATTAAGTAGTTTAAAAAGTGTCATATTAATAATTCAATTGAAAATTCTTTTTACAATGGACTAAACTCCAAATAATGCTTTGGTTGAAAAATAATTCCTTTTTAGTAATTGGTTATAACATGTTTGATAATTTTTAACTTTTTGCCTAAAATTATAACCAGTTTAGATAATTTTTTAACTTTTTCCTAAAATTATAATTCTCCATTCAATTGAAGAATTCTTTGGAGAATTCACTACAGCTCTAGATAATGCTTTGTTTAGGAAGTAAGCTTGATTTCCTTGTTTTAGTTACTAATTTGGTGTCTAATTTTCTGAAGCTTTGTATAAAAAAATCCATTTCTTATTTATAAAAGTATTGAGGAGAATCAAATTTCCGAGAGATCAAAATGAGAGAGGTTGTAAGCATAGTGTTTGCCTATAATGTTTAGTTAGGGCCAGGCCAGAGAGGCAGTAGTCAGTTTGGGCCATAATTAAGAAAATAATGGGCTGAAGCCCAAAAGACATGGATAAATAGGCTTAAGGAAGATATTAATTAACTTTCTTCGCCCTATCCTCGCTAATCTTCCACAAGAGAGATTAACTTAAGCATCAAAAGGGCAACAGCAGGAATAACCCCACACATTAACCTCCTTCATTTGTTGTGTGCAAACCTGCATGAACTTTGTTGGCCATTAGATTCTTCTGAACTGTAATATTGAGCCATTAGCAATTTCCCTTTTAAAAAAAATAGTCTTACATAGTTGTTTGTTTTAACTACCTCATATTATTTTCAAAAAATTTCCTCAATATTAAATAACAAGACGCTTACGTATATTGATCTTCAAATTAAATACCCTTCTGACATGATAGCATCCCTCACCTTGTCAACTTGCACAAATTAAATGTCAACGTAAAATAATCTGCCCATCGTCACAAATTAAATATAATACGAGTAGCTGTAAACTTTACCGTGACGATTTTTCAATTGATAACGCAAAGTTTGGTAATTGTTAGGTGTATGATTGTAACGGATAATTGCTTTAATTGACTGTTCAAGCATTAGATAAATGTCATTTCCATCTCATATATATATATATATATATTTTTGTATTTATATATATATATATATATATAAGGACCAAAACATATGAGAGCATTTCTCTTGTCATTGCATGTTGTTGAGATTTCCTCTCTCATTTCACTCTCTCTCTCTGTTGATAATAGTGTATTGTAGTGGGTTTTAGTCCCACATTGCTTGGGAGAACAAACCTCATACTCCTCTACTTGTATAAATATATGTGCACACTCAATATTCAATTCAAGGGAAATTTACCCAAGATTCTCTCTCTCTCTTACTTTAACATGGTATCAGAGTTAGGGCTATTTCCCTCCGGATCTCAGATCTACGTCGTTATACTCCGGATCAAAGCTTGGTCTTTGACCCCGAGATTTGAGCGATTGTTTCCTTGGTGAAACAATCCCTCCGACTATTATTTCCTTGGTAAAATAATACCCGTTAAATTAACGGCATCGTCGTTTCAAGCCGTCTCTCGGCCTCAAACGAACAACATTACCGTTTCGTAGTCAGTAACTGCATCTCGACGTCTTAACATTACCGTTATGGCTCCTTCAGAGAAGATTCCCAAACCACCTTTGCCCCCCAATGATCAAAGTGACTGGGCAGGGTGGTCCACCATTGTCACCAATGCCTTGCGTGGCGCTGGTTTGCTTGATCATCTCACCAGTACGGGACCGGTTCCACCGTCCATCAGCACTGTTACTTCATCCAGTACTATTGCCTCTGGCAGTGGTGATGTCGATCTTCAGACTGCTCGTGCTCTCTATGTCAAGGAGAGTTCGGATTGGCAATTGCAGGAATTTCGTGTCATGGATTATCTCACTCGATGTGTTGGCTCTGGTCTCACTGTCGAGATTGGCTCGCTTCCCTCTGCTCGGGCCATGTGGACTTGTCTCACTGAGCGTTTCACTGAGTGCTCGGGTGCACGAGAGGCACATCTTCTGCAACGCATTGCTCTACAACGCAAAGGTAGTTCATCTCTACAGTCCCATTTTGGACAAATGCAAGCTTTTTGGACAGAGTTACGCTCCATGCTTCCTGGACGTAATTCCACATATGAAGACTGGCTAGCCTGGTACGAACGACATGAGGTGCATCAACTGTTTCAGTCACTTCCTGAATATTCAACTATGGCTGATCAACTACTTCATCAGCCTCAATTTCCGACTTTGGCCTCAGTTATGGGAGCTCTCACTGCTTATGAGACCCGGCAGCAGACATCACGACTTAATTTGTCAACAGATACTCCTACCTCTTCACTCGAGACTGTTTTGTCTGTACCTATCACTGCTCCTGTTATGAATCATACTTCTCCACAGGCTCCCTCTCTACAGGCTCGATCTAAGCTCTCTTGCAAATATTGTAAGAAGGAAGGACACCGCATTGAGACATGCTTCAAGCTTCATCCTGAGTTACGTTCCTCAGGTACTGGTCGTGGTCGGCGACCCCCTCAGTCTCAACCCTCTCGTACACCGGGATTGTTGGCCAATGCTATTCCTTCTACTACTTCAGACTCTACTATTCAAGCTATTGAAAGTCTTCGCCGTCAACTTGATGCTTTTCAACATATCACCTCTACATCCGCCGGACAACTCTCTGGTATGCATTTTGCTGGTTCTTCAGCTAATCCTTCGGTCTCTGGTATGAATGATCTCTGGATTTTTGACTCTGGTTGTTCCTTTCATATGACTTGTAATGCCTCACTTTTATCCTCTGTCTTTACTTCATCCTCTCTTCCTCCTATCTACACGGCTGCTGGACAACCATTGTCCATTACTCAGTATGGCTCTATTACCCCCACAAAATGATCCATCTGGTCGTCTAACACTTGGTCCCGTTTATGTGGCTCCACAGTTGTGCTTGAATTTAATTTCTATTAGCTCTTTATGCATGGCGGGCCTGTTCGTCTCATTTTCTTCTGATACTTGTATTGTGCAGGATCCACAGACGGACAAGACGGTTGGGGCGGGTCGTAGGAGGCACAAACTGTATTTTTTGGAATATCTTCACCTTCCAGAGTCCATACATCCACGTTCTCTTGTTGCTTCTCTTCGTTCGTCAAAACCCTCTACCTCGCTTCCTGCCAATTTATGGCATAGACGACTTGGTCATGTGTCTAATAAAAGGCTGGAGAGTCTTATTCAGTCTGGAGTACTTGGTCCTGTATCATCTAGTTCTAGTATTGAGTCATGTACTGGTTGCAAATTGGCTAAATTCACTGCTTTACCATTTAAAATGAGTACATCCGTATCCACTTCCTTATTTGATTTAGTACATTCTGATATTTGGGGGCCAGCTCCTTTGCCTTCTTCATCTGGCTACTTATATTATGTTAGCTTTATCGACGATTTCTCTCATTTTACATGGGTTTACCTACTTAAGAATCGTTCTGACGTACTTACTGCTTATCAAGCCTTCACTGCTATGATTTTTACTCAATGGCAATCTCGTATTAAAGTTTTTCGTTCTGATTGTGCCAAAGAGTGTCTATCATCTACCATGCGCTCTATCATGTCCTCTCATGGGACTATCTTTCAACAGTCATGTCCCTACACTCATGAGCAAAATGGTGTTGCTGAACGCAAACATCGTCATATCCTCGATACTGCCCGATCAATGCTCATTTCTTACTCTGTTCCTCGTCGTTTCTGG
Source organism: Asparagus kiusianus (assembly GCA_022839385.1). Taxonomy (NCBI): domain Eukaryota; kingdom Viridiplantae; phylum Streptophyta; class Magnoliopsida; order Asparagales; family Asparagaceae; genus Asparagus; species Asparagus kiusianus. The sequence continues at coordinate 604,604 of BQKN01000065.1, forward strand.
GCTGAGGCTATTCTCACCGCGACTCATGCCATTAATATCACTCCATCTAGCTCTCTTTCCGGTGCTACTCCTTATAGTCGTGTTTATACTCATCCTCCCCGTTATGATCTAGTTCGCGTTTTTGGTTGTCGATGTTTTGTTCTTCTGCCATCTCACGAACGTGATAAATTGTCTCCCAGAGCTGTTTCTTATGTTTATTTAGGAATTAGTTCAGAACATCGAGGTTATCGTTGTTATGATCCCACAACTCGTCGAGTTCATATATCTCGTCATGTTCAGTTCGAAGAGGATTCTCCATATTATTCTGCTTCTGATGACTTTAATTTCCTCCACTCTACTGATCATGCTTCTCCGTCAACTGCATCACCCACTTCTTCACCTTAATTTTCCTTTCGAGATCTCCCTGACATCTCTCCCTCTCCTTCTGCTGACTCTTCCTCGCCTGAGTCTTCTCTTACACCATCTAATCCATATCCCGTGGACACAACTCTCACTCCAGAAAATACTGTTGATCTCCACGCACATGCGCCAGCATCTCCCCCGCCTGAGGTTCCTCTTGCTCTTCGTCGAGGCAAACGCCCACATGTCATGCCTGCCCGGTATGCTTCTGTTACTTCTTATTCACCTATCTTTCATAACTTTCTTGCTGCCATTCATACTATTGTTGAGCCAAAGTCCTTCCAAGAGGCAGTTCATATTCCAGAGTGGCGACAGGCTATGGCTGAGGAATTTCAAGACTTTCAGCAAACTCATACCTGGGATGTTGTTCCCTGTCCTCCTGGGATCTCTCTTGTTGGCAGTAAATAGGTTTATAAGGTCAAGTTTCGTCCTGATGGCACCATTGAACGTCGAAAAGCTCGTTTAGTGGCTCGAGGTTTTACTCAGCAACAAGGTATTGATTATGAGGAGACCTTTGCTCCTGTTGCTCAGATGCCCACTGTTCGTACTCTCCTTGCGGTCGTTGCTGCTCATCGTTGGCCTTTATACCAGATGGATGTCAAAAATGCTTTTCTTCATGGCTCTTTATCAGAGACCGTATATATGCAACCGCCTCCAGGGTCAAATATTCCTTCGGGACATGTATGTCTCCTTCGCCGTGCTGTTTATGGTCTTAAGCAGGCACCCCACGCTTGGTTTGAGTGTTTTCGCGATGTCGTGTTCAAAGCGGACTTTATAGAAAGTCATCAAGATGCTTCTCTGTTTGTTCGCACTACATCGCGTGACAGAGTTTTATTACTCATATATGTAGATGATATGATCATTACAGGTGATGATATGGTAGGTATACAATACGCAAAATCTTAATTGCAACAACAGTTCCACATGAAGGATCTTGGATCTCTTCGGTATTTTCTTGGTCTGGAAATTTCTCAAGGCCCCCGGGGTGTATTACTGTCTCAACAGAAGTATCTTTCAGATATTCTAAATCAAGCTGAGCTAACTGATAATACAACTGTCGATACTCCACTCCAGCAGAATGTCAAACTTTGCTCCACTGACGGTGAGCCTTTATCTGATCCTACTCGATATCGACATCTTGTTGGCCAGTTGATCTATTTGTGCATCTCTCGACCAGATATCTCTCATGTTGTTGGTATTGTCAGTCAATTTGTTAGTGCCCCATGTTCTGTACACTATGCTGTCTTATTACGGATTCTTCGGTACCTCCGGGGTACTAGCACTCGCTCTCTTTTGTTTCCTGCTACATCTAAGTTAGAGCTTTGTGCATATTCTGATGCTGATTGGGCTGGTGATCCAACTACCAGAAAGTCTACCACAGGTTATTGTATATTTCTTGGTGATTCTCTTATTTCTTGGCGAAGTAAGAAACAAGATGTTATTGCTCTTTCCAGTACTGAGGCAGAGTATCGTGCAATGTCCACAACGGCTAAAGAGATTATTCATCTTCGTCGCTTTCTCAGTGATTTCGGTATTTCTGTTACGACTCCTACTCCTGTCTACTGTGATAATAAGAGTGCCATCCAGATTGCTAATAATCCAGTATTTTATGAAAGGACCAAACATATTGAGATCGACGCTCATTTTGTCCGTCACTAAGTTATCAAGGACAAGACAATTCTACTTCCTCATGTTTCATCCGCTGACGAGCTTGCAGATTTCTTCACAAAGGCCTTACATGTTCATCGGTTCCAGTTTCTTGTACGCAAACTCACTTTGTTTGATCCAACATGAGTTTGAAGGGGGGCTGTTGATAATAGTGTATTGTAGTGGGTTTTAGTCCCACATTGCTTGGGAGAACAAACCTCATACTCCTCTACTTGTATAAATATATGTGCACACTCAATATTCAATTCAAGGGAAATTTACCCAAGATTCTCTCTCTCTCTCTTACTTTAACACTCTCTCTTATCGTTACAGCGTAACGCTTCCCCTTGAGTAGTGGTGTTGTCGCCACTTAAATATGTAGCATAGAAGTTGCTATCACATTTTTTAAAAAAGAAAAATAGGGCATTTCCCTATCAGTATATATAAACGAAACCCAAAAATCCGATTACAAAAGAAGATATCTTCTTATGAATGAGGCGTCAGTCTCCGAGATGGAGAGAAGAGCCCATTCATTAGAAGATGTCTTCAGAATAAAAAAGCCAAAAAAAAACAACCAACTAAAGCCCAAAAACAGGAAAATGCAAAAAAGAAAAAACTAACCAAACTGTTGTGCATATACAAAAAACGGGAATACTATCAGCAGGTCAGGGCATAGAGTTGCTGTCAGCACTTGATTCGAGAATGTCTTGGAGACCAGACGAACGTATGAGCTTCTTCATCTTGAGCGACTTCTTGGAGGTGGAGGCCCCTGACCAGAAGAGAAGGAGGTTAACAGTCTTCTTGATGAGGATCAGAGGGGAAGTCGAAATTGTTAGATCTATGAACTTGAGATCTTAAAACCATATAGCCATGATTAATTCAAAGAGATTAAACAAAAAAATCTAAAGAGCGGAAGCTTATACCTGAATCCATAGTAGAGATCTTGATTTGGGTTTTTGATGATCTTCTAACCTTAGGGTTTTCTCTTAGCCGAATTTCTCTCTTGAGATGGGGGTGAAGAGAATTAGAGAAGTTGTTAACCCTAGGTTAGGGACCATAACCCCTTATTTATAGGTGTTGTACTTTTGCAATTTGGCCCCTCAACAAATCACAATTACAACCCGGTATCTGCACATATAACCCCATGATTATAATTAAATACCCATTAACCCAACTTAATTGATCACTTTAGTGGGTTATCTTGAAAGATAGCAATACACATTGATTAATCATATGTGCCCACAAATAGATTTATTAGATTAAATCCAACAGAAATATTTGAGAAGACTAGGTTGCTATCACTTGGTCAATATAATTTTGTTGATCATTGATAATATCCGGTGAATTTCTTCTATCTAATTAATTTCATGCAAACACAAACGAAACCAACTAAAAGGCAATGAGACGTTGATCCACGTTTCGGGGCATTTTGACCGTGATGAAGGATGACAGAACAGAGAAAAATGTAGAGTACAATAATATAATTTGTGATGGACAGATTATTTCATGTACTGTTAGAAGTTACACGTATGTTGATCTTAATATGAGAGGGTAAGAAGCCGAGTAGATGTGATGGTTTTATAGGAGCCTTAGGGGGGATGAATATAATTACCTACTATTTAGAATATGCAGCGAAAAAAAAACAGTTTATTTTGTGTGGCAAGAAAGGAATTTGAGATTATTCCACGGAAAAAATCGTAGCCCTGACATTCTCTTTCGAGTAATCAAGCTTGCTATTCTTTCAAAAGTTTTGAATGAGGATATACCGCTGCATTTCAAAGAGGAAATTGGGAGGATGTAACTGTAAATATTTAGAGTGATAGAGTTGATTCTCCAGGCTGTTTAAATGCCGGAGATTTTGATGTTCTACTGTTTTTCAAATTGGTAAATGAATAAAAGTATTTTTCATTGACCAAAAAAAACAAAAAACAAAAAACAATACAAAAAACAATAAGCAATGCAATATTATAATCATAAAAATAGTTACAACCAGAACACATGAGATTTTATAGTGATTCGAATAAACAATCTTACATTCACTCTTCCTTCTCGTGGAAAAGCTTCCTCGCTCTGTGACAGTTCTTTAAATCACACACCCGATTTAGTAGATTTATAAGACTGAACCCTAGTTTCTCCCAAACTAGTCGTCTAATATAAACCTTTCATGCGTAAGTAATCCTAGCTCTATCTAGGGACAAAATATTCCTCAATTCAATCTCGGCTCGAGTACGCTGTAAACCCTCAGTTCACCCTAACTTGATTATACTAGTAAAAAAAGTTTAATACTTTGAAATAAATAACAATTAAGTGCAACTGGAAATATCTTACAGCCTTTTAATTATGCAAATTGTTCTCCTAATGATTGAAGCAAAGCTCTGAGAAGAATGGCGATTATGATGAAGTCTAAGAGTAACACTCCTCGAAGATTGGTAATCGAATGATAAAGAACAATGTCAAGGATGCAATCTGAGAAGCCTGATCAAGTCCCTTACTCCTAGGTTAATATCCTAGCCCTCCCTTTCTTCTTATTTCTTTTTCTCTATCAATTACATCAGGAACTCTCTGAAAATCATAAGGAAAGAGCATTTATGTTTCCAACAATGAACGACTAAGATTGAGTCCAAAAAAGATAAAAAATAATAAATCTAGTAATCAACCATCGATAGTCAAACTTAGCCATCGATGGTTAAGTCATCACACCATCGATGATCACTTTCGACCTTCAATGATTTAAATGTTTCTTGATGTTTGCACCATCTATGGTTGATAGTACCATTGGTGGTCAACAGATCATATCAAGAGCTTTCCAAAAAGCTATTATAATAGAGATTCTGATATCCAAATTAAAAGTTATGGCCCCTTCAAGTTTTAGCCTCAATGTATGTTTCGAACATGATGCTAACTGTTTCGATGTTATTCAATTAAGATATTCATATCTCGAGCTATACATCTCCGAATTGAGTTTCCTATCCTGTGAATTCGTGACAACAAGACGGACAACTCTCATATGCCCAAAATTGATTTTAATTTTTGATATTTTTCCAAAATCCACTGTGACTAACTTGTCTTCTTACTCTTTATATTTTTCGAACTTGGTTCTACCTTTTTAAAACCTATATATAAAACATTCCAAACATATATTAGACCAATATGAAGATTTGTTACTCAGCAAACTAAGTCGATTGCACAGATACGATCCTAACAGACTTAGTTATGAATGATATATAAATAGCTAATGCTAGCATGATCATTTATTCAAAGTTTTTCTCATTTCTTTCTTTTCAGATCAATCGTGTAGTTAAAATGTGAATGTAAATTAAATCGGTCAGTCGATGCAGATGGAGTTTAGATATAATCGGTAAGGTGTTGAGCGGATTCCGACATCGAATCATTAGAAGCACAAAAGAAATAACGTTCATATTATTCTTTGAGAGATTTGATCTTTGTGGAAAGATTATAAGTTATAACTTGACTACATAAAGAAATGAAGTTGGGATATTTTCAGATTATCGACACAACAAGCTGCCTCTTCTAAAGATAGCAAGACAAAACTTTGCATATATATATTCTCCTAGACTTTTTAAAAAATAATAATAATAATGAAATCCAAGTAAGACGTGCGTTAGATCATGCATCTTCCCTATATAATGAATACTCAAGATTTATCCTATGCTAGTGTTCATCATGCATAAAACATAGAGTGATATCGTCACTTATATGACTAGATGCAGAGGCAAGGAAATTAATGGAGTTATAAAGTAATCGTATGCTCCCTCCTACTAAGTAAGGGCCAAAAGCAAACAAAAAAATATTTATTTTTTTAGATATTTAGGATAAGAATATAGATTTATTCGGTGTGGTAGTTATTAATTAGTGTGTGCTCAAGCCTACTTTATTTGCACTTTTCTCACTTTAATTAAGCAATTTCAACAATATCCTATCTACGGTAAGTTTTATTTGACTGGTAGGCGTATGATGTAATCGATGTATATATCTTAAACCCTAGACATAAGTAGCATCCGTGAGTCAGCTGATCTCAGTTATTAATTTTGATTAAGTTAATGACCTAAACAATTAGGTAGATCAATACATCCGCATGCTAATACTAAGTCCTTACCCAAATTTCATGTTACTTTTATTATAATACATGGATAATTTGGACTGACATGCCATGATCCATCATTAATTAGTGGAACTTAGTTTACTTATACTTTCGAAAATTCATGTGATATGATTCGTCATCCAAATCTTATCATGAAACATTAGGATATATGATAGTATTGTCGAAAATATGTATTGAAAGTTGTCAAGCATTTTACCTATGAGACGTTGATGCGGAGCTAATCCAATACAAATTAGCCTATTAAATTGCTCCTTAAATCTCAGATCGCCACATTATGCTTATGATTACGGCACAAATTTTATTATCAATCGCTATATAGCTAGCACGCAAGGGCTAGCTTCTCATGTTGGAAGGATGAGAAACCGTTGGTAAAATGATGTTTGATTAAGTTTACTAATGATAGTTGACCTATAGTTACTTGCCACAGTCTCAAAAGTTGTTATCTAGAGGAATTAAACAATTTAATCAAATTCTTAATTGGACCACTAAAATTATGTCGTCTAGTGTTAAATATAATTATTGCACGTAGGGAACCAGACTAGATTTAGAGAATCTCCATAATTGATCAAAAACTTGGTTACTGTTGTAATCTTGTTGTTATATCTACATACATCACATATCATAAGAAGAAGCGATACATTTCCCATCTGCGTATTCTTTATTTGCAGTCCATGTTTCTATATCACCACCATAGCGTATCTCTATGGGACCTCAGTGAAGGTACATATATTATTTATGAAACTCCGTCAATAATTTAATACCTATGGCCCATATTAGGGGATCAATTTACAATTTGGTACGCTGACTATATTTTTATTGAAGATCAATTCTCGACATTAGGGGGAGATTAGTGACCAAAATACAAAATAATGTCAAGAAATTCCATTGATGAAAAAAATCTTCAACATTTATATCCACGTACTAGTCAAACTGAACCAGAAATTCACATGATAATATGCTAAGAAAAGAGTGACTAAGCCACATATTCATGTTGAGTAAATCATTGATGATTTGGTACGCCAGAAGCGTACTACATCAGAAGCATAGGAAACTTGTTAATGAAAAAGATAAAATTCCGTGACACACAAAATCTAATATAGAAAGACAGCCACTCTCATAACCTCCGGAAGAGGCTTGTCCTGAAGACGAAATCTCCAGTAAATTGCACGTGCACTTGATAATCATAATATTGGAGATGTGGAACGACCAAATCCAAATGTTTAAGGAAATGACGAGGATTTGGTTGACATAAAATAAAAATTAAAGTGGTCACGAATTTGTGAAAAATGAGAAATATATAATAAAAATATAAAAGTTGTCGACAACATAGTTGCCTCTACAGTTGCTCTTACTATCTTCAAAAATAATCTAGATCCAGAACCTAAGTCAGTAGCAGAGTGCTTGAAGCACTCGGACTAGGTGAGATGGAAAGTGGCAATTGAGGCTGAGCTGAACTTGCTAAAGTATTTTGAACCTGTAGTCCATATATCCCTGCAGGATATAAATAGATCTTCGTAAGAAAAATAAATAAGAATTGTAAGGTGGTGAGATATAAAGCGAGATTCATAGCTCAATGGGTTCACGCAGAGACCCGGCATCGATTTAGATATAAAATACTCTCCTATTAGTGATTGTATTACGTTCCGCAAGTAATTAATACCTATGGCAGAAACTATGAATTTATATATGCAGTATATGTACGTCATGACCATATTTTTATATGTGTCATTAGACACTAATATTTTTATATGAAAGTCCCTAATGGACTTAAAATTCTTGAATTGAGAGAAAACAAGAATCACAACATGTATAGCATTAAATTGCAAAGGTCGTTATACGACTTGAAACAGTCAAGTAGAATGTGGTATAACCGACAAGTGAGTTCCTCCTGAAGAGGAGATATACAAATAATGATGTCTGCCCTTGTGTGTTTATAAAGAAATTCAAAAATGGCTTCTGTATTATCTCAGTCTATATTGATGATATAAATGTTATTAGAACGCACAAGGAGCTTACAGAAGCTAGCTCATGCCTAAAGACGGAGTTTGAAACGAAAAAAACTTAGGAAAAAACCAAGTATTGTCTCGACCTGCAGATCGAGCATGTTCCTAAAGAAATATTGGTATACCGGTTAACCTACCTGAAGAAGGTCATTGAGAGATTTTAAATGAATAAATCTCATGAACTTAGCACACCAATGGTTGTTAAATCCCTTGAAGTGGATAAAGACTCATACAAACCTAAAGAAGATAACGAGGATATTTTAGGACCCGAAGTCTCGTATTTGAGCGCGCTATTGAAGTACTTATTTATCTAACAAATTGCACCATGCCTGATATTGCATTTGTGTTACACTTACTAGCAAGAATTAGTGCATCTCCTAAAAGGAGATATTGTAATAATGTTAACTATATCCTCTGGTATCTTCAAGAGATCTTTGTTTATTCTATAAAAGAAATCGAAATATGACATTGGTGGGCTATTCTGATGTTGGTTATATGACTGATCCCCATATTGCTAAATCTCTGACTGGTTATATTTTTCTCTGCAGTGGTACTGTTATTTCTTAGAGGTCTATTAAGCAGACAATGTTTACTAGTTGAAACCACTCAGAGATTGTTCCTCTATATGTGCCTCATGCGAACGTGTAAGGTTCAAATTGCTGATAAAACACATTCGATGATCATGTGGCATATTAAACGAGGATATTACCCCCGCTGTTTTTTCTAAGGACAATGTAACTTGTGTTGCATAAATGAGATGTGGAAAATTTTTATCCACTTGTGCTCGAAAATAACAATAAAATTAACATAGATAAGTTTGCTCTAAGTAGTGACAATCTAGACGATTTGATCACCAAATCCATTAATATATCAACTTTTAATTTTATGATATCGTGCTTGACCACCACGGTATTTATAGACTTGAATGTTTGTTGTCTTGAGGGGGAGCGAATTATTTTTCAGAATAATCCTGAAGATCAAACCCCGGATGCGGTGGCTGTATTCTTTTTTCCTTAGCTAAGTTTTTGTCCCACTGGGTTTTCTTAGCCAAAGGTTTTTAACGAGGCAGCTAATGCAACACAAGTTTAGATCCCGAAAATCTATAGTTGTACTCTTTTTTCCTTTGCTAAGTTTTTGTCCTACATGGTTTTTCTTAGTGAAAGCTTTTTAACGAGACAACTGATGTAACAGAAATAATGTATGTATGTCATGTACTCTTTTTCTCGACTAGTTTTTCCCACTGGTTTTTTTCTAGCGAGGTTTTTAACGAGGTATTGACATCACGAAGTAATGTCCAATGGGAAGTGTTAAAATCTAGAAGATAAGATGAATGTGGACATTATTTGAATATGGACAATTAATTAGATGACTCTTCATTAGCCCATGTCCTTTAGTCTTCTTATTATCCATCTATATAATCTATGTCATGGACTACAAAATGGATGGAGAAATGAAGATGAATAAAATGAGATGATCACTTTCTCCCAATCTTTTCTCTTCTCTATTTATTTACTCTTACATTTCATGTTCGATTCTTACTTATGATATGTGATGTATGTAGATATAACAACAAGATTACAACAGTTACCTCTTATTCTTTCATCTTAATAACCAAATTATTGCTTAAGCAAAGCATTGACAAGACATGGAGGTGACGAATATACTGTGCACATATGGTCTCCTCTCTAAAGAACATAATTAACAAACTGGATAATTAATGGCTAGTTAGGGAGTTAGGCAGCCTAGGACCTTCATTAATATAATCTAATTTGTTAACTCATTCTTAATGGGGGACGTGTGCCAATGATTTTGAATATTTTTAATGGGTAATTGAGATAATTAGTGATGGGCTTAAGTAAGTGGAAATGTGATTAGATTTTGTGGCTTGGCTGGTGGTGGGGTTTGTTCCAAGTTGCAACTGACGCGCGCTTATATGTTTGTAAGGCTCAAATTCATCTTCCCTGTTTTTTTCCCCACCAATTTGTATGGCTCAAAAAAGTCTGGTGCTTAGTCCTAATCCACTTGTTGGTTCTTCGTCCTTACATCTAAAGGTTGTTTAGTTAGCAGAAAACAGAATTTGTAACCGTAATTATAATGTATGAAACGTAATTAGTTGGAGTATCTAGCATCCATTCAGTTAAATATGTATGTTTGTTTCTCGTGAGGGAATTAAACTCTCACATTAGAAGAAAAGCTAAATGGATATATGATTTGTCAAAGGTTCTCTACCGCCGTCAAAACTTAGAAGTTGTGGTGAGGATAGAGGAATATTGTTTTATATTGTAACATGCCCTAGAGGTCGTGCATCCCTTCCATGGTGTAAGATCTGCTCTCACCCAATAGTATCAATTTATTATAAAATATGTTTTTAAATTAGTGGCTGATGATAATTGACCCGAGTTGCTCTAATACCATATATATCGGAGGTCAATCATGATACACTAGAATTTTGAAGCATTGGTAGGCTATGAAATGACTAGGACATGTTCTATATGATGCCAACTAAGATGCAAACCTAGAGGCATGCCTACTATTTTTCGCATTATGCTATCAAAAAATAAATTATAGCGATAAACGAACAATAAGCAATAAATCAACCATAGAAACAAACAACTAAAATACACAAGATTTTTATAGTGATTTGGATAAATAATCCTATATTCGCTCTTTATCCTAATGAAGGGGCTTCCTTGCTATGAAAGAGTTCTTCTGAATCACAATTTTGATCCAGTAGACGTACAAGACCGCACCCTAATATCACAAAACCTAGTCATCTAATCTGACTCCTCACAATGAATAATTCATAGTCCTAGGTAGTCCTCAACTCAACCAGTTTGAGTACGTCATAAAAGCAAAAACAAGTTTGAAACAAATAAAAAAATATCCTTTACGCCCAATTAGATCTTATAGCGCTTTACGGTGAAGATCAAACTCCAAAATATTTCAAATTAAGATCCGAAAGTTTGATGTAGATTCTGAATTAAAGATTGGCTCTCCTCACCATTAGCCATTCAAATAACGATGTGCGTGATTGAGCGATCAACGAGGATTCGGAGATTCAAAAGACTTCCCTTTGTTGAGACGGATGGCGGCACCGAGGAACCAAAACAAACGCCGATCCAAGAAGGCCAAAC
>BQKN01000065.1:630909-645226 GCA_022839385.1 Asparagus kiusianus
AGAAATGAATGAGGAGAAGATCCCAATGCAAATCAGGGGACCCCCTCCTCATTCATTTCTCTCTATCTCTCTCCTCTCTTATAGAGTGCCCAAGGGCACTCTATAGAAAAACCGTAATTAATAATCGGCATACGTAATTGAGAAGGCTGATTAATTAAGAAAATTAACCCTACTTAGTTAGTTAATTAAGCATAATAATTAATTTGATTTTGGGACGCACGCAGGGGTCGGTGTCGGTCAGTTTGACGATACGCCGGTCGACGTTATGCTTCGTCTGTAGCCACTTGTCGTCGGGAGAGAGGGAAGGCGACGGAGCACGAAGGAATTCGGACGTGGCAGAAATCATGAACAAAACCAAATTCTCGCGAACAGTAACTTTCGCGCCCACGAAAATTCTACAGCACGAGTACGTCGTCCTTCTGGAAAAAAATTAATGATCCGAGTAGATATTAGCTTGGATTGCTTTGAGAATACGATTTATTAGTTATCATAACAAATAAAAATAAAACGTGTTATATGAAGAAGGAAATAGATAGGGAAAGATGGTCAACTGAAAGAGTGAGAGGGTGAGAGAGTCTAGGGAATGAGAAAGGGAGAGTCGATGGTCAACTTAAAGAAAATTGAACTTATAGCTTGAGACCATCTTTATTATTCGCCCAGGGCAAAAGATAATACTGGCTACGCCACTGTCTCGTTGTAGCTTAAGTAACAAAATCTGGTAATTATTATAACAAATGATATAATGTTTGCAGGAAAATAATATTGCTTGGAGACCTTAACTACCGCCTCGTCAATAGTTGTGACAAAACTCGTGAGCTGTTAGAGGAAAATGACTGGGAAGCGCTTTTGGAGAAAGATCAGGTGAGCATACAATACATGCATGCAAAGTGGCAATATGGTCATTATGTGGTGCTGATAATTATATGAAGAATGAATGATAAATATTGAAGATTACAGTTTACAGTGAAGAAAATGATCTCATTATAGAGAACCGTTTGCTAGTATTAGGTTTAATTTAGTCTTAATCTGATTATTATGTGCAGCTTAGGATCGAACAACGAGCTGGTCACGTGCTGAGGGGATGGAAAGAAGGGAAGATTAGCTTTCCTCCCACTTACAAGTACCTCCCAAATTCGGATTGCTACGCATTTTCCACCGCTAAACATGGAGATAAACCAAGAACTCCAGCTTGGTACGTAAACAAACATTAAAGCCCTCAACGAGAGTTATATATGGATCTCTATCTCGTATGATGTTGCAAGAATACAAATCTCATCAGAACATTATCCATGCAAGGAAGGTGTTCTGAACAATACGGCTGGAAATCTCTAAATTGTCCCCTATATATCCTGTTCGTATATATATGGTTCAGTACATCTTGTTCGCGTGCATGCGGAGTATTCTGATAAGATCCTAATAGACTTTTTGATAAATATCCTTTCTTCTCCCAATGATGTGATGAGTTTTGTTGGTGACAGGTGCGACAGAATCCTGTGGCGAGGAGACGGCATGAAACAAATATCATACTCAAGGTACGAGTCACAGTTCTCTGATCACAGGCCTGTTCATTCTCTCTTCTCCATCAAGATCGACGATTATTGTGATCCCTTGAGGCCAAATACAGCAACAGCTGCCGATAGCTACAGCATCAGCTCAGCAAGCTCCAGGGTCGAGGCAGAGGAAATGCTCGTCATAACAAGAGCACAAAGCTGCTTGAGTGCTACAAGATTCTAAGTTCTCCAGCAAAGGAAATAGATAGGGAAATTAGAGAATGGGGGGATTGCGGTTGTGAAGAGAAGCAGCTCAAGTAAGAGAACAAATGAGACCAGTGCCTTTGCTGTTGAAAGAGAGAAAGAGTATTTGTTGTCAAATGTATTCTTCCCTTCTTAGCAATTGGTAACATATTTATTCGATTTTGTTCACTTGATAACAGAGTCCGAGGACTGCATTTTCCAGCATTCCGAGGACAGCATTTCTAACATTGTGAGAACAGAAGAAATGCAAAAAGACTAATTGCATATGGGATTATATCGAGTAAGAATTCCGTCAGAACACCATATCAAAAAGACTAATTGCATATGGGATTATATCGAGTAAGAATTCCGTCAGAACACCATATCTATTGAGGCAATATATGCCGTACATGAGTAGTTAGAGGATTAGATTGAAAATTATGACTATTCAATCAATGATGTAAACCACCCACTCATGTATCAATGATGTAAACCACCCACTCATGTACAGACGGTTCTGATTCGATCCCTACTGAATTATATCCAGTAACTAATATTCCAGTTGTAATAAAATATGAGAACAAGAAGAAGATAATTACTAATTAGGTTTCTACAGATTTGTGCAGAAAGAAGAAGTAACTAATTAGGTTTCTGCAGATACACCACTCGTATGATGAACTCCAGAGGACATAATTTTCCAAGTTAGTTTGTGGTTTCACGTGAGAACCACGTGATAGTAAACCAACTTTCATCCTTCGTGTAACTGAAGAGAAAGGAACAACCCACCCTCTAGATTGAGGGCAAGTGGGGGGGGGGGGGGGGGGGTGTAAAAGAACAACTGTCCACGATTCAGTAAGCATTACTAATTTAAAATTTCGAATTAAAATGTTACACCCCCTCATACAAAGTGTTTCCTCGATGAACCCTTGTCCAAATAATTCAGGGCTGTCACAGAACATGATAAAGTATGAGATGGCAACAAGAATGAAAGCAAACTGGATACATCAAGCACGCTGAGGATACAATGACATAAAATGCTCAAGTTACAGGAAGAAAAAAAAGGGAACTAATGTAGTGATCCAAGAAGAAACCATAAATATAATATCTTCGGAAATGCTACATTGCAGACTAAAAGGTAGTTGAAAAGAATGATAAGATGTAAAATACAAACACCCGAAAGCTTTTATCGTCATATCTTTCATTACACCACTACCTATAACAAGCAAATTAGTGTTTCTCATACCAACATGGAACTTATCCTTCTAAGAGTTGCCGCAGCAAGATGATTTTGCTGCTGGCTGAGCCTCACCAGCCTGATCCGGTTTGTTAATCTTGATCGTCTTGTCCTGAAAATGGTTATAACGAGGGTACAATCACATTGCTGCAGGAAAAAGTATTCGAATTTAAGCGAAAAATATGCGAAATCTTACAAGAAAATTCATACCTCAGCTTTGGTATCAGTTTCAGCAAGCCTTTGCTTAATGTCTCTAGCAATCGAAAAGAAAACCTGCTCCACATTGAGATTTGTCTTTGCACTCTGCAACATTTGATACGTCCAGTAGAAAGTGAATAAGAACAGGGGAAGGGGTAGCATGAAAAGGGGAAAAAAACACCAAAAGTTTAACCACGTACAGTCTCAAAAAACTTGATGCCATATTCATCAGCAAGGGCTTGTCCCTTTGAAGTTGGCACGGCCTGGACAAACACAAGTCATGTAAAACAATCTCCAGCAATGGAACTCAACTAGGTGGAAAAACTGGACATTTCTCAATCATTTAGAACTTGATTGATAGAAAGGATATTGATCATAAAATTTACTCAAGAGGCGGAAATTTTGACAAACGAGCTATCAAGGGATGAGAGGGGTGAGCCGCACTTGCTTGATGATACACTGGACCTCACCATAAGCTTATTAATCTTGTTAGCTCATGAGGCGGCATGTCATACCTATTTTTGCTACATAGGAATATTCGATATGACTTGTCACCTTGTCTACAAATGAGCTGCCAAGGGATTGAAGTGGTGAAATCCACATGCTCCACTGTGACTAAGAGTGTGTCAAACGGGTAGTTTGCCACTTATAGTTTACCAATGTGACTTGGAGTGTGTCACATGAGTAAACAGGGTTTGGTGTTTCCCACCATGGTGACAACTGGTATGTTTGCGACGTGACCTACGTCCAAGCAAACATAACGCAGATCATCAACAAAACCGCATCATAATTGGCAGATTCGATGTCTTCCATGTAAGTGACACCCAGCCGACACCGTGGATGGATACAACTGCCTCCATTTGTTCACATGCATGTGTCCACATGCTCAAACTGTGAGTAGTAGACTAAATCTCACCACTAGCTTCGACGTGAGTAGTAGACAATCTCACCATTAGTTTATCTCTTGGTAGAGCATAGCTCATTCTAAATGAGCTACCACCTGATACCCTTTTTTTACTATACAAATAAGCGTAGATGTCTTTTTTAAAAAATCAAAATATGCTAGAGCAGCAAAATATAATTACCCTCTTGCTTTCATCCATGTCAGCCTTGTTACCAACCAGGATCTTGTTAACATTGTCCGAAGCATGTTGTTCAATATTCCGAATCCAGTTCCTTATGTCTGCAGGATTCAGAGAGTCAGATTGAGAGCAATGCTCTACTAAGCTACTTGAAAAGTTGACAATTTATAGCATGAAAAGTTAGATAAAGTGAGCTAATTACTGTTGAAAGATGACTCATCAGTGACATCATAAACAAGCAAAATGCCCATGGCCCCTCGATAATAGGCTACAGAAGAAAAAAAAAGGAAAAGGTGGATTAATCATGAACACTTCTAAAGAAAAATGCATGCAGTTTCCACTTGTATGCACATATAAACATAAAACCCAAATGCCAGCATGTGTACCAGTTGTAATGGTTCGGAAGCGTTCCTGGCCAGCTGTATCCCAGATCTGTAGCTTAATACGTTTTCCATCCAACTCAATTGTTCTTATTTTAAAATCAATACTGCATACAAGCATATTGGATCAGAGATATAAACCAAGAATATGAACTATCTCATAAAGACAGTAACAGTTTGCATGTATCACAAACAGTGTTCCAGTGTATACATATAGTGGCTTTAGAACTCACCCAATCGTAGTAATGAAACTGGTCGTGAATGAACCATCTGAAAAACGCAATAGAAGGCAACTCTTTCCAACACCTACAACCACAGTGACACTTCAAATGTATAAATAGAAAGAATTTGTCTTTCTCCTAGAACCATAGAAATTATTTTATGTAAAAAGGGATTATATTAACAGATACAGAATAACACGGGTTAGTCCTCAATCAAGAAAATTGTAACACTGAACAAACATTAAGCAACCACATATAGCTTGTCAATGCAACCCAACTTGGCTACACCCACCCAACTGTGCAAATTGCCAACTGGGACTTAATATCAAAAAGGGGAAAAAACAAAGAAAAAAATCCAACAATGTTATGCTAGATTATCCCACACAACATTCTATGCAAGTTACACATGTCACAACATGAGTTAACTGATCAACAAAGGAACAGGCCTGATGACGACAAGATTTACATCTAGAACTAATACCAATACCAAACAGTACCCAAAAAAAATCTCTTTTAAATAAGAAAAGATAAAAGAATCTTTTTCTCGTTAATAATGCCCCCATTGCATGCTACAGAAACCCATAGCAGCTATACTCACCCCAATACATCTCTATATATCCCGATTATGTCATATCTGGCTCACCAAGATTAAATAAGCGTGGTCCATTTTATGATACGGGTATTTTTACACCTCATACCTTTCACAAACTAAAATCAAAAACTAAGCATAGCACAATGAAAACCCATAACAATGACAAGCTCAACAGTAGACAAACAATCTTGAGTTCAGAGTGTATATAATCACCTAATTTGTTAAGAGATCAAGAATTACGACCAACATTCTAGTCTAGTTTAAAACATGATCTCAAATGGCTTATCCTAGTTAATGTCTCCAAAGTACAAAAGTAAATGCATAATGGTTCAATTCAGTGACTTCCTATGGCAAAAAAAAAAAGATCAAACTTGCACCCAAAAAAATCAGAATAGTCAGGTAAGACTATATCATTAGCAATTCACTGGCAATTCCGGTTTTTCCTTTTAGATCTTAGAAACTTTTATTACCCTTTTGGTTTCTACCTATCATCCTATGTGTACTCATCTAAGATTTTAATAAGACTTACGATTTCCATCAACCGCTTCCCTCCTACTCCCATTACTCCTCCCTGTGTCCTCCAAATATACACATAACACAAATTGAAGTGAGATTTAACGCAACCACTCCCGTCTTACCCCTTGACTAGAAACCGACATCTCACATTCCAAGAAGCCCCTCCACAAAAAGTTATATCCTCCTTCATCTGATTCTAAATTTAATATATAAACTAATCAAACATTTTATAACAGAGTATAAGAACAAGAGCTATATCATAACAGTAACGAGGCATATAATGAGTGATAGATGCAACCTAGAAAGTTTATTCATATGTATCTTTAGATGTTTACTTCTAGATAAATCCCTTAGCCTAAGGGTTGGTTTAAGAAATTCAAAGCATCATTCTTTGCTTATGGAAAATAAATCAGACCCCCATACTATAATCTAAACTATAAGCCGGCTAACCTTGCACTCATGTATCAAAAATACATGCTCTATGAGACCCTCAAAACCATCCATATCTTAAATTCGAGAAAAAGACTTGCTGCAAAATAAAACCTAAAGGATAATAATCTTCCGATGCCCTTTTCCTGTGTTCATGCAACCAAAGCACTATTTAGCACTTCGAATCAAATCCTTCTATCAAGTTGAGATCCTTAGAAACGTTAAGCACCTCTCAGAGAACAAACAAACTTATCACACTAACTTGAAATCATCTGGCTTTAATTTGATACAACATGCAAAATATGCATCCTCCAAAATAAGGTGAAACCCATAAAAATCAAATCTTTAAAGAAGATCACTGACAAATATCCTGAAATCAATTTTTGTTTATCGTTCGGATCCCCAAACCTCAAGGTCAGCATCCAAAGTCCCCAAATCTTGAACAGCTAAATACGAGATCCAAAGCATCAGATCCAAGCACAAATCCCCCAAATCAAATTCGCACGCCAGATTAAATCGATTCAGACGAATCAAAGAGATCCAAATAGATCGCATTTTAGGATTAAAGAAGCGAAGAGAATCGAGAAACCCTTACCGCTGTCGCCGATGAGAAGAAGCTTGATTAGGTAATCGTAATCAGCACGAGCCCTCGCAGGTGGAGCAGCCATTGACGAGATCGAGATCGGCTAAAAGAGAGATCTCAAACCCTAATCCGATCTCTACAACAATTTACACGTAGATCAAAATAAACGATGGCGAGAAGAGAGAGAAACAAAAATGAAAAAAAAGAGAGAACAATAGAACGAGGAAGCCAGTTATGTGGAAACGGTGCGCTTACCGCCCGGTGAGCGCAACAAAGGCATTATTTTGGGAAACGGGTATATTTTTTTAAACCACCCTGAACTTTTGTATAATTAGCACAATATACTTTACACTTTGAAAAGGGAGAAAACTCCATAATTTTTGAGGAGTTCCTTACAACACTACTCCATGCATACATTCATTTTTTTTCCTAGTATTTACTATTTAGGATAGCACTATAATAAGGATAAAAAATTATTAAAAGTTTTTAATTATAAACTTGCAAAGCAGATTCTAAATATTATCGTAATAAGTTACGTGAGTACGTCACAGAGGGAAAAATCTTAGCATTGCCACTACACAAAAACATTAGGAGAATTTTCTTTTAATATATTTCAAGAAGAAGATGATGGGAGTAAATCGGAAAGAATAAGGAAAAGAAATGAGGGTTCTTGTCGGAGAAACTCTCCAAGCATTTAGGAGTTTTTATTAATATTTTAAGTTCATAAAGGTCTCTGTGCAAATGTTGTCATTAATCTAATGATGATTGTAAGTAAAGTAAAGCTAAGGTTACTTTAGGGACTGTTTGGATAGGATTTTTTGGGTGGTAAAAAAGGAGAAAGCTGCCAAAAATGTCAGCTTTTTGGCAGCTTTCCCCCAAAATCACCTTTTTAAGAGGTGATTTTGGGGGAAAGCTGCCAAAAAACTAACATTTTTGACAGCTTTCCTCACTTTTACCACCCAAAAAACAGGAACCAAACGGCCCCTTAGGTTTCGTTTGTATACGATGGTGTTTTCCTTGTAGTGTTTTTGTAAAAAAAAACATCATGATGTTGTATTTTTATCTTTAAAATTTTCAAAACACCATGTTAAGTATTTTTGTCAACACTAGTTTGACTCATTATAATATTAGTTTTAAACATATTATTAATATATTATATATTAATTATAATAAAACATTATAATATTTAGTTTATATTATTGTAGTATTATAAGTATTAAATGTAATGCAATATAATATTATATAATATATTATAATATTATATTGTACTTTAATTACTTATATTATATTATAATTATTACATATTATTTTTAAATAATTGTATATTTAATTATTTTGGTATATCAATTTGTTATTGTTGTATATTATATTAATATTTTTATAGTAATGTTATTTTATTATTAATATAATATTATACTATTATTAATATAATATAATATTAGTATTGATGTTAATATTATGTTATTACAAGTATGTTGTTAATAAAGTAATATATTATAAGTATTTTAATATTATATAATATATTAGTTTTTAATATGTTAGAGTTTATTAATACTACTTTAATAATATATTAGTATTTATGATATAAATAAATATTATTATATTATGAATATATTATTTTTACATTAACATTTGTTAGCAATAAATTATTTTAATAACTTTTTTATTAGTTTATTTATATTTTATTATTATTTATTTATTATATAATACATTACATATTAAATATTGATATTTAATATGTTATTATATTATTATATAAGATATTTTACTTATTATATTTTTATATTATTTAATAAATATTACTAATATATTAAATTAACTATAATATAGTATAGTACATTATAATATAATAAGCATGTTGATAATAACTCTATATTAATTACATTTAATATATTATGTTATATATTATATTAACACCTACTCAAACTCAAAACCAAAACACCAAACTTAAAACACGTAAAAGATGTTTTGAAATAAGTATTGTGTTTTTGGTTTGAGGATGGTTTAGCTCAAAAAACACCATGGCTTCCAAACGCATGATGTTTTATTTTTGACAAAAACATCACGAAAATAAGTAAATTAACACAATGGTATCCAAACCGAGTCTTATTTTTGGGTTATGATTCTCCGTGGGGAGCGCCGATTGGACAGTGATCAGACCCATGAACTGGTTGGCAAATATTAATAAAAGAAATAAGATGTAAATGTTCTTCTAACTAATTATGGCTTGGTTTCTAGTGCTGATTGGCGATGACAAGGACTTGGTAGTATTCGGGTTTTAATAATTGGTGATTTTATTTATTGATTGGAAGTCCACTTACATTTTGTGTGCAGTGTATTGAGACATGATTCTTAGGGGTCACCTTGATAAATGCTGCAAAGTTAGTTGATTTTATTTAGGTCTAATGAACTAAACCAACATCCCTAACATGTGCAAAATCCTAAAACAAGTGTATTTTTAGGCAATTTGGTCGCAAAGCAGGACCCCATTTTCTATTGTGGATATAATATAGCATATTCTGAAAACATAGGAAAGGGTTTTAATATTTATTATAGACAATAGTTATTATACACTGTTAAGAGATCACTTTTACATTTCTTGATAATCATTTGATTCATGTAAAAACACATGTAAAATTGGTTTTCCTCATTTAAGGGTTGTTTGGTTGCAAAATAAATCAGATAAAATGATGGAAAGGTGGCAAAAAGCCGGGCCAGCTGCAGCTTTACCAAAACTACACTGTTTGGTTTCAAGTTAGGAAGGTGGCAAATATTGTGAAGCCTGACAAGTTTTGTTGATGTGGCAAGTAACGTAATGTCACTCTGTTTTGAAGCAATTTAACCGGAAAGCTGACAATTGTATCAGGCCGAAGCCAAAACAAGTTACAAAATGTAGAAACGGTGAAAACAGCGACGAAGAATAAGAAAAATGAAGCAGACAGAATTTTGGATGCAGTCCGGTCGACCACGAGCTTAGGCCGATCGACCGGAAACGTGCACACTGTTTTCGTCAAAAGTCTGTTTTGTTGTCGAATTCATTATATCTTCTTTTGATTACAACAAATTCAAAGGGATAGTCTTTTTATAAGACTTTTTTTGCACAACAAAGCGAAAATTATAACTTTTGAGAAAATAACACAATAGCTGTTTATCAACTACTGCTTTTGTGAGACTTTGCCTGTGCCGGGAGCGCGTTAGCTCGTGGACCACCGAATCACAGATCGTGAAGAGGGGTTGTTGATTCTTCCTTCGTTTATCGAAGTGAGAATTTAAAACGAAGATCTTATCAAAGTAAGATAGTCGTTCTTCTTAAGATCAAGTCAAAGCTCGAACTCAAGGAATTGTTTCAAGAACTCAAATCTCTGCTCTCTCTGCTCTGGATTGCTCTAAAAAATGCTCGATCCTCGTCAGAAGTGACCCTAAGGGGGTATTTATAGCCTCTGGGGTACATAACTGAAAAAACTCAACAAAACGAAGAAGTTAGCTGGCGAGACAGTGTTTACTGTCTCGCTGGCCGAGACAGTGTTTGCTGTCTCGCCCAGCGAGACAGTAAATTTGCTGCTCGCCCAGCGAGACAGTAAAAAACTGTCTCGGAAAACGAATATTCCTGGCAGTTTCTCACTGTAACTGCCTTCCCACGTTTCAAACTCCGTTATTTTGGCAGTTATTCACGTGATTTTCGCCCACGATGTTTCCCACGTCTTTTAGCAGTTAATGGACACGTGTATGACGGTTTTCAAGATGGTTTTGACCACTTCAACACTGTCTCGCTGGCGAGACAGTAAACACTGTCTCGCTGGCGAGACAGTAAACTCTGTCTCGCTGCGAGACAGCAAACACTGTCTCGCTGGCGAGACAGCAAAGTCTGTCTCGCTGGCGAGACAGTAAACGCTGTCTCGCTGGCGAGACACTTCATATCTGTCTTGATTTTTCTACTAAGACAGTATGAGGTGATTTTTGGATGATCTTCTTTATGTTTGGATATCTATTAGTATTTTTGATGCCTACACACACTACAGTGTGTTCTTTTGGCTTTCTGTCCGGACGACCGCGAGATTAGGTCGGTCGACCGCGAACCATGTCCGGTCGACCGCCGGGCTAGTCTGATCGACCGAAACCCTGTAATTGATTAAGTTGAGATTTTAGCCTTCTGGTCGGTCGACCGGACCACATGTGCGGTCGACCGGATCGCGAATTTGGGCCCAATTTTAGTTTTCTAATTGGTTTGGGTTTGATGTTCATATAAATACAAACATTGTTGTTTCTAGAGACGATTTGGAGCAATCATTGAGAGAGTTTTGTACATCTTTTGAGAGAGAATTGGTGAGAGATTTGAGAGCTTTGTTTGATGGTTTATTTGTGAGATTTTGTGAGATTGTAAACTCTAGTTGTATTCTCTTTCTCTCTAGTAGTAAAAACTTCCCCCTCCTTGCCCAGTGGATGTAGACAATTTGTCGAACCACGTAAAATTCATTATCTTGTTTTGGTGCTTGTGTTGGTTTATTGTTTGTGATTCAATCTCGCTTGTTCGTGCTCTTTTGTGTTTGAATTCTGCTCCACACAACAAGTGGTATCAGAGCATCGGGCTTGGCTTGGGGCTCATTTTGGAGGATTCTCTGCATGATTCTTGTTTGAAGAGGTTGGATCGTCAGCATGGGTGAATCAAGTACATCAGGATCGTCTCTTTCAAAGACGATACAGGGTTTGAGCATCAATAATACTAAAATTAATATTCAGATGTTTGATGCCAAGATAAACTTCGATTTGTGGAGGTACCAGGTGATGGATGCATTGAATGCCCAAAATTTAGAGGAGACTCTTGAATTACAAGAGAAACCAGCTAATATGAATGAAAAGGTTTGGAAGAAGGTTAACAGTAGAGCATGTGGGGTTATTAGGTCATGCTTGACGCCGGGTTTGATCGATGATGTGATAAATGAGATGTCGGCGAAACGGTTGTGGGAAACAAGTAATGAGAAATATATCACGAAGAGCACTGAGAATCGGCTTTACTTGAAGAAGAGGTTTTACCAATTCAAGATGAAGAAGAGAGTTTTCATTAGAGAGCATGTCAATAACTTCACGAAATTGCTGTCGGATATGGCCAATGTGGATATCATAGTTGAGGATAAAGATAATGTGATGTTGTTGCTATGTTCATTGTTAGAAGATGATTATGGTACCTTTTTCTCACAATGATAAATGGAAAAACTATTGTTAGCTACAAGAATGTGACATCAGCATTAGTAAACTATGAGTTGAGGAAGAGTGTTGAGGAAGAGTGATGGCAAACCCTCCAAGAAGGCCTCGGGAGATGCATTGGCAGTGCGAGGCCGTAATCTAAATTGCCACCAGTTTAATCGCTCAAAGTCAAAGAATAGATGTGGCCATAAGAGTGTTGGTAGGAATCAATGTGCATTTTACAAAAAAGATAGACATTGAAAGAATGAATGCCCAAAGTTGAAGGATAAAGCCGGGAAGAATAAGGGAAAATTTGTACAAGTTTCAGAGGTGAATGTTATCAAAGCTATTAGCAAAAATTCAGATTCGGATTCTTTGTTCTACTCATGCCCTATACTACCGTCAGTTTGTTATGCCGACTCTACGGAATGGATGTTAGATTCGCGTGCTACATATCACATTTGCTCCGGGATGGATTAGTTCTCTAGCTTTGAGGAGTTGGAAAGAGGGGATGTCGTGCTCATAGGTAATGATTATGTATGTCCTATTGGTGGTATTGGTACTGTTAGGATCAAGATGTGTGACGGGGTAACTAGGGAGATAAAAGAAGTGAGGTTCGTTCCACAGTTGACAAAGAATATCATTTCTCTTGGAACTTTAGAGGCAGCAGGCTATCGGGTGATATTGGAGAATACAACTTTGAATGTCAAAAAAGGGTCCATGGTGGTGATGCGAGGTGTCAGGGAAAACAACCTATACTACTTAAAGGGCAAGATAATGACAGGAGGTCTGGCAGCTTCGATTACTACAGAGGAGGATACTATCAGTTTATGGCATATGAGATTGGGACACACTGGTGATAAGTCCCTACAGATATTGGCGAAACAGGGGCTGTTGAAAGGTGCAAAGACCTACAAGATTGAGTTGTGTGAGCACTGTGTACTTGAGAAGAAGACAAAATTGAAATTTTGCATCGCAATTCACAATACCCAAGATATATCGGATTATGTTTATACAGATGTTTGGGGTTATTCCAAGAACACATCTCTTGGTGGGACCAGCTATTTTGTCACTTTTATCGATGACTATTCCAGGAGGAATTGGGTATACCCTATGAAGCATAAACATGAGGTCATGGATATATTTGTAGAGTGAAAGAAGAAAATTAAGCTACAGACAGGCAGAAAGGTGAAAGTACTCCGTTCAGACAATGGTAGAGAGTAAAAGAGTGATCCATTTCTGCAGTTTTACCGGAATCATGACATTAGATGACACTTTACAGTTAGAGAGACACTGTAACAAAACAGGATGGCTGAGAGATTGGATTGTACCTTACTAGAGAAAGTGTGTTGTATGTGGATTGGTTAGATCTTTTTGGGTCGAGACGTTGGTTTATGCGAACCATCTTGTGAATAGGTTGTCATGTACTGCAATACATGGAAAGACTCCTATGAAACTATAGTCTGGTTCGGTGGCTAGTAATTATGAGTTGCTTCGGATATTTGAATGTCTAGCTTACTATAATGTGAATGATGGGAAATTAAATTCGAGGGTGAGAAAAGCTGTCTTTGTGGGCTTTAGAGATGGAGTTAAAGGATTCAAGTTGTGGGATCCACAAGATAGAAAGATGATCATTAGCAGGGATGTCACTTTTGATGAGACGTACATGATGATACCTCAAGTCCTTCAGCAGGTGGAGGAAGGCTAGAATAGTGGGATATCGCAGCAGGTAGAGGATAATGTGACTCACATACTTCAAAGAGCATTGTATTCATAAGTATATTTATAAATATACAAGTCAAGTGTGAGTGTGTATATATAAACACACACATACTCTTAGCATGGTATAGATACTAAGATATAAGTATATAAATATATATAATGTAGTTATAAGTATAATTATATATGTATATTATAGAATTACAATTATATAAGTACATAAGTATAATTATATGTAAGTATATTGCATCTAGTATATATAAAAGTATATTGTATAAATAAAGTGTATAACTGTACTTAAATAAGCATAGTATAAATATGTAACAAAATGCATATATAACTATATAATACGTATTTATAAATAACTATATAATACGTATTTATAAATAAGTAATTTATACTTATGTCATTCTCTCTCTCTCTCTTAAGTTATAACTTATAAGTATTTT
>BQKN01000065.1:650226-671198 GCA_022839385.1 Asparagus kiusianus
TAATTTTGGGGTGAGCCCGTCGTGTTTTGACCCTTCATCCACTCGCCGTAATTTTAACGGTTTCGAATGAATAGAACTTTTTACACGGCTCAACGAAGGGTCAAAACACGACGGGTTCACCCCAAAATTGATGTGTTTGGGTTTAAGAACATGTAGATCAAGTTCAACGGAGCGGATCGGAAAAAATAATTAGGGAATGATGTGATTTTAGGCCGCGTCCTTAGGTGGGAATCTAAGGTGTCACCTTAGAATCACTTTTCCCATATATATATATATATAACTCCCAACGCCCACAAATTTTAATAGTTAAATGTGATAGGGCATGAGGTTAGGTGGATCCATCAAGATGAAGAAATAAAGAGGGCATAAAACAAATGAAAGTATCAAAAAAGCTAAAGAGCATAAAAGGATGTGGGAAGAGAATATCCTGAGAAGATCCTTCCCATCTGACTCAATAAAAAGCACTTTGCTTAACTATAACATGTCCTCAACCACAACTCTCATCTCAAAACCTTTTCATTTCACTCACTATCTATTTATATAATATATACATATAATGTTAGTAGTCGAGTTCGATCTATCTTCTCCAATGGCTTTCCCGTTATTGGATCCCATTTCGGGTAGCAACCGGGATGGCCCCCGACCCGTTAGCGAAGGCCATGGAGCTCAACATCGACAGAGCGGCTCATTGAGATCATGAAGAAGGTGATTGATGAAGGCCTCGCTGTCGAGGGCAACTTAAAAATCTTTGGCACTCTTGTATCCCATTTCTCAAACCAAGTCTTATGTACTACGAGTTGAGACCCTTTATATGTTCAGTTCAACCCTTTTGTAAGAGCTTGAAGCGTTTCTTTATGCACCCTCTATCGATGAATTTGCCAAATTTCGGTAGCTTACCTGTTATGGAATCAGCAGAGATCTTGATACTAACTCAACAAATCTAAATCTATGATGTGCACAGAATATCTATGTTCAAAGAATATATATATACGTATAATCAATTAAATCTATGATGCGCACAAGACATTAACTCAACAACTTAAAAAGCATTCATTTCTCCTCAGTTAAATTAGAGGATGATCACTGAGACATGAGAAAAATAAACCGAGATTTCACGGACGTAAAGTAACAAGAAAATAGGATTTTACCTACACATTTGATACCTCCAAATAAGGATTTTCAACGCTTCACAAAACACGTATAAAGCTTTTCGAAAATAATAACTTTCCATCAAGGGAACCACTTCGAACTGTCATTTTTGCATCATGTTCAAAATTTTATCGCATGATTTAGTGCGACGTACTACTTCAAGGAAAATACACAATGGAAACAGCAAGAGGATCCTCCAATAACTCGCAGAGAATTACTATAAATAGAAGGGAATACAAGTTCTTATATATTACGTTGACAACACTGATACAGAATGAAAAATAACTAGCACTTCAGTTTGTCTGACAACGAAATATGTATACATCCGATTATGCAAAGTAAGAACATAAAGAAAGTACAGTGAGATGCTCTATTGTAAAGAATACGTGATAACACATGCAAAACAATGTGAGAATTGTGATAAAATCAACAGACAACAAAGAGTCAAGAACAGTGATCGAATATTTTTCTCATCAATGCTCAATCCTGCAATTTCATCATATGGCGAAGAGAATAGGACTACATTACAGTGCGGTACAAATAGCAAAGATTTGTACCATCAGGGCCTGTTTTGCTGTTTTCATGAAAATCAAAGATAATGGAAGGAGGTGAGGAAAACAACAAACAAGTTTTCCTCCAATTTACTCAACAAAAATCATGAAACGATTGTCCTAAAATGTGGGTCACATCACCAATAAGAATATGGCACATCATCATTTTCTTGGTTTCAATGTGTGAACCAAACAGAGAACATGAAAACATTATGTAAAACATACAACAAGGTGTACTTTTCCTCCATTTTCTTTCTTTTTCGGTCATTTCCCATAAATTTTGGGCAAACCAAACTGCCCCTAAAGCTCACTACTCAATTTAACCGCCATTTATATATTTCTCACGTCTCCAGGATTCATTTGTCTGTGAAGAATCGCAAAACTTCTGTGATAGATTTCCAACGCACCTGCACCAATCAAGATGTGGCTATAACCATGATCACTCACCTTGGCCTTTTATTCAGATTTCTAGCCCATTAAACGCATGGTATTAGTCCACACACTAAAGAAACCAACACACAAACAACATCAATAATGATTTCATGTGACCTGCACTTGCTAACATTTTCAAGGATATTCTTCCGATCAGAGCACACAAACCAAAAGGTGATACATTGTTTTCAATCCATTTGCAGCCCTAGCCCATGGTCATGTATCCAGCATCTAATTGAATCTTCAAACAGACGTGCACGCTCACCAAAAACTAAACATCACTTCATCATCCACAAAAGAAAGGATAGGCCCCTAGAATCCATCCCCCTCTGCTACACAAACGATTGACCCTTGCCCTCGTCGAACTCCCTCTAAAAGTACACAGTTCTAGCAAATGGAAAAACGCCCACAAATAATTTGTGACTTCTTCAAATGGAAAAATACCCACAAATAATATCAAATAGGGACCTTAAAAGCATATTGTAACAAACTAATGCGCAATAAACCAGCTCAATGCCAAACAAGCAATCGAGCTCTAAATACAAAAATATTACAGAAGCAATTTCTTCAACGTTGTCGGGAGATTCTTAGGGCTTGTTTGGGTTGAGGGGAACAAGGATGAAGAGAAATTAGGAGAACCATTCACCTTGTTTAGAAACATTTAGAATGTGAAGTTATTCACGCTATTTTCCTTTAGTTCACCTCCTAATAGTATAAAATTTATTACTCTCCAAATTGGGGCATAAACAAGAAGAAGAACTCCGTTTCCTTCTCTTCCATTTTCTCACCTAATTTCCTTTAACTTCCCTTAACCCCGTTGAAATCCAAACAGGCTCTTACCAAAATGGGGCAGCACAGACCATTTGCTCCACCGTTTCACTAACAAATGGGGTGGAATTAATTAAAAAGAAAAAAGAAAAATCAAAATTACTGCAATTGACCTCGAATAAACCCAGTCAACAAAACACTTACCCACTAAACGAGAAAGATCTATCACGTTTCCTTCAAATTAAAAGCAAGATACAAATCCTATCCCACTGAAATCGCCAGAGATTCATTAAAAAAAAGGACATTTAAAACCCCCCCACAAAATTACATACAAAACAACAACGCCAGTAGCACAAACCGCCCACACACTCGGAACCCTAGCCGTATAAATCCACTAACTAGGCTGCCTTCTTTGGTGACTTGGCAGCTTTCTTGGGGGACTTCGCGGCGCCCTCCTCCTTCGCCGCCGTCTTCTTCGGCAAAAGCACGGGGTTAATGTTCGGCAGAACGCCGCCGTGGGCGATGGTGACCCCGGCGAGCAGCTTCCCGAGCTCCTCGTCGTTCCTCACCGCCAAAAGCAAGTGCCTCGGGACGATCCTCGTCTTCTTGTTGTCCCTCGCCGCATTTCCCGCCAACTCCAAAACCTAACCAAACCCAAAAAAAACAAATCTTTTTCTTAGTACCACGTCGACAAAAGAGAAAAAAAGGAGAGGGATCTAGGCTATAAACAAACCTCGGCAGCGAGGTACTCGAGGACGGCGGCGAGGTACACCGGAGCTCCCGTGCCGACACGCTGGGCGTACCGGCCCTTCTTCAGGTATCGGCCGATACGGCCGACGGGGAACTGGAGCCCGGCCTTGACGGAGCGAGAGACGGCCTTCTTCCTCGGGCCGCCGCCCTTCCTGCCGCCTGCTCCCTTCTTTGCTTTGCCGCCGGTTTCCATGGAGATCGATTAGGGTTTTGTTAGGGGTTTTTTTTTTTTTTTGTGAGGTCGGGTTGAGAGCGAACGAGTCGAGTGGAGGTGAACGGGGGGTGATTTGGGATTTTTATAGTTTGGGGACGGAGTGGTTGGGGGAATGGGAGTGGTGCGGATCGAGACTTTCAGCCGTTGGATTGGGGTTCAAATGGATGGTTGAGATTTGTTGGGGGTGGTGATCCGTGGATTCTGGTTTGGACGAATGAGGTGCGAGAGTTTCGTTTAAAATAACAAGTGAAAACCCCCTGTTATACGAAAGAATGAAAAAAGTGCTTTGGTTGCTGTGGAATAAGAAGGCTTCTATCTTAGTGCATGAATTTAATTTATTCCAAGCAATTAGAGCGGGATCTACTATTTGGGGAATATTACTCGAAACCATAACAAGAAAAATTTTGGTGGATCATCTTTCACAATATGTGGAGAGGGATAAGTAATTGGACTCATTCACTTGCGGATTATGGATGTTTGGAATCCATATTATGCAAGGAGGCATTATTTTTGCTAATTCAAATTGAAGGGTGATATTAAATCATCTATGCTCGACATATATGGGGACTCTCTATAGAAGAAGTATATGGAGTGAGGAGATCTTGAGACTGTGTTATGTGTTATACTATCAATTAATTATAAATAATTAAAATAATAAATTTATTATCGTAAGTAATTAACATCTTGGTACATGTTGATGTTAAGTGAAGTTGAATGGGGGTGAAGTTAAATAAATTAAAATAATAATTTTATTATTATAATTAATTAACATATTGATGCATGTTGATGTTAATTTATTATATGTGTGGTTGAATGGGGGTGAAGTTGATGAGAGGCTGCTTCCTTCTCCGAATATCCAATTCTAAATTGAGTGGCTGAAGTTTGCACATATAGAAACCCGTGAAAAGACGGGGGATGGTTTCCTCATGGTTCCTCCGACGGTCAGGTCAGCTGGTGAACTTGAGTGGGCAAAGTGAAGAACTACGAGAGTTCTTGTGTGAGCACTTGTTTGTAGATATTGCTAATGAAGTAGAATTTTTTAGGAGCTTGAAGAAGCAAATGTCAGAAGCCCCCTTTCTGTTAGAATAGTATTTCTTATTTATAATGGTTGTATAATGTGTAGAACCGTCATTGTGGCCCGACACATGACGACAGTGAAGAAGCATGGGCTGGCGGCTGAGTCAGCTCCTGCTTTACAGGCGTCGGCTGACGATTGGAGAAGAAATCACCTTAGGATTAAATGTGAAACGATCTGAGGCATGACGGTGCCGATGTAGTCCGATGAGTCATGAATGAAAGCATCATATTGCCACTAGGAAGGAACCATAGAGTGGGGTGAATAGGGTTTATGCTAATCTAATCTGATTTAATACCAAATTAAAAACTATTAACAAATATATCCTAGCAAATAAGATATGAACAATATATGTGCACGGATATACAAACTAAGGGCGATATAAACATGCAACAATGGCAATATAACAATATGCAATAATAAATGCGCCAATGCCAAACTCAAACACAGGAAAATGATCACGGGGTTCGGGCCTTTCGTCCTACGTCTCCGCTCCCCACTCTCGGGGAGAAATTCACTATCACACCCGGGTTTTCTACGCTCACCCGAATAACATTTACACCTCACACTCGGTTTTCCAGTTCACCGAAACTTTACAATCACTCACAAATGTAAACACACTAACTATCACCTCAAGTGTTGGTCTCTAGCCCGTG
The DNA here is from genome assembly GCA_022839385.1 of Asparagus kiusianus. Taxonomy (NCBI): domain Eukaryota; kingdom Viridiplantae; phylum Streptophyta; class Magnoliopsida; order Asparagales; family Asparagaceae; genus Asparagus; species Asparagus kiusianus. Next base: position 655,822 of record BQKN01000065.1, read on the forward strand.
CCTCACTCAAGTGTTAGGAATTACAACCTTTTTTTAGGCATTACCACCTATCCTACTCCTCTTGGGACAACCCCGTCCCTCACCACACACTCCTCTTGGTGTACTAGTATAATATAATGTAAACCTCACAATAATAGCTCACAATATAAATAAATTATTCTCTATAATGGATAAGAACATAATGTAAGCTCACTCTCAATGACACACTCCCCACAACCCAAATTATACTATGTATGAAATACAATAAGATCAATGATTGTGTGTGTAAACAAAGAGTATCAATAAAATAATTAAACTCAATAATAAAATCTAGCTTATGGAAATTAGAATCAAAATAATAAAATAGCTAGAATTGAGTTTAAGGAAACTTCTCTATATGTAACAAGAGAGAGGGAGGAGTGAATGCTTAAACACCAAAGGATGATCTCATCAAGCTCTTGTGAAAGTTTCTTCATAAACTAACTCTTGAAATAAACTGAAACTTAAACACCCTTTAAAACTTGTTTAAAACTTTTCTCAGATCATTTTTTGTTTGAGGTATGAGGGGTATTTATAGAGACCCAAAAACACAAGAATAACAAAGCAAAAAAGATCAAAACCCAAAACAGGACGAGGCTGGAAAAAACTAGTCATTACAATATCAGTCGACTGACGGCTTTCATCAGTCGACTGATGAGCTGACCGTTAGAGGCATTTTCCAGCTCATCAGTCGACTGACGACATTTATTAGTCGACAGATAAATCATCAGTCATTGGTCAGTCGACCAAAATAAAACTTTTTTTATTCCAGGCATATTCTTCAGTCGACTGATAACAGGTTATCAGCCTGAATCAAATAGTCAAACTGATTTTTGAAGCATCTTTAAAAATAGTAAATAAATTCTAAAAATTGTAGAACTTTGGAAAATCATTGTAAACATGTAAATGAACATGTTACAAAAAGAATTTTTGTAATTGCACTTTTCAATAGTGAAAACTCATCATTTTTCAAATATGCCAAAATACATGAAAACTAAACATACATGTTTTTAACATATTGATTTAAACAAACTTTTAAAACTTTATAAACTGATTTTATAGACTTAAAGAAAGATGTAAACTATTGTTATGATGTCTATAAACAATGAATACAGTATTTTCTCAAAAATATACTGTATTATGCAATAAAACATGATTTCATTGAATTAAATGAATTTGATATTTGATGAAATCATATGTAGGCATATAAACATGAAACAAGTATTTAATTACCAATTATATTCATTTGTTTTATATTTAAACTTAAAAAATATAAAACCAAAAACGTGTATATATATAACTATATATATATATATGTTTTCGTCAAAAGTTGTTTTCATCGTAGATTCCATTAATCTTTGGTCGCTTATAGAAAGTTACAATGAAAAATAAGTAAATTTACAACTCTTGAGAAAATAAACGCAGGATCGTTGTTTGGATCACTGCTTTCGTGGGTTCTTTGCCTGTGCTGGGAACGCTTTGGTTCGTGGACCACCGAATCACAGATCGTGAAAGGGGTTTATGATTCTGACCTCGTTTATCGAAGTGAGAATTTGAAACGATATCTTATCAAAGTAAGATAGTCGTTCTTCTTGAACTCAAGTCAAAGCTCGAATGTCAAGAAATTGCTCCAAGAACTAAAATCTCTGCTCTCTCTGCTCTGGAATGCTCTAACAAATGCTCGATCCTCGTCAAAAGTGACCCTAGGGGGGTATTTATAGCCTCCGGGGTCTGCAACTGTAAAAACTCAACAACCGAAGAAATTAGTACGGCGAGACAGTGTTTACTGTCTCGCTGGGCGAGACAGTGTTTGCTGTCTCGGCCCGCGAGATAGTAAATTTACTGTCTCGCCCAGCGAGACAGTAAATACTGTCTCGAAAAATAACAGTTTCTCCCTGTAACTGCTTTCCCACGTTTCAAACTCTGTTATTTTGGCAGTTATTCACGTGATTTTCGCCCACGATGTTTCCCACGTCCCTTGGCAGTTAATGGACACGTGTGCGGTGGTTATCGAGGTGGTTTTTGACTATTTAAACACTGTCTTGCTGGCGAGACAGCAAAGCCTGTCTCGCTGGCGAGACAACAAAGCCTGTCTCGCTGGCGAGACAGTTCATACTTGTCTTGATTTTCTCAAAACAGTATGATATCAACTCTTGTGATTTCTTTGAGTGATCTTATCTATGTTTGGGATACCTATTAGCATTTTTTTACGCCTACAATATATATATATATACACACACACACACACACACCAAATACGTGTGTGTATATATGAGCTTAAAGTATCTACACACAAGTATAAACCTAAACTAAATTACCCAAGCTATCTTGATCTTCAACGAAGCTCTATCTTGATACACTTACAGATGAAACTTGAACTTGGATCTTCAACTTGAATTGCAAAGCTTCACTCCACTATTTCCGCCAACCTTCATTCGATGTGATCGTGAATGCTTGATTCCATCCATCCTCCAACATATTATTTGCCTAGAATAAATACAAAACACAAACACTAGACAAACAACATTAGATGGAAATTGTTTGTAAATCATCATCAAAACAAGAAGCCTAACAATGAAGGCTATTGGAGCTAGAGGTTTGATGGCGCCTTCCAAGCATTAAATGCGACGTTGACATTGTGTCAGCGGGGAAGACTCGAGGCTAAAGTCGTCCTCTAGCTTCACCGAGAAGTAACACCTTTCGAGTCATCATCGTGAGGCGTCGAATAGCAGGTTGAGTGGGCTCGTTGCGATTCATATTCGACAATAGGGTCGATTAGTACCGCCTTTTAAGTTAACATGAAGAAATGTCGACTCGACGAGCCGGCTAAGTTGGAACCCTTATTGGTCTTGGGCCGCCAATTTGATTAGGACATTGCATGCAGAAGTACACATGTCCATTGCTGGTAAATAAGTTACACTTTGACGATTAAGAACATCATAACAACACAAAAAATATTGTTGTGTTGATGATAAAACAATTTCAAAGACGTGAATATTAGGACTGAAGGTATATATTTGTTTATGGGCTGCAAGCTTGTTTGGTGAAAAAATTTGGAGTAAAAGAAACGAAGGAAAAATTGTCTTGTATTCCTTTAATCTCAGTTACAATTGGATTTCTGATTACAAAAGAGAGGAGAACGATCTGAATTCTCCCCTTTGTTTAATTCTGGGTTCTTCACGGTGGCGATGAGATGCTTCCCTAGAATGCTCGCGTCGAGTTTGCTTCTCGTTGACGATCCGAACGTCTTGATTCACTGGAACGTGATTTTCTCCTCACGATTTGACGTTGTGGAGAACTTGCAAATCAAGTTTTAAACTCTGATCGAGTTTAGAAGAACTTTGTAAAAGAGTTGATTTGAACCAAAAATTGGTTAATAAGCCAAGGCCAGAAGAACGCTCCGGTAGTCGATCTCCAGATCCGAGATTGCTCCAAAGATCCTCTCTTTGCTGCCAAGCTTCAGCGTCAATCCGAGCCAAGAAGTTCCAACCACCTAGCCGGAAGGAAGCCTTTCCCAGATCCAAAAAGCCAACCCGAACTCAATTGAGTTTCCCACTATTTATAAGGGACTAAGAGGTGTAACCGTCCCCTTAATTCGCTTCTAAGTGGGGTGTAACCGCCCCCTAATCGTGGAAAACGGTTTTGGAACCGTTCAGCTCATGTTGAATGAGTCAAACAACGCCTAAGTTGGCGTTCAGGACCCTAACTCCGCGCTTTAGACTGGAGACACAGAGTTGGGTACCCGCTGGATGTTGAAAAACGCGAGGACCGCCTGCGCATTAGAGTCTGAAGGTTGAAAATGTGAGGGTCACCCGTGTTTTGCTTGTTGAAGCTTGGAAACGCGGTGGTCACCTGCGTTTCAGGAATTAATACGTGGGGGTCACCTACGTTTTAGGAATTGAAACGTGGGGGTCGCCTACGTTTCAAGAATTGGAACGTGAAGATGACTTCCGTGTTTAGAAGGAGCTAGTTGACTTGTAGCCTCTTCTGTAGAGCGTTGTAAAGACCATTGTTAAGTGATCTTCGCCTTGGCTGCTCGAAAATATAAGAGTTGTCAGATTATAACTCCCGATGTTGATTGTGAAGGCTGTTGAACTAGATCTTTTATCGGTTGTTGTGAAGGTCATCAGATTGTAACATTCATCGATCTACATGAAAGTCTTCGAATTATAGCCTTCTAGAAGTCGTCAGGTTGTAACTTCCATCATTGGTGTTTAATGGAGGATCAACTATCTATTGTGATTTTTAGACAGCCTACAAAGCTCAGCTAGCAGAGATGAAATAAGATTATAATTAATTAACATATTGATGCATGTTGATGTTAATTTATTATATATGTGGTTGAATGGGGGCGAAGTTGATGAGGGCCTGCTTTCTTCCTTGAATATCTGATTCTAAATTAAGTGGCTGAAGTCTGCACATTTAGAAACTCGTGAGAGGACGGAGACTAATTCCCCCGTGGTTCCTCCGACGATTAAGTCAGCTGGTGAACTTGAGTGGGGAAAGTGAAGACTTGTGAGAGTTCTTGAGTGGGCAATTGTTTGTAGATATTGCTAATGAATTATAATTTTTTAGGAGCTTGAAGAAGCAAAAGTGAGAAGCCCCTTTCTGTTAGAATAGTATCTCTTATTTGTAATGGTGGTATAATGTGTAGAACCGTCATTATGGCCCAACACATGACGACAGTGAAGAAACATGGGCTGGCGGATAAGTCAGCTCCTGCTTTACAGGCGTCGGCTGGCAATTGGAGGAGAGATCACCTCATGATTAAATATGAAACGATCTGAGGCATGACGATGCCGACGTGGTCCGATGAGTCATGAATTCTATTGGAGCTAGAGGTATGATGGCGCCTTTCAAGCATTAAATGTGACGTCGACATTGTGTCAGCGGGGAAGGCTCGATGCTGAAGTACATCCTATAGCTTTACCGAGAAGTAACGCCTTTCGAGACGTCATCGTGAGGCGTCGAATAACAGGTCGAGTGGACTCATTGCAAGTTGTATTCGACAAGAGGGTCGATTAGTACCACCTTTCGAGTTAACATGAAGGAATGTTGACTTGACGAGGCGGCTAAGTTGGAACCCTTGTTGGTATTGGGCCGCAAATTTGATTGGGCATTGCATGCAGAAGTACACATATCTATTGTTGGTAAATGAGTTACACTTTGACAATTGAAAACACCATAACAACACAAAAAATATTGTTGTGTTGATGACAAATCAATTTCAAAGACGTGTGAATATTAGGACTGAAGGTATAATATATTTGTTTATGGGCTACAAACTCAGCTAGCAGAGATGAAAAAATATTAGTTTACTTGAGCTGCGTATGTTACTTCGTGTACCCTCCGTTTAGAATCTTATTTGATTCAACAAAGTCCCCAAAGCAACCAGAGCGTCTAACGAAGATTCGTCCCATCTATCTTGAAATCAAATTATCGGGTTAGAACTTAGAATGGCCCATTAATTGAGATGGATTAAGCTGTTTAATTGGCCCTAATTGACTTAACGTAAAAGCAACATCTACTTTTTTCTCAGAAACAAGTTTTAAAATGTCACTTAATCATTAAAACTTTCTCAGATAATCCCAAAAGGTTGCGGGCTTTCTTAAAGCAAATTCAAAAAAATTGCAAATGCATACTTCTTGGTTGTTTTCTCAACATATCCTAAACCTTATGGAAATTTACCCTAACATTAAATAGAAGTATCTAGAATCCTAAATAAATAAAATAAAATAAAAATAACAAAACAAAGGGCAAATTAGTCCTCAAACACACTACCATTCTTTTTCCTTCTTCATGTTCCCCTCGCCATTAGTGCCAACGCCCTTCTATTCACTCCCACTTTATAACAACCCCCCCACCCCCACCCCCACCCCCACCCTACCTAACGAAGCCCCGCTTCCGCTTCCAATGGCGCCGGCCGGCAACAAGGCTGGTGACGCTGCTGCCAAGAAGTCGGATGCTTTAGAAATGTAATTGCAGTTTGTTTAATGGCAATATTGTAATTTTATTGTTAGTGTTTGTTTGAATAAAGAGAAGTTTTTTAATGAGCGTTATGGAAATTTTGGCTGTAAATTGATTTTTCTTTAGTATGTTTTACTTATTTTTTAAATAACTCAACCAAGCTTAAAAAAGAAGACCGTAAGAGTCATATTGAAACCTTCCAATCGGTGGTACAAGGTACAAGGCGAGGCTAGTGGATAAAGGGTTTGCACGGAGAGAGGGTGTAAATTACAATGAGATTTTTTCTCCGGTGGTCAAACACACTTCTATTCGGGTGCTATTGAGTATTGTTGTTCATGGTGATCTTGAGCTGGAACAACTTGATGTAAAAACAATCTTCTTGCACTGAGACTTGGATGGAAAGATCTATACACATCAAACTGAGGGCTATAAGGTTGAGGATAAGGAGCATCATGTATGTCGTTTGAGGAAGTCACTCTATAGGCTGAAACAATCTCCTCGGCAGTGGTACAAGCGATTTGACTTCTTCATGCTGAAGCATGAGTTTTTCCGAAGTGATTATGATTGTTGTGTGTAGGCTGTCTAAAAATTATAAAAGATAGCTAACTCCTCATTAAACACTAATGTTAGAAGTTACAATCTGACGACTTCCAGAAAGCCACAATTTGAAGAATTCCACATAGATCGATGAAGATTACAATCTGACGACCTTTACGACAGCTCCAATCAACAATTTCCACAAGCAATATCGGGAGTTACAATCTGACGACTCTCACATATCAAAGAGCTAAAGCAAAGATTACAAAATGACGATCTTTACAACGCTCTGACAGAAAGAGACTATAAATCGACGGTCCCTTCAAACTAAGGCAAGGAAGTCCTCCCTACGTACCATCATCAAGACATAACACCAATGTGAAGGTAAACATAACTTCATCCGCTGCAAACAAGCCTCCTATGTGAGATGATTGATCTTGATGGCTGCGACAACAACATGGCTGATATTACATTAGCAACTATTAGAGATGCTGATGAGCAGTGTAATGCTTTTAAAAAAGCAGGAAGATCTAGAGAGCTGTGAGCGAATATTCAGCATGCTGAGAAGCGCACGATCAAGCTATCTTAGTGGAGATTGTGACCTGCAGTTGATAGAGCGTTATTGGGATGCCTCAATTGTCACAAATGGCCTAAATAGGACCTTCTCGACTGGTCATTGGTGTCATACATATATAAAGGCAGAGAAGGCATCCGCTGCCCAACGCAGCTCCTATCGCTGCCCAACGTAGCTCCCAACGTAGCTCCTATCGCTGCCTAACACAGCTCCACCGCAGCTCCTATCGCTGCCCAACGTAGCTCCCAACGCGGCTCCAACGTAGCTCCTATCGCTGCCCAACGCAGCTCCTATTGTTGCCCAACATAGCTCCCAACGCAGCTCCTATCGCTGCCCAACACAGCCCCAACGTAGCTCCTATCGCTGCCCAAGGCGGCTAAAACACAACACAGACGCAGCATAACTGCAGCTCTAAACGAACTGCGTTCACAGCCGCTGAACGCAGCATAAACACATCATCCAAAAGTGTACGCAGGTCCAGGCCCAGCAACGCACGACTTGCGTTTGACCTGTTCAAACCTGATCTGACAATCCCAAAACCGCTCTTCACCCACGATCTGGGGAGGTAGTTTGAGTGGGTTGTTACACCCGATTAATGGGGTAACTAAACCCCCATTTAGGCACGGATTATTGGGGCAGTTACACCCCTAATCCCCCTATAAATATCAACAAACTTAACATAGTTAAGGATGGGACTGGGGAGAGGACGGAGAGGATTGGATTGGAGTGAGGAGATTTTCTCTAAAATTAGAGCGGATTTTCGAGAATCTGAAGGCAACAATCTTCAACAAACTGAAGATTTTCGGATCTTTGATACTTGGCTTATTAACCAAAGTATTTTGGTTCAAACAACTCTTTTTACTAGAGTTTGTCACTCACTCTGAGGTACCACATTCGTGGAGAGTTCTTTAACTATACAAGTTATTTGTTCCAGCAAGTTTAGACGTTCGGATCGTCAACGAGAAGCAAACTCGACGCGAGCATTCGAGGGAAGCATCTCATCGCTACCGTAAAGAACCCAGTTTTAAACAAAGGGAAGAATCAAATTTATTCTCCTCTCTTTTGTAATCAGGAATCCAAATTGTAATTGAGAGTTGAGAGAGTTGTAAACATTCTTTTTCTAAGTAGTTAGAGAGAATAAAAATCAAATACAATTCTTTCATTATTTTCTTGTTACAAATTTTCCCACAAACATTGTGTTTACATTCGGAAGCTTTGTGGAGATGATCATATCTATCTCCTTTTGTATGTGGATGACATGCTTATTGCTTCGAAGAGCATGATGGAGATAGATAGACTAAAATCTTAACTTGTTAAAGAGTCCGATATGAAGGACATGAGCGCTGCTAGGGAAATACTGGGTATGAAGATTAGAAGAGAGCGGGCGAATAGACAATTGTTCTTGAGTCAGAAGGAATACACAGAGCGGGTGATCGCGAGGCTCGTGATGCAAAATGCAAATTCGGTGGTGACTCCATTGGCTCCATATTTTAGGCTTTCACGTAAACAATCCCTCACTATATCAGAAGATAAGGCACACATGGAGTGTGTTCCTTATGCTAGTGCAGTTAGCAGTTTGATGTACGCCATGATGTGTACACGCCTAGATATTTCACAGGCGGTCAGTGTGTGTCAACAGATTCATGGTGATTCCGAGAAAGGCACATTGTGAAGCAGTAAATGGGTCCTGAGGTACTTAAAGGGTACCGTTGATACGGGATTGTGCTTTAGTGTAGATACATGTCAGATTGATGTGTTTGTTGACTCAGATTATGCGGACGATCTAGACAGACGACGATCTACTACTGGTTATGTGTTCAGAATACATGGTGCTCCAGTTAGTTGGCGATCGATGTTACAGGCTATAATGACACTTTCTACTACAGAGGCTGAGTACATAGCCACGGCGGAGAGAGTGAAGGAAGCATTGTGGGTTTAGGGTCTTCTAGACAATTTGGGGATTGAGCAGGAGAACGTGAACTTGTGGTGCGACAGTTAGAGTGCGATTCACTTGGTAAAGAATCAAGTTCATCATGCTCGTACCAAACATATTGATGTCAGATATCATTTCGTGTGGGATGTCATAGAGGAAGGTGATATTTCTCTCATGAAGGTGCATACGAATGAGAATCCCGCAGACATGTTAACCAAGGTGGTCACATGTAGCAAATTTAAGCATTGCTTGGTCTTGCTTTATACCAGCCTGTGTTGATATGCTCAAGAGGGTATGGCCCTTCGGGGTGGTGATGGGGTAAGGTGGAGACAATAATTATATGGAGAACAAATCCTAAACTATGGTTAGCTTGATCCCGGTGGAGGGGACGTAGGCAGCCGCGGTAAAGTAGCGCAGCTGGTTTTGACCTGGTTTGGTGATTTTGGATCTCTCTAGTGATGTTCACGGTGTTTTTCTGGTGTTCGTCCAAAATTTAAGGTTTATAAAATGATGTACGAGGTGAAAAATTGTGAAGGGCGGACATGTACAGCGGGCCCAGGACTTACCCGAGATACATGTATATCAATACACGTGCAACGTGTTTTTAGGCCACACCCGAGTAGACAAAAATCGGATTCCTCTTCTGTAAATACCCCTTCTTCTAGGGTTTTTGGCAATGAGTTAAGATATAGGGTTAGTAGGCTGCAGAGAAGAAAACAAGGGTTTTTGGTCGCTGGAAAAAGAGAGTTCTTGAGGAGAGAGCTTTAGAGTGATTTTACAAGAGAGAGGTCAATTTTTTTGGGTAAAAATCAAATCTTCTTCTTTTGAGACAAGCTTGTAGATTGTACAAGTCGCCAGTGTTCTCCTTATAGTGGAATCTCCCCTCCCCTTCCTCATGGACGTAGGCAAGTTTGCCGAACCACGTAAATCTCGCGTCTTTACTGTTTTCTGGGTGTTGGCTATTGCTTATAGGTTCCCTCGACAAGTCAGTCCTAGAACTAATGAGAGGAAGTGTGTATATTTTACTTTATTGAGATATTTCACTTTCTATTCTTGTTTCCTTTGTGAAACGGGAATATAGAGGTTGACTTGAGCTTTTGTGACAACAAAAGCCAGAGCTTTCTCTCCGGTTATATCACTTCCGCGGCGTGAGGGCGTGACCCTGCGACCAACAATTATGTTCAGCAAAAAGAGTGTTTTGTGTTGTAAACATTTATAACAATAATGTTGTGGAATGTAAATAACGATTATAAGTATATATGTATAGTTTGTTTTAAGCTACTATCTTCAGCAGGCTGATGTATATGTTTTGAGTTAAGCTACGTGGTATAAAGTATCTGGCTTTACTCATGCACAAGACTTGTCTTATGCGTGGGTCGTTGCTGTCTCGTAACCCGTATTTATGAATTTTTGCTATAGTTTCCGGGGTGTGACAGAAGGCTACTAAACTCAAGACCAGATATTCGAAGAAGTGAGCGACCCCTAATCTATCTCATCCTGATATATTGATTGTTTGGTTACCCATCATCAGCAGAAACATACGAAAGATAGCTACATATGAAAAATAGGCATATTATATAAAATCTTGGAAGATTTATCAGAAATAATAAGTGATATCAACAAGAATGTACGAATACTCTGAAAAAGGGGGATTTCACCATAAACTACTGAAAAATGTTGGTCGGACGGTTAAAAGGTATCCCGTGGCCTTGTTATAAGGGAAAATTATAAGGAAATGCTATCAAAATATATTTAAATTTTTAAAGATTTCATGTCGTCTCTGTAAATTATAGGGATTTTCTATAATTTTTCTTGAAATATACAAAATAAAAACGTAAATAACCTAATTCCATCTCAGATGCCAGCGGGTCCAACCCAATAGCAAGGAGATGTGCTTTTACAGAGTAAGGGGCTGTTTGGATGTCTTTAGGAAACTAGAGTATTTATGACACAAAATAGAAAGTAGTTATCCATCTTACCACTTTCCATTTGAGTGTTTACATTGTTTGGTTAGAAATATTTGTGAATCATAAAATAATAGTATTACATTGTTTGGATAGCATAATGTAAACTAGAGTATTTATGACAAAAAATAGAAAGTGATTATCCACCGCACCACTTTCTACAAGATTTTGACTTTTTTATTAATTTTTTGGACACATTTATGACATTGTGTCAGCTTTCCAACAAAATCACTCCTAATTTTGGTGATTTTGCTTTCGGTGACACCTCATCAAAAGGTGTAAGCTTTTCATGTAAAAGAGAATTTAAACAAACAATGTAAAGTGATGAAAGCTGACATTGGGACCCACTTTTTTACACTTTCCATCATTTTACATGGTGAAAATATACAACCAAACAGCCCCTAAGCCCAAATTAGAAGTAAATGTTTGTATCTCGGTCCCACAGTCAAAAGATAATTGCATAAATGCTAAATACTAGAATGATTTTTTGAGAGAACAAATGTAGTAATCATATCGAACTAGTTTCGTAAGAGCAGAAGTGTAAAGCTCTATTGCGCTCCTATTGGGGGACGATCCGTAGCGGGCTAGTCATGTTTTCAAATCCCCCCAGCAGGTGAAAAAAAAACCCTCGGGCCAGCGCTAGATACAAAGTACAAGCGGGGTTTAGTCCCATCTATAATAACATGTGGCGATAGCTCGTGGGAAATCCAAAAAATACCGAACTAGTTTCGTAGAATACCAATGGACAATGCTTTTGTGATGAATGGAATGCAATAATCTTAGAACTATTTTTGTGAAAGATGAAACTTACCAATTGAGCTTGAGTAAAATGTTCGTTGAATATGCTCCTTTTCAAATAGTTAATTCTAACATAGCTCCCACGGTTATGAGTTCAATCTCTGGGACTGGGTTAAAAGGGGAAAAAAAGCCCTTTATGGCTTGAAATATACGAAATACAAAAGTTGAGGAATTTAACAACAAATTTACATCGAATAGATAAATGAAGAAAATTTCAAAACCGACCCAAAGCATATTTTTATTTTCAAAACCGATCCATTTTTTAGTTATTTATCAAAATCGACTTATTTTTTGCCACGTCAGCTTAATCTCATTTCCTAATTAGTCGGGGTTGCCAACCCCGACTATTTAGGATAGCAAAAATTGGAATTAACGTTTCTAATTGGGGTTTAACAACCTCCTAAAAAGTCGGGGTTGCCAACCCCGAATGTTTAGGAATGAAATTACGCTGACGTGGCAAAAAGTGGGCCGATTTTGATAAATAAAAAAATGAGTCGGTTTTGAAAATAAAAACATGGTTTGGGTTTGTTTTGAAAATTTCTTCAGATAAATTATTACGGTAGTACTTTTTAAGCGAGAGGCACGTGTGCGGTGACCGCCGTAATATCTTAACGACCGATCACCTCCCGCTCGATATATACTCCCCTCTCTCATTTTATCTCCGTTAATAGAAACTCCGATATCGGAGCCCCTTTCTTTGGTGCCCTAGATTTTCTCTCCCAAAAATTATCTAATTTCTCTCTCGCTCGCCGATTCCCACTCCGATCGCCGCTCCCAAAATGGTGAGGAATTGTCTCGACTTTTGACCTCTAGACATTTTCTCGCTGAAATTAGGGTTCGCGACGATGTCTTTGTTATTTTGGTGATTTTTTTTTCGTCTGGATCCTAAGATTCTGACGCCAGATCTATCATCTTGTCTCTGAGATCAGTTGATTGAGCTAAAATTTTTACGATCCTGATCTATTTTTAGTAGCTGATCGGTTGAGTGCTGAGATCGCGTAATTACTCGAAGAGTTTGATTTAACCGTTGCTGAGATGGCATCAATTCAGACAAATTTTGAACGGTCGTGATGGATTAGTTTTGCAATTACTGGAATTCGTTGGATTAGATGGTTTTTGTTTTTCATTTGGCAAATTAAGGTTTTTAATTCCGATAAATTTTCATTTCTACGCTGTTGTGCAAGTTCTTGTTAAATTCTCGGTTTTTATTTATTAATTCTAAACCCGTGTAGTGTGCTTCTTAATTTGTGGCTTCAGGTTTAGATCACTATGTAGAACACAACGTAAGCAGTTGTTTTGATTGCTTCATTTTCCATTTTGACTTAGCTTTAGATTGTTGTAGTCATCGATCTAGGCCCAGTTGTATTAAGTTGTGCGCAGATTCTAATCGCGGTTGTGATAATTATCTCATTTAGCTGCTTGTCCTTTTATTTTTAAAGGCCAACGCAGCGTCGGGGATGGCCGTGAATGATGAGTGCAAGGTGACGTTCTTGGAACTGAAGGCTAAGAGGACATACCGCTTCATAGTTTTCAAGATCGACGAGAAGTTGAAGCAAGTGATTGTCGAGAAGGCTGGTGAACCCATTTCAAGCTATGAGGATTTCACCGCTGCCCTTCCCGCTGATGAGTGCAGATATGCTATCTACGACTTTGATTTTGTGACTGAAGAGAACTGCCAGAAAAGCAAGATCTTTTTCATTGCATGGTAACTTTTTTATTGCACGATGCATGTATGTATGTATGCCGTATTTAATTGTTCAGTTGCAAATTGAACAATATGCTACTCTTTTGTAGGTCGCCTGATACCGCGAGAGTGAGAAGCAAGATGCTTTACGCCAGCTCGAAGGACAGGTTTAAGAGAGAGTTGCATGGCATCCAGGTGGAATTGCAGGCGACTGATCCAACTGAGATGGGCCTTGATGTCATTAGGGGCCGTGCCAATTAAGTATGTAATTTCATTGGATATGTTGTCTCTGCACTCTGGTTGCTTTAGTGAATTGTTTATAGTCTCTTGGGATGCATAATCTACTAAATACCCTATCTGCTTGTTGTTTATTTTATTACAGTATAACTCTATTTGTCCTCGAAACATGCTGGTTCTGGTTTTTGCCATTATTTGATTTATGTTTTGATTTGTTATGTTTTTTGAAAAGCGTTATGACTACACATTGATTTGTAACAATTTATGGGCTTTTAGCATGTTAGGCATTTCATTATTTGTTTTACATTGGAATGGCTGATTTAGTGATTTACCTTTCTGGTGTATATTTTGAATTGTAATTGATAGAACTGTGATCCTTTAGTTGTTTTTGATGCAAAAATAGTCACTGTGCTATTTAACACTATTCTACAGCTGACAATTGTTATGGAGAGAAATATGTTTTTTCCTTCTTTATTTCTCTCTTTTCCTTATAGTTGCATTTCACTACATTTTCTTACGGTAATTGCGGTGCTTCAGGCGTAATGTATCTTCTTTGCTTTATTTGAAATATTTATCTTGTTATTAGAGTCTGTCCTTTTCCCTCATTTGAATTGCCAAGTTTTCATGCTAGAGATTGAGGAGGAACTTAAGGAGACAATGAATTGTTATTTTATGAGGGTTGATACGAGAAATGCATGAGAGATTCTGAGGGAAGTTATAGGTGGATCTTGAAGTGGACATTTGTGGGACGGGATAATCTTAGGGTTGAGGCCTTCTTTGGGGAAGGTATCTGAGAGAGATTTTAATCTGAGAGAGATTTGATCTTTCATCCATTAAGAAAGGCCTGGGAGTAGCAACCTTTTGATTTATATATTTTTCACTTGAGGTTTCTGGTCTCACTTGAGGTATCCAATGGTACAATGAGGATGTTGACTAGATTTCTTTTATCCTCAAACGTTAGATGCAGACCTATGTTACCCCGACACGGCCAAATTGGCCCCGTACCCGTGTCGGGTACGTTTTGGGTGCGGATCCGCACCCAAACGGCAGGGACACGGCACTTGAAGGCGGGAGGGGGGTAAAAGTTACGAACCTAAAGAGGGAAGGCAGTCGAGGGAGGAAACGACGATCTTCGAAGGACAACGAGCTTCAAGGGATGACGAGCTTCGAGGGAGGAGTCGACAACGAGCTTCGAGGGAAGAGTCGACGACGAGATTCGAGGGACAACGAGCTTCGAAGGAGTGAACGACAAGCTTAGCTTCGAGGGAGAACATTGAAAACCCTAGCCCTAGATCTCCTTGGACTCGGATCTGATGGAGGAGAGAGGAACCGATCTTCTTAGACTCGGATCTGAAGGAGGAGAGAAGAGGAGGAGAGAAGAGGAGGAGAGAAGAGGAGCCGATCTCTTAGATCTGAGGCGGCGGATAGGAGCAAAGAGAAAGGGGTTAGGGTTTTTTTGTTAGAGGGATGGGTTTTGAGTTAAAAAGTTGGGCTTGGGCTTGGATTTGGGTTCGGGTTAAAAAACCGGTTTACACTTTTATTGTTTTAAATAATTGGGTGGGCCATTTAGTTTTGAGTTTGGGTTTGGGTTTAAGGAGTGAGCTTATTTCTCAATTTGAAATTAAACATAATAAAATTGCTATAGTTATTGAAATTAAATATAGT
>BQKN01000065.1:671598-691228 GCA_022839385.1 Asparagus kiusianus
GATAAAATCTCAAAGTTAAAGAGGGTTTCTGATAACCCATAAGCTTTAGGGTGGGTTTCCAATATTTTGAAAGTTAAGGGGGGGATTCTAGTAATCATCCAATCTAAAGGGGGTTTAATGACATCTAGCCTATTTTCGGCAAACTTCAAGCTTTGATCATCAGGAGATTGCCACGGGAGTTAAAAACTCACAAGGAGGGGGCAAAAAAAAAAATTTGTTACGGGACGAAGAATGCATGTATGCTACGGAAACAAAAGACGCAAGATATGCCCACCTCAAAAACGAAAACAAATTACAAAATGACGCTGTAAACATTGCGAATGTCAATCCGCATGGCTCATGCTCAGTACTAACCAAAGATACGTCATAATAAAATCACATCGCGAGCGTTTTCTTTCTTGTTCGGATAGAAGAATAACAAGCTCGTTTAACCTCACACAATGACCAACTCGACTCCCTCCTCATTCCCGTTCAAAAACCCAACTGAAGGTCATTTCGCGGTCTTCGCCGACGTCCTTCGATAATCTGCGTTCGCGCTCAATTCGTCTTCCAAATCTTACCGCGGTGGCCAAAGGATTGCTCGGCCTCTTGCATCGTTCCTCATCGGTACCCCTTTTTCCGGCCACCTACTGTTCAAACTACGGCCAACAGTAGCCAAAGCATCTTCGAATTTCCGAATCTTAAGGAACCCCCTCACCACCGCAATCTCGCTCTCCCTAAACTTCCCCTTCTGCATCACCGAATCAAACACCTTGGCGATAACGTCCTCCATCGCCAAAGCCCACAAACCCTCAGCCAGCATCGAGAACGAGGAAAACTCAGGCAAAAACCCCCTCTCTATCATCTCCTCCATAAACTCAACAGCCTCTCCGATGGGCCCACCTCCTCGGCAAATCCCACGAAAAACTATCTTGTATGTGATCGCGTCAGGAGCTTCGCCTTTCTCCTCCATCTCTCTGAAGAGCCTTATCGCTTCTCTTGTTTTCCTTTGCTTAAATAGAGCTTGAATCACAGGGTTATATGCTTTTGGCCCTGGAATCATTCCTTTCATTTGGATGCTCCTTAATAGTTTACAAGCAACTTGAGTCCTTCCTCCTTTGCATAGTCCACTGATTAGGGTTCCGTAAGTGATCATATCAGGCTGGCAACCATTTGTAGTCATTGTTTGAACTATATCTGCTGCTTTCTTAATATTCCCTTCTTTGCAGTAGTAAGTGAGCAAAGAATTGTACGTGAGCTTATCGGGTTTCAATCCTTCTGCAATCATCTGGTCCATGAGCTCTTTAGCCTCATCGACTCTCTTTCTCTTACACAAACCATCGATAAGCGTGTTATAAGTCACCAAATTCCTCGAAACACCTTGAACTTCCATTTGATCGAAGATTTCCTCAGCTTCCTCGATTCTCATGTTCTTACATAGCCCATCTATGAGGGTGTTGTAAGTTACTACACTTCGTGCACATCCATTTGCCTCCATTTCCTTCAGTAACCCTAGCGCCTTCTCTAGCTTCCCACCAAAGCAGAGGTGATCGATCAATATGTTGTACGTGAACTCATCGGGTGGGCAACCATTTTTTTTCATCTCATCAAACAACTCAAGTGCAATCTCATGATCTCCGGCCTTGCACAAACCACTAATTAGGGAATTGAATGTATATACATCAGGAAGAAGGCCTTTGAGAGTGAGGCCACGGGCAAGCTCCATTGCCTCCTCAAACCTATTTTCAGAACACATTGTACTTATAAGTGTATTGTAAGTCACCATATTCGGCAAACAATTTCTCTCCGCCATTTGGTTCAAAATCTCCATGGCTTCCTCAATTTTACCACATTTACACAATCCCGATATCAAGGTGTTATAAGTAATAACATCGAGATCATATCCTTCGCGAATCATCACATCTAAGATCTCCAGAGCATGATCAATATACCCAGATCGACATAATCCATTGACAAGGGTATTGAAAGTAAACTTATCAGGACTGAATCCTTTCTCAGCTTCTTCTTGAATCAAACCAAGAGCTTCTTCAACTCTTCCTTGTCTGCAGAAACCATGGACTAAAACATTAACGGTTACATTCGATGGTAAACATCCAGCCTCAAGCATTCTCTTTTTCATTTTAAGTGCAGACTCAATGTTCCCTTCTTCAATATACCCTTGCATTAGGGTAGTGAATGTGATCTCATCGGGCGTAATACCACTGAGTTCCATTTCTTCTAACATCGAAACTGCGGGTTTTAGCTGATGGGCTTTGCACAGAGCCTTGATCAGTATGTTGAAAGTAGAAACATCAGGTTCAATTCCTCTCTCAGTCATTGAGGCATACACTGATTCGACTAGTTTTATCTTGCTTTCCTCAACCAGAACGTTCAGCAAAAAGTTGTATATGTGGGTCTCAGGTCCAACCCCGAATTCTTGCATCAAAGACATAACAACATCTACAGCCTCGTCGTATAACTGAAACTTTGAATAGGTTTCAATGAGAACTTGGAAAATACCATCGTCAATCTTAGACCGAGAGAGCTTCACTTCTTGAAGGAGACCCTTCATTCGGTCGAAAGCTCCAGCCTTTCCGAGCTGACGCAGGATTTCTTCGACGACCAACGAATCGGGCTCGAAGCTGGGTTGCTTCGAAGCCCAATCGAAGAGCTCGAGAGCGGAGTTTGGGTCTTTTTGGCGGCGGAGAGCGAGGAGGAGGTCTTTTGGGGTGAAATTCCGTGGGATTTTGTGGGTGAGGCTGGGGTTGGAGGCTGTGGATGAAAAGGGTACGAAAGATGAAGCTTTTTGAGGTGGAGATTGGAATTGGGTGGTGGTCTTTTGAGAGGGGAAGAGAGAATGGGGTCCTAGGGAGGAGACGAGGGCCATTGGAGCAATAACTCGAGCAGGTGGGGTGCACAAGGAGAAGTTTTTTGGAGTTCCGGCAAAAGAAGCAAGTGGATGAGGTCAGTGGTTTTTTTTTAGGATGGGTTTATTGCTCTGGTGCTAATTTGAATGATGTTAATGGCGGAATGAGTGAAAATTCGAGAAGAAGAGGGAGGAGATGAAGAGGCAGAGGTACTGAGCAGGGGAGTTCTGAGACTTGGTTCTTAATGGATAAGGGAAAGTCATGGCAAGGCCCTTCGTATTCTTTCAATCGTGGGAAGGCCCTCCTCCATATTCTTTCTGGGTGAAGTTGCGAACGATATAGATTGCACATAGCCCCCTCGCGTACGTCAGTTGTACTTGATTCCCTCAAATCAATTCCTCGATTCAAGGGGATAGGGGCGTTACATGCAAATTATTTTCTACATTGAAACTGCACTTCTCGTTTGTTCATAGTTATAAATTTTTTTTTGAGAGAAAATCATAGTTATAAATTTGTGGATCCTTTATTTGTTTCGCCAAAAAATCACCTAGAAATGAACCTTGAAAAACAATTCGTTCTTATTCTTTAGTTTGGAGAGTACTTTCTATCCCGCGCTCCAATTATTGTAATAATTTCTTACCCGGTTTCATCATATATCCGATCCAAAACATTCGAAATGGGTTATATAGTGTTAGGATCCAAGCAACTTGGGGAACCCACCCTTAAAAGTTAGTTGTTAGGGGGAAAGAACCAAGCCACTTAAATACCCCATCAAGCTTCCCATTTTACTCGATGTGGGACTTTAGGCAGCCCATACTACCCAAGTCCCTAACATAGCACCGCCCTGAGAGCCGACGTCCCGGCGGCTGCACTCTATGATGCTTCACTCGGCGTTGCTTCACTCGGCCTTTCCGGTCAGCCCCTCCACGGGTAGCCCTTTTCGTGACGCCGACAACCAGCTCTGATACCAATTGTGAGGCTCGTGAGCCTCGATTGATCCTCAAATTGTTGTTTCTGGCCATGACTAGAACTGTAAGAACTTAAGGACATGATACAAGAAGAATTTAGATAGAAGAGAGGAATAGAATTGAGAGAGAGAGAGAGAGGATTTAGAAACAGAGAATAAGAGTGAATTGAGAGAAGAACAGCTAAATTCATTCGTTGCTTTTGATCTTTACAATTTTCTCTTTTATACAGCTTCCAATTGAGAGTTCAGCTTGTGCACGTGCACATACAGTGTTGTGCAAAACTGAATTAACAGACTTTAACTGAATCATAACAGACTAACTGCTCAATGAATTCATTTATTACACATAAACCCCTGAACTATGCAGCTCTTGTCCTAAAGCCTTGGTCTTTTGCATATCAGTCCAGGCTTTTGCATATCAGTCCAACCTCATCAGAATCTTCAGTTTCAGCTTCTACAACCCTGTCTTTAGCTTCGATGATAAATTCTTCATCTTCCCAGGTTTCAGCTTCCTTCTCTATTGAGTGGTTTACTTCCTGCTGACTTCCAGCACCTGACATATAGTCTTTTAGATCCTCAATGATGCTTTCGCATTTGGTTTCCTTAAATCAAAAGTGGAAACAAACATAGTCTTTGGACAAAATCTAAAGGATTCCTAGTTTGTCAAACGTTCAATTTCCCATTTCAGGGGTTTCTTAGGGAACCAAACACGCCCTAGTATAAATGTTTAGGTATTTACTTGTGTACCTCAAATCTTCCTTATTTTTCGTTTTTTTTTATTTCTCCAATCTTTGCAATTGGAGTTTATTTAAAACTCTCTCTTTTGAGTTTTTATATTTAATTCTTCATTATTATTTAAACATAAATCCGCCCAAATAGTATTTTTAGACTAGTTAGCACACATATACCTTTTAATTTATCTGCTTTGCGCTTATACATCTTCAATTATTTCTGGAAACACTTATATGCTAACATCAGATATGTTTTTACATTTTTTATGTTAAATTCACCGTGTTTAAGATGTCCGATTCTATTTTACGATAGAAATCAGTATCCAATAAATAAAGGTAAAACACTAAATTCCCAAAAAGAAAAGATAAAAATTTAAAAAGTATTGAAAAGTTCTACAAGTAGCATGTTGATGCTAGCGATCGCACATAAAATGTTGGGAGAATATTCACGAGAAACAATTTTAATCGCTAATTAGTAATTACCGGAAAAATTCAACCCAATTAGATCCATGTAAATATTGAAAAGCAAAGGACCCAGTTAGATTCGTACTCCCGCCCATTCCCGCTTCAATTAGTCGCCAGCTCACCGATCCCCGCCCCCAAAGCTAGCGTTCACATCACCCAACCAATCCCACCCGTCAATCTCCAACAAAACCGACGGCCACGGAGCGCCCACGTCACCGATCCGCGACCCTCCCCCATCAGGCCATCACCCAATCAAACATCATCGCCCCACCCCCCTTATAAATACGATTCCTCACCCGTTGGTCATCTCATCACAGCAGCGGAGAGGGTGAAAAAAGGCTCTTATTTTTTACCTCCAAAAATTCGCCGAAACTTCCCGAGATCCCGCGATAGCAATGGCGCCCAAGGCGGAGAAGAAGCCCGCGGCGGCGGAGAAGAAGCCCGAGGAGGAGGAGGGGCCCAAGAAGGCGGAGAAGGCCCCCGCGGGGAAGAAGCCCAAGGCCGAGAAGAGGCTGCCGGCGTCGAAGGAAGGAGACAAGAGCAAGGCGGCGAAGAAGAAGAAGAAGGCGAAGAGCGTGGAGACCTACAAGATCTACATCTTCAAGGTGCTGAAGCAGGTGCACCCCGACATCGGGATCTCGAGCAAGGCGATGGGCATCATGAACTCCTTCATCAACGACATCTTCGAGAAGCTGGCCCAGGAGGCCTCCCGCCTGGCCCGCTACAACAAGAAGCCCACCGTCACCTCCCGCGAGATCCAGACCTCCGTCCGCCTCGTCCTCCCCGGGGAGCTCGCCAAGCACGCCGTCTCCGAGGGCACCAAGGCCGTCACCAAGTTCACCAGCTCTTGATCTCCTTAGGGTTTCTGTTGGGTTCTGGGTGTAATTACTTCGGTGCTATCAAGTAAATGAAAAAAGGCTGGCCTTTAGGGATTCGTTTGGAATTCACTTTAAAAACTTGATCAGATTCAATCCCAGCTCAAATTTACTATAGATTAGCTTAATATCAGAATTTGTCCTACTTTTGGCTATTCGGCTATCAATTAGTTTATTGTTGGACCATTACCGGCAAGGTTCAACACTAAACTTGTTTTATGACGTCTTTTTAGTTTAAGAAAAATTAAGCTAGAACTGATATAGTTTTTGACAATCAAAAGCAAACACAAATCGTGTGATCAATTCTTTTCCTTGTCTTGAAGTGCGTCATTTTTATGGTTTTGCGCATTATTCTTGAAAAAACAATGCTCACTTAAACCAAAAGTATATGGGACCAATTGTGGACAATTTTGCAAGTGCGTAATAATTATTGTCATTGTCGTAGCATTTTATGGTAGGAGCGAGTATTAATTTGTTTGAGCCTATTAAACCGGCCAAAGATCGATTAAACTCAATTTAAAATTATGTTTTGATCTGTTCAGTCTATGAAAACTTCAATCTGAGTAAGCCAAAGTGACTGCTCTCTCGATTGTTTAAGATATGCTATTATATCTTTTCATTAATCTTTAAATTTCTTTCTCATTTTCTTTTAATTTTTTTTGTAACAACTAATCTCTATCATTACTTACATGTATATCCTTAAACGCACATTTTTGCTTTGATTGAATTCTTTATATGCATTTTTCTTATGGGTCAAAATAGACTTTCTTAATCAAACTAGTCGAAGTTCAAACTAAATAAACCGACTAAAAGCAATCTAATTAATTTTGATTTGGGATGGGTTTTAAATATAGAATAGTTTGGTTCAATTCTATTAAGATTTACAAAAACTGACTGAACCGATCGTTTGCTCACCCCAAATTTATGGCTCTTACAGCAAATATGAAACATAAAAACGATTTTATATTAGCAAGAAAGTCCTCTATATTTATGATATTGTGTTCTCATTCTCTTGAGGGAAAAAAGAGTTGATGCAGCGTGAAAGTAGTAGCATCGGAATCCACCAAGGACAATCTTTGAATCACGAAGAGCTTCGTATCCACGAAGTAAGTATTGAAGAAAAACAAAATTTTATTAATTAAAAGTTATGTCTCTAGGAGGTTTATAAGACTTTACTTAAATAGGAAAAAAACAAGACTTCTATAAGAGCATGGGCAGCAAACTCCCATCTCCGCTCTCAGGTCCGACGTGGCCTCAGTCTCCGAAAAATCCCCTTCCAACAGCCTCCGAAGCCCTCCCAAGCTTCGCTCTCAGGTCCGACGTGGCAGCCTCCAGCTTCGGAGCTCCCAAGCGCTCCATAAATTTGTGGAGCGCTTGGGAGCTCCCAACTGGGGGATGATTTACAAAAACCCCTCTCCAAAATCAGAAATCGCGGTGGGATCGGAGACTTCGGGGTGGGATCGGAGACTGAAGGCGAAGATGATGGCGGAGATGATGGATGAAGGCGGAGATGATGGCGGAGATGATGGCTGATGGCGGAGATGATGGCGGAGATGATCGGTGATGGCGGAGATGATGGCGGAGATGAGGGTTTGGTCTGTCGAAGATTTGGGGATGAGGGCTTTTGGGTCTGTCGAAGAATTAGGGCTGGGGTTGTCGAAGGAGAAGAAGGATTTTGTGAATTTTTTTTAAATGGATTGCGATCTTTGATTTGGGGAAGAGGGCTGTTTGATTTTGTCGAAGAATTGGGGCTGCGGTTGAAGATTTGAGCTGCAGTAATTTTTTCTTGTTGATAATCGAACGTTGTGGATTATTGACGTTGTGGAAATAATACCGTTGGGAATATTGACGTTGTGGGTGAAATATTAAAATAGAAGAGGGGTTTTTTTGATATTGTTGGAGCTCCTAACTAGGAGCTTGTTGGAGCTCCATAAAAGAAGGAGTGCCTCCCAAGGTATAATTTATTAATTTTTTATTTTAAAAAGCTTGAGAGCTCTTGAGAGCATGCTGACTAGGACTCCCAACTGGGAGCTTGCTGCACTTGCTCTAAGGACTTAAACTTTAACAAAAAATAGTAAAAAAATTTGTAAAACATTAAAACTCCTAAAAAGACTCCTTATGACTAGGAAACTCCACTGGTTAAATCTGAGATCAAATTGAATTTGTTTCTTAATCAATATAGACTCCTAAAACATTACTAAAAATAGTAAAAGACGGACAAAAATACAAATATCTTTCAAACCGTAAGAAATTTGTCAAAACGGAGGAAATAAACCGAACCCTTAAGGGTGGGTTTGGTTGGTTCTGTTTCGTTGAGATAGTCGATTTTCGTATATAATTCGTCCAATTCCGAGGTATGATTTAAAAGTTATGACCGTTTCTTCGTAGCAAGTTATTTTGCTCGACCGGATCCGCGTTTGAGTTTGCGACTGTCCCACTTTGATATAAACATATCTGTCATGTGTTCTACCTCAAGAGCGTCTCCATATTGATGGCTAGTTAATTCTATGCTGTATTTACTTATTGGACGCATGGCTAGTAATTGATATTTTCTTAATATGCATACAAGCATCTTAATCTTCATAAATAACAGACAGGAAAACCAAACATCAAACTTGTGGGGACCCCAACGCCACTTCCATTACTAGATCTGTAATTTAATTGCATTTATGCCTTCCACCATTTAACCAACGATTTAAGTAAAACTGAAGGTGGCCTAGGTGTCAAAGATTTATCAGTTTTCAATACTTCTCTCTTAGCAAAATGGCTTTGGAAATGTTTAGACAACTATTCTACAACTGGAGCTTTTCTCAGGCATCTTTATATACATAAAAATTCATGCTTACAAAATTCCAAGGTTAATCAGTCTCACTCCTTCTTCTGGAATGATATTCTTTCCAATACTGACATCTTCTTCCATCATGTGCTTCGGAGGCTAGGAACAGGAGAGAAAATTAGATTTTGGGAGGACAAATGGCTTGGATTAAACTCCTTAGCTAGCTTATATCCTGCTTTATATAAGTTGTCTTTATCCTCCAATGTGCCCATTCGCAGCCAGGGTTATCTCCACAACAATTTATGGACTTGGCATCCTATGCTAAGAAGATGTATATCAACTTCCACTCAACATGACAGGCTTCATTTCTTGAATACGATTGAACCTTGCAATATCAACAATCACCAGGATTTTCCAAAATGGTCTCTGACAGCTAATGGATTATATTCAGTTAAATCTCTTTATGCTTTCCTAATCCCTAGAGGAATTACATCTCCGATCTACAAAACTATTTGGTTTTCAATCATACCGAGTAAGGTTCGTTTCTTTAATTGGCTCCTCTTCAATAACAAACTGCATACCAAGGATATCCTTCTGCTTAAAGGTTGGCATGGTGATTCTATCTGTTCTTTTTGTGGTTTGGAGACTGAAAGCCGAGATCATCTATTTTTTTCTTGCCCTTTATCAAAGGAAAATTGGAAGCATTTCAAAGCTTTTTCTCTACCATTCCAATGGCCTTTATCTTTGTCAGAATTGCTTCATAGAATTGAGTTACTAAGAGGAATTGAGGGAGATTTATGGCGTTTATTCTTTTCTGCTATATGCTGGAATATCTGGAACACAAGAAACAAATTTATTTTCGACCAAAGAGCTTACTCTTACAAAGCAATGATTAATGTATCCATTTCGGTTATTTATGAATGGACATGTGCAGGACGAAGCTCTACTGCGAAGCGTTTGGCAGAACGATTGGAGTCCTTTCCACTAAGCAGGGCCAGTGTTTGAATTTTGATCGGATCTGTATCAGATCATTTTGGTTTTTTACCTCACTTTTGTAATTAGAATTCTATAAGGTTTTATGATGTTCATATGAATGTTTTGTTAGTTTATAGAAATTATGTTCAACTTATTATACGTATGGCTGGCTTTTGTTCTTTCTTATATCTGTGTCAACGGTGAGTGACGGCAAGGCCCACTCCTCATCTTCATGGATCTTTGAAAGAAGAAAGTTATACGTCCCTATTAAGTTGAATTATACTTTCTATCTACTACCATCAGGATACTTTCCGTGTCCACCTTTTGTAATTAGCAATTTTATCTTTTTTAATGAACAGGGATCATCCCTTGTTTTTTTTTCAAAAAAAAAAAAAAAAAAACCAACGACAAGAGGCAAAAGCCAAGAAAAATGTTGCACAGAGTACTCTGGACAAAATCATATCGAAGGAAGAACACTACATGCATCTCATTATCAATTTTAGATTAGTTTAAACAATATACAAAATACAAAAATCAAGATACAAATAGCTAAAAACAGTACAAATAGAAACCCAAAATTTAACTGAGTTATTGTTCTATGCGATTAACAACTTCATAATTGATGTTAGGACACGTAAAAAACTTTTGTTTTTTCAATTTTCTGCGCAAAACTCCCGTATGATATTTAGTTCCAAATGAGAGAATAGGATGACTTTCATAACAAAATAAGCTACTCCTAAAGAAAGTCTTAAATAGAAAAACCAGCTTTTTAAAAGAAAAGAAGAATGGGATTTTCTATAGAGTGCCCATGGGCACTCTATAAAAAACCCAAGAAGAATATATCCTCATAAATGAATATTAATTAGCACTCAACCATATTATTTTGTTACACGCATCGCTAGCTACCAGCTTTCAATGATCATGTCATGATCACAACAAACGATAAACACTGAACGTTAGGTGATGGCCATGCAATTATAACAGGGAGTCTCATGCCAGGTTTTTCATTTTAGTTTGGTTTTTTTTTCTCTAATGTTATTTGAGCCAAATAATAAAAAAATAAAAAAAATTTCAGTGCACGTTAAGACGGTAATCACGGGGTGAGCTATTTTACGCTGACCGAGGTATTGGATTCAGATATGCGTGGTCAGCCCGGCGGGCGCACCAAGTATTTTATTTATTATTTGAAATTATCTTCCATTATATTTGTTAAATTATTATCTAATTTTATAGTCAAACTGATTATTATATTTTTACTTGTGCGAAACTCTAGCAAAATAAATACAAAAGTATTGCCAAAAAAAAGTATCATGCTATTCTTCATTTTTTCTACATTATCCTCTTTTCTCCTTTGAATTTTAGAAAACATAAAACACTCTCTTCTATTATTCATACGCCAAGAATCTCTGAAGTTCCTCATCGTTTAAGGATCCCGTTTATTCTCAAGTATCAAGAAGTTTGAAAACAAAGAGACAAAGATAGTTTCTTTCTATGAGATGACATCGGATTTGTATTTAGGGTTCAATTTGGATCCTCTAAATGGGAGGTTAAAAAAAATAAAACAAAGAGGACGGAAAAATTTGAAAGTGAAGGTACTAAAGGAAAAACAAAAAATATATACATTCAAACTTTACTAATACATTAGTTATTTTCAAACTGTAGCAATGTTAATAAAAAATTTGAAAAGTATTGTACTTTTATTAATTCTTTAAAAAAAGTTAGGATTCTAAATAATTTATACCCAAGTTGAGAACTAATTAAGGTGTACAAAATTTATATGATAATTTTATAATCATCAGAAATTGGGATGCAAACAGGGAAATAGTCTTTTATTCTCCACTTGTATTTAACAAATATAAAGCTTTAATAAACTATCCAAAAGAAAAAATACTTTTAGAATTTAACAAGTAATTTTTTTTTAAAAAAAAATTATCCGCTTGTAATTATTTAAACTCAACGTCCGGATCCATTTTAATAGTTTCATACCCCTCGGCCCTCCCCTCTCGCTGACACATAATTCCCTCCGCCGCCCAATTCACCGAATCCTTAAAACCCTCGTCTCTATTTTTACCCCCAAAATCTCTCTCTCTCTCTCTCGATCCCAAATCCTCTGTTGCCCTAATTTTGTAGGTTTTCACAGAAAAATCATCAAGGGAGAGAAATCCCGGGCGAATTGGAGCTGTGGATGCGGAGCGATGGCGGAACCCGTGCCCGCCCCGGTGAAGGAGAGCAGGGCTTGGAGGTTCGCGTTTGCGGTGGCCGGAATCATGTCGACCCTCGTCATCTACGGCGTTCTTCAGGCGAGTGATCGTTTGTTTAAATTGTCTTCAGCTATTGATTATTTATTATTCATTTGGTCGTGATTTCCGTATGTGAATGGTGTTTTTATACATGCAAGTGACCGATTGATATTTAGGTAGCTCAGGTTGGGATTTTGCGATTAAATTGCAAAGCGTTGAGCCCTGAAGTCCCCGGGAGTGGAAAGAAAAAATCTTGACGCTAAGTGTTCTGTTGCAGTCGATAATGATTGATCAAAAGCATTTGTATTTCTTTTTTATAAAAATTTAATTCTTTGATGTCCCGAGCTCAATCAAAGTTTTTGATTAGTTTTAGTGTGCCTGATGCATGTGAGGCATGAGACTGAACTTTGATTGTACACTGTAAACACTAGTCTGAAGACTTGGAAGAAAGTGGAGTTATTTGTGTTCTCTACTAATGCTTGGCCTGAGAGTGTTTTTTTTTAATTAAGAATAACCCTTTGTACAAATTTCAGTTTCTAGGAGGGTTAGTAACCTTGACAATAGAGGCGATTGTTTGGGAGCAAAGGCTAAGTATTGGAGTAAAAACTTTATATTGTATTTTCCCCCCTTCCTGACGTGGTCACCAGGATTTGGTGCTTTTAAGTTTTGTGATTTGGTTCTTAGCCTGTTCAGCGGTGGCAGTTCATGTGATGAAAATAAAAAAAACTATTTACTTATCTAGGCCTAAGATTTAAATGAGATGAATAGAAGCGTGATAAGTACAAATCACAAAATTTTGTCCCTGCCCTCTACTTCTGATCTTACCCGGTGATCTCTTTAAAATGCCTTGCCTTTCTTATCCCCTTCTCTGCTTGTGTAGTTTTCCTTGTGTCCTCAAGCTTTATTGTCCGTTTCGCTAACTTCTTAACTACCTTTCTGTTAAGTGTGCTATTTATACACTTCCACTTGTTTTGCTAGATTTCTGTTTAATATCTGTTATTGCCTATTATTTATGTTTATATAGTTTCACCCACCTTGCCAGTAATCTCTAGTAAAGTTCTGCAGTAAGCTGCTGTTCTCTTTTCGAACTCAATGGTTATGGAGTATAATTTGGTTGGTTACAAAGCTCAGTGGAAACATGGAACCAATTCAGTTTCTTTTTTTCATGCAGGAAAAGATTATGAGAGTTCCTTATGGGAAAAACAAAGAATACTTTAGATATTCATTATTTCTTGTTTTCTGTAATCGCATAGCAACTTCTGCAGTATCTGCGGGCTCCTTACTGGTAAACTAGTTATGTTCCAATTTATTCACCGTTACTTATAAAAATTGAACATTGCTGATTGCTGACATCCTCTAACAGGCTAGTAAGAAGGCGTTGGATCCAGTGGCTCCAATTTATAAGTATTGTGCTATATCAATATCTAACATACTTACGACTACATGCCAATATGAGGTAATTGTACATTTTGGTGTGACTTGATAATCTTTTTCCTAGTTAAAGAATTGAAATTTTTTTTTCCAGAGGTTGTTATGTTATATCATCTGTGGACCAAGAACCCATTAAGTGACATAGTTGGTGTTTTTCAGGCCCTGAAATATGTTAGCTTTCCAGTACAGACACTTGCAAAATGTGCAAAAATGATACCTGTGATGGTAAGTCTCTCTTTTAGATGTTATATGCTGAGTAAGTTAATATCTTGCACGTCTTTTATAATGTGAATAAGTGTGCGTCATGACATATTCACCACATTCATTATACACGAAGATATGCTTTTAACGAGTCTTTTCTTTTTATTTACCTGTATATCTTACATAAATATATTTATGTAAGATATTATGTATTCTATGAATCTATTCTTGGCATTTGCTCCCAGCTTCTTGCTCTCCTGTATGTCAACTGTGGACCTCCTGGTTCTTCATGAAATTAGTATCTTGTCTCCAACTGCATCCCCATTGTCGTACAAATAACCAACAGCGAATACAAAGTAATTCTAACTTTCAACACTGTAGACTTGCTGGTGTCATAATCCTTGTAATCAATACTTCATACTTTCACTTAAGTTTTAAAGAATACGATTCTTCTTTGTTTAATAGGCAAAGTGATTTGCTCTTTTTGTAAAATTTCCTTTTCTCTATGTATGAATTACTATATGAACTACAACAGCTGACATTTTTGATGCAGTTTCTTGTTGCTGTTGCAGATTTGGGGTACAGTTATAATGCAAAAGAAATACAA
The DNA here is from genome assembly GCA_022839385.1 of Asparagus kiusianus. Lineage (NCBI taxonomy): Eukaryota > Viridiplantae > Streptophyta > Magnoliopsida > Asparagales > Asparagaceae > Asparagus > Asparagus kiusianus. The sequence continues at coordinate 685,713 of BQKN01000065.1, forward strand.
TGGGAAAGACTATCTATTTGCTTTACTAGTGACATTAGGTTGTTCATTCTTCATATTATATCCGGTAATGACCATTCTTAAATCTTCTTTGTCCAATTTTCTGTTTTTAACGTGAATAGCTGCATACTTGTCTTAACTTCTTAATTGTTTTCTCACTTTTCTTCATTATGTGACGTGTCTTGCTATGAGTTTGTCTGTTCACAGCACAAACATGTGCCTAGGATCATGTATCTTATTTCTCAGTCAATAGAAGAATTAAGAAAGCAAGTTGTTTGTTAGTTAAACACGCTTTATTATTAAATTGTGAAACAAAATCTAGCAGATAGTTTGAGTAATTAAGTTAAAAGAGAACTCATATATCAACCGTTGATGTGATGAGCTCTGGATCATGACAACTTCCTTTATTTTCATTGGCCAGATCTGTAAAGTGGCAATACAATCCGTGAATTTGAAAAAAAAAAACAAAAACAAAAAGTATCTCCTTAAAAATCTTTTGGATTTTGGTACATGAAATTGGAGAAATTGAGTCAGCATGAACATGACCAGATTATCCTTAATTGATATATGTGTATGGTTCGAACAAGTTTGAAATGTCAGATACACAGGAAGTATTGTATGCACAACTATTAATAACGCTCTGTAATGAAAGGGCTATCTTCTTTGAATGCGATGGTATCTCTTTTGATTTGGCTTCACCTTGCAGCTTTCTTTGAGAGGAAGGGAGGGTAAGGTGGATTGGTCAAAGTGGGATAAGGAAAGAAAAGCCTGGAAAAGTTTGAGTTAGGATGAAAAGAAGTTTTGGTTAGGACCAGTTTTATACAGACCATGATTTGCAGTCCATTCATCTGCAGTATCTTATAAGTTATGAGACATATAGAATTTGGCATTTGTGGTTTATATTTCCTACCTAAGGCTATGGATATCTCACGTTCTGTACCAGTTGGACTTTAATTGATTTTATTGATAATGACAACATTGAAGGTATGATTTTCCACTTGTCTGATGATGTTAACCAAGTTAGGAACCCAACATGCATATTTGATATTACTTTTTTCTTTGCATGTTACATATTAATATATTCATTGAATAGGAAAAGAAGAATGTACTACACGAATAAAGGAGTATCACTTAAAATCTCGTTTGGTACATGCCTTCTTAAAAATATACTGGCATTAAGTTAAGCAATATGCTTGCCCTAAGAAATGGCTTAATCATTTTGTTCAATTGCAGGCATCAGATATTAGCCCACACCATACAGGAAGAGAAAGCACTTTTTTGGGTGTCTCCCTCATGATCGGTTATCTTGGGTATTTCCATTGCTCGTGGCTCTTTCTCCTCAACTTTCTAGAATGTTTCTATTTTCTGATCGTATATTTTGATGATGATTAGCTTTATATCGAAGATTATCCAACAATATTAGCATCTGTGATAGGATATGCAATTTGGAATTATGGTCAAATCTATCGTTATTTCTGTTGTGAATCTCTGCATTATTAGTTTATGGCAAATTGCCAAAAAAACTCACTTTCATAAAAAGAAACCACCTAAACTTTTAAAATTGTACAAAATCCCTGAATTATCGGAACTTCTCAATGACGTTTAACATAAAGAGTAAAAAATCATAGCTACCCTCTTTTATCTACCTACCCTGACCCAAAAAATTATTTTTCAGCAAAATAAGAAAATGCATAAGGGCAAAATTGTCCAATCCATGTGACGTGCTGATAGCTTAAACTAACAGCTGTCATCCACGTTCTTAAATGAGACAAGTTCAGGTGAGGGTTTGTCCAATTTATGAAGTTTAGGGGGCTGTGCAAAACATCCTGTAGTTTAGAAGGGCATTTTGTGAAAGTTACCCGTCTTTTGTTTTGGGAAACCTGCATATTTGTTTTGACTTTATATTCGCTTTTAGAGAGGGCCCATAGCTGTTGAGATTTACGATTGCGATATTTACACTGTTAGTCTGTTAGCAATGGTTCTGCATTTATAAACAGATCCTATAGTAGATAGGAGGAACTGTTCTCCTGAGATCTATTGTTGTGCACTACATAAATTAGTTTTTCATAGACCTGGTTTCTCATTTTAGTGTGAAACAGTTATTATCTGTAATTCCATATTTTTAGTGCTTGATGGATCATTTTGGTTTTACTATGAGAAAATTATTCTATTGCCCTTTGTCTGTTCGCTTGTGCTAACTAGTGTATTTCCCAGGTTTGATGGTTTTACAAGCACTTTCCAGGACAAACTTTTTAAGGGTTATGATATGGAAATCCATAATCAAATATTTTACACAACAATGTGTTCATGCGTTCTCAGTTTGAGTGGTAAGTTTCACTTAACATGCTCTTAAATTATCAGCTTTCCCTGTTGCTTTTAGTATGAGCATGTACCCCTCAAATATAACTGCAAGTTACTTGAAAAGATCACCTTGTTTGGATAAGTACTGCAATTAAGAGATTTTACTATATGACACGAGTATATGGTCATTAGTTCTACTACCGTACTCAAACATCACCTCCAATCACTAAACTATATCTCAGTGGAAGAAAAGTAATCACCTTGATTGGCTTAACCAAGATATATTGTAACTTCTTTGAAGTATCAATTTTAACAAGGACCTTTTTATCTGATAATTTGATTTACTGAAGCAACATCTTAAAAGAGTGTCACTGCGACTGTTATTTTCTTTGGGTATTTCGTAATTGTTGTTAAAATGTATTCCCAACCAGGAAAATACTTGAGACTGGTTACAAATATATCCCGAGATTGCCAGTTGTTTCTTAATGACTGACTTTATATTGTCCAGTGATCATTTTTACTGTAACTTCTCACTTTTTGATTTTTGTTTAGAGTTTGCAATTAAAGAGTTGTGCACTTGCATCATCTATGTAGGGATCAAACATCTTTCTGTACAATATATGAATTTGTTCTTTGATGAATTGATGTCATGTTGTGCACTTGCATCATCCGTGTAGGATCCGTGTAGGGATAATACATCTTTCTGTACAACATATGAATTTGTTCTTTGATGATTTGATGTTATTAACACTTCTTTCTCTTCTAAATTTCTATGGATGTAGGACTTGTACTGCAGGGTCATCTTGTTTCAGCAATAGAATTCATGTTTCGCCATCACGACTGCTTCTATGATGTTATTTTACTATCCAGTGTAAGCACTCTTTTTAATCTTCCATACTTTGGGGGCGTTTGCTAGACTGCTTCTATGATGTTATTTTACTATCCAGCGTAAGCACTCTTTTCAATCTTTCATATTTTGGGGCCGTTGGTAGCTTGTAACTGGAGTGGTTGCCATTGGGTCAATTTTGTGCAGTTGCAAGTGTTTGTTTTGTTGCAATTCAATGTTACAATTCTAATCATATTTGCAAAAACCCTTAGTTGCAACATACGACTTATGTACAAAATGGCTACAAGTCATAGTCAAAGCTTAGTTACATGACACAAATTTATCAAAAATCAAAATCGTTACTTAATATTTCAAAAAATATAAGAACTTTATTAAAGATTAAAAATAATTTTTAAAAGAATTATTATTATAATTTTTTGAAAAACATTTTTTAAAGAAATAAAATTATTTTAATATTATATTCCTGAATTTTTTTTCTAAAAGTAATATTTTAAAAGATATTTATAAGATGGTTATTTTTTAAAAACAATTAAAAGTATTTATATAAAAACATAATTATTTTGGAAAAAATAAAAATATTATTCTTTTGAAAAATATTAGTTTCTTATAACATAGTATTTTTTTAAATATTATTTTTTGACAAAAAAGTATTTTAATAAAAATGTTATTTTCTGAGAAAATAGTATATTTTGGAAAAAAAACTTCTTCTTGAAGAAATATTATTTTTTGGGATTGTTTGAAAAAATTATTTTAAAAAAAATATAATATTTTGGTAAAAATAAATTAAAAAAGTGTTATTTTTAAGAAAAGTAATATTTTTTAAAAATTACTTTCTTCTTTGAATCCTATTATACTTTGTTAAAATAATATTTTCAAAAAAATTCAATTTCCAAAAGGTTTATGAAAAAGATTTACTTTTTATTGAAATTCGTTTGCAAAAATATATTGTAACCTAAAAATATTATTAGAAAAATATCTTATTTTATGAAAATAAGTTTTTAATAAAATATAATTTTTTTAAAATATAATCTTATCAAAAAAACCTTTTAAAGAAAATTTTAAAAGTCAATTTACTTCATAATAAAAACCATTATTTTAAAAAAATAAATATTATAAAGCTTAAAAGGAATTAATAACTTTAACAATATTTTAATAGTTAAAAACAAGTTACATAGGTAAAGTCACAAGCAAAATCAAACAACTGCAACTATAAGTTGCAAAATTTAAATTTTGCACGAAACAATTGCAACTATAGTTACCTGCAAGAAGAGTTGCAAAGTTTTAGTTGCATGCAGGTGACACTTGCATTGCAACTACAATTGCAAGCAACCAAACGCCCCCTTTGTGTAACTTCCTTTTCTTAAACTTCCTTGCAAATTTACATTTATCATAAAGAAGAAGCAAAAAGGAAACAAGCGAGTACGTCACTGACCAAAATTTCATATCTTGACTATCCAGGTAGCAACCGCTAGTCAGTTCTTCATCTCCTACACAATCCGAACTTTCGGAGCTTTAACATTTGCCACCATAATGACAACGAGACAGGTAAAGTTCTTATTGATCTGATACATGTAAAGTTCGTATTCTCTCTGCTCCAATAGACAAGTTAACCGAGCTCATTAAATTTTGGTTCAGTTGCTGAGCATCTTGCTATCATGCGTGTGGTTTGGTCATCCCCTTAGCTGGGAACAATATGTTGGAGCTGTAAGAGTTCCCTTGTTTTTTTTTATTTTTTATTTTTTATATATTAATGTTTGATACTTGATGCTATGAGAATTCTGTACTAAAGCTAATTTATTTGACAGGCCATTGTATTTGGCACTCTTTACGCCAAAACCCTGTTGAAAGCTAAAGAACAGAAGCCAGTAGTACCATCTGATCCTGAAGAGGGCATCGCTCTTACTTCAGAGAACAAGTCGTAGAATTTTCTAATTGTGTTTTTGTAGAGCTAATAAGCTGTAGAGTGCTAAATTATTGACATCGACGTAGCTAAGAGCTCGTCGAATTTTTAGTGGATAGGAAAGGGAGAACGACGAGTGATGAAGAGGTGGAGAATGAGTGAGGGAGAATTGGGTTTTTCTTTTCCCTCCTTTTTTTTAACCAAAGGATGATGTAGTATAAAGACTGATTATTTATTTGCTCTTGGAAAAAGCAAGTGTTCCCAGAGTTTGTTTTATGTGCATCTTTGTACTTGTTCTTGTAACAGTTATTTAGAATGATGGATCCAACCTAAAAAAAAAATTGTTCAAAATATTTTCTCATATCTAATATTTCATCACGGGCTTGTTGGTGCGTGTAACAAACAGGGGGTCTACTGGGAGAACAGTTTTGTAAAGGGCTAATTTGTCCATTGGATACTTATTACAGCTTG
>BQKN01000065.1:708752-739367 GCA_022839385.1 Asparagus kiusianus
TCGGAGCTCCTCCGCCGCCGGAGGTGAGGTATCCACCTCAACTAACATCTATATCATATTTTTGTAATTGACTGCGAATTATTTGTAATCCATGGAAAAGGTTCAAGGTGTCAATTTTAAACAATTTTAGATAATTGAGTAGTTAAAAGAGATATTTTAATGTATAAGCGATTTAAATTTTTTTAATATAAAAAAGCAACTAAAATTTGCTTTACGAAGTGAAAATTTGGATATTGGGAATATAGATATTGGGATAGAATGATGGAAATATTTATATATAAATGATATGTTGATGAGTGAATATAGCTAAACTTGTTCCTTAATGAAGAAAAGTTCAAGGACAATGTTTGAGTTGCCCATTCTTAGCATTTTTGGATAACTTAGTACTGAAATAGATATATTTTCGTGCACCCTGTAGATACACACTCTGAGTAAACAAGTATAATATGTTGATAAAGCGCTTCCAATATCATGGCTTCACTAGCAGAACTGTTCATGCCGCATAGGATATTGACAAATGTTTGGAAGAACAATTGGAATTAGATGTTATAACACCATTGATAGATTATATTTCTGTCATCTTTTTCAAGTAAATAAACCTGTTTTTTCTTGGATGACAAAGTTTGTTTCCTATGTTAATATACTCCATCATATGTGAGCATAGTTAAGTTTCAAGCATGAAACTTAAGAGGGGTTTATCAAACATTGGCTGAAAGGAACTTTTTTATGGTTGTAGGTCCTGGAGATGTTGTAGCAGAGTATTATCAGCAGCAAATAGAAATGCTTGAAGGGTTTAACGAAATGGATACCTTGACTGACCGTGGGTTTCTTCCTGGAATGTCAAAGGTAGCTTTTCCCCCCTCCTTCCCATAGTATGTACTCAGAACAATGCTAACTTAAATGCTCGTGTTTGCACAGGAAGAGCGTGAAAAGGTTGCTAGAAGCGAGACTTTTGCCATTAGGATTTCGAACATAGCAAATATGGTCCTTTTCGCTGCAAAAGTTTATGCTTCGATAAGGAGTGGCTCATTGGCTATTATTGCATCCACATTGGATTCTCTACTTGATCTGCTGTCAGGTTTTATTTTATGGTTTACTGCGTTCTCTATGCAAACACCGAATCCTTATCAATATCCTATTGGGAAAAAGCGCATGCAACCATTGGTAAGTTTCTTTCTGTTGATTAATCAGATGTCCTTTATATTTTGTGGTTGTCAAGACAATGAGGTTTACCATTTTAATGGAGTCCTCCATCGTTCTGTTTGTACCAAAGCACCTTATTCTTGCGTTCAGAATTGGTAGCTAATTGTTGTCTATCCCCATGGAAGAATTAGCAGCAGGTGCAAAGTAATTGTCACTGTAAATTTGTCCCTCTTATCTTCTACTGGAGAGTAGAGTGATGACGCGGAGAAAATAAATGTTTTTCCCCCATATGAGCTTAGGGGCGGCAATATGTCAGGGTTGAGAAGAAACTGGATCCAAATTTACATATACATACAATGGTCACTTGTTTTTTTCTTTGAGATTGCCTAGTAGGCATAACTTAAGTCGGTAGGGAAAATAAAACGAGGAACAAAAGAAACGTTATTGTTCTTGTCCTGTCTCTCTCATACTTGAGTAAGACTATAGTTTTGAGTATGGGAAACATCCTGCAATAAATTTTGCCCTCATAAGGTAGTGAAATTCTAGCCTAGGGCAACATTTGAATATGTCCATCATTAAGTCCTTTCACCTAATTAACTTGAATCATACTCTGTTCTACTGGCAATACAAGTCTCCTCGATGTTTCTGTGTCTGCTTATTTATTACAGCATCCAAACCATGACCTGCTATACAAAATCTACTTAATTCTTTTTTGTTTTCAGGCTTTTCATGTCTACACAGTTTATTGTGTTTAACTTTATACCTCTGCTGCTGTCGAGTTGGTGAATGCAGATTCTTTGAAGTATCTCAGTAATCAATGACTACGTCACTACAATACTTTTCTACTCTCATCTTGAGCATCTCATTAGCTCATATGCTCTGATTTAACATCGCCTGATTTATCTTGAAGATCTTTAAAACAGTTTCCTTGAGATAGCTTGATGCGGTCTCTTGTAAACTTCATATGTACCAAGTTATCCTTTAGTTTGCCTTCCATTTTTCTTAACGAAAAGAAACTAATATGCAGGGAATCCTTGTGTTTGCATCTGTTATGGCAACTCTTGGTCTCCAGATTATATTGGAATCAGTGCGCTCATTAGTATCAGATGTAAGTTGATGTCCTTTTCTCAACTATGTTTGTGTTGTATTCCTTTGAATATTGCTCCTATTATTCTTTAAAGGCTTAGCAGCATGGAGTTCGTGAATTAACAAGTGTGCATGAGTCAAAATAGCTGCATAATTTAGGAGATAAATTTTACTGTAATTACCTGCTTAGCCTGAACATATTCTTATGAAATGCTTGCGTGGGTTAAATTGGTGTAGGAGGATGGATTCAGCTTGACCAAGGAGCAAGAAACTTGGGTCGTCAGCATCATGTTATCAGTGACATTAGTGAAGCTCGTGCTGGTCGTATATTGCCGTTCCTTCACCAATGAGATTGTCAAGGCTTATGCACAGGACCACTTCTTCGATGTGATCACCAATGTCATCGGGCTTGTGGCTGCACTTCTTGCCAATTATGTAAAGTATTGGATTGACCCAGTTGGAGCTATGATCGTAAGTACTGATTTAAAGCATTTCTATGTTCATATGTCAGTATAATTGCTCTGACTGTTGACAAGAAGTCATTTTGGACATGCTATCCATCTTAGAGTTTGTTGTTCTATATTGTTGGTTAAATACTACCATCCATAGAATTTCTCATCAATGGAGAATAATGCATTTTGGGTGTCTAAATGCAGCATAGAGTCCCTTCTCTAATCACAACCATCTAGTAATATTCAGATGACTATGATTAATTGCAAATCTACCACTTATTATGTCCTCTATGGTTTGCACTCGCAACCATCAACTAACAATGGATGGTTGTGATTGAGGAAGTGGAATCACCACTGCATTCTGGCGGTAGACAAAATGCAGTGGAGAAGATCCAGGAGCACTTAATAGTACTAAGTTATTATCCACCCATGAGTCTGAGTGCAGTTTTTTGTTAAGATATTACCTCTTTGAAGTATGATCCGCTATCATGGAGAAACTATCCAACGTATAGATTGACTGTCTATTCTTGTATCATTACAAAATTATGAGGATTTAAATACAAATGTACTGATGTAAGGGTTAAATAACTCTCGATGCACCATCTATTCGGTGGACATAATACCTAGAATAGTTTACTCGTATTTGAATATCTACGTTTAGCTCATAACATTCCCTTGATTTAAGACTTAACTAGTCATCTTCAGTTTATAGGTAGCACCGCACAACACCATCTAACGATAAAACTGTATCTGTTGGATGGATGATGCTCCAAGGACTGTCTATTCCTAGATCAATATGAGGCAGGAGGGCTTGGAATTGAGCATACTGATCTAGGAATTAGGCACTCCTTGGTGCCCATCTATCCAATCGAGTCTACTCTAACAAGTCGTCATGTTTTGTATTCATCATATCAATACAGTACATGAGGGCTTGGATTGAGTTACCAATCATAGAATTAGGTAGTCCATGGTGCATCAACTATCGAGGCAAATTGACACTAACCCGTCATCCTCCCTCATCTTTACAGCTAGCACTATACACCATCCGAACTTGGTCATCAACAGTTCTGGAGAACGTGAATTCTCTCGTAGGACGATCAGCAGCTCCAGAGTTTCTCCAGAAGCTAACATATCTCTGCTGGAACCATCACAAGGCTATAAGACACATCGACACAGTTCGAGCCTACACATTTGGATCGCACTACTTTGTGGAGGTTGACATTGTGTTGCCATCGGAGATGCCACTTAGAGAAGCTCATGATATCGGGGAGGCTTTGCAGGAGAAGCTCGAGTCGTTGCCTGAGATTGAACGGGCGTTTGTTCATCTTGATTATGAGTTCACTCATCGGCCTGAGCATGCTCAGTCAGTTGATAGATAGCTTATGGTTTAAAGTGGGAGAGCCTGTTACTGTCATTGGGCTTTCCTTTAGTGGGGCTTGTTGAGATATTTGCACTGATTTTTGGGAATATTTTAGTGACTGTAAGTGCAGTAGTCTGTGCTCTCTGTGCGATTTGTAATATAATGCTTACAAGCTGTTATATACAAGTCTAGATTAGTTTATTCCCCTTCTTTTCATCCGTCCTGCTTTGCCTTTGATTACTGAGTTTGGTAGCTAGAGAAAATTTAACCGTCCATTAGAGTGCATGAGGCCCCATGGCTCCTCTTTTTCGTACTGATTTAGAATAACTGTAGATGACGAAGGAGATTCTAACGCCTCACATGTCAGTGTACTCGCTGTCACTGTGGGCACAACTTTATTGATAGACAATAGTGGCCGCATAGACGATGTACTTTCCTTTGTGTTCGAGATTTGTTATTTACCACGCTTTTGAGACGAGTTTGTTCTTGATTGTTTTGATATGTTAGTACCGTATTAAGAACACCCCCCCCCCCCCCCCCCACCCCACCCCACCCCAAAAAAGAAAACAATCTTCGGTCTGAAGTTGTTATCCCTTGTGTCTATTTATTGAGGTAAGCGTTTGTGATATTGCTATCCAACACAGTAGTTTATGCTGTTTTCGTGTGAAACTTTTAAACAGTTAACGATAACATTTGCAAGGTTTACCCCAATTTGGATGCATATCATTATGTACTGTAGATCGTTGCCGTTGAAGAGCCGATACTTGCACATAAATGGATCATACTATCTACTGCCAAAATTGGAACGATTCCAAACTTTGTCCTTCTAACATTGATGTTTCTTCGAAAAGAGAAGACAATTTGGACAAGCTGAGTTACATAATTATAAAAGCTAACCTTAGGTTCAAAACACAACATTAAACAGAGGAAGAAATACAGCTTGAAACCCTCAAATTCCACAAACAACGGCGGAGGATCAGGCAAGCATATACTACAGAAGTAGTATGTTAAACATAACAATACTTCTGGAAAAAAGTGCTATGACAGACTCAAGCCAACTCCAGAAAAAAGAGCTCCTCATCATCTTAAGAGAGGTACATATGGATCCCATGAGCAAATCTCAACCAATCCTCAACAGACCACAACTCTCAAACATACCGAGATTATACAACAGGACTCGAAACTAACCAGACAGGAACGAAGTAACCTTAACAAACTTAGAAGCACTTCCTGTGGACAATAGAGGGACCAGATTCATCATACTCTCCCTTGGAGATCCACATCTACAAGAATCAAACATTTTGTTAGTTAGGAATGATACGCTGAGAAAATTTGAATATCGATGAACCAAAACTTTTAGGGGAATGAAAAATTTCACCTGTTGGAATGTACTGAGGGAGGCGAGGATCGAACCTCCAATCCAAACACTGTACTTCCTTTCAGGAGGAGCCACAACCTTAATCTTCATGCTGCTAGGAGCGAGTGCAGTAATTTCCTTGCTCATCCGATCAGCAATCCCAGGGAACATAGTAGAACCTCCACTGAGCACAATGTTACCGTACAAATCTTTTCTGATATCCACATCACACTTCATAATGGAGTTGTATGTTGTCTCATGAATCCCAGCTGATTCCATACCAATCATTGATGGTTGGAAGAGAACCTCCGGGCATCTGAATCTCTCTGCCCCAATGGTGATCACTTGCCCATCAGGCAATTCATAGCTCTTCTCCACTGCTGAGCTGGTCTTGGCAGTCTCCAGCTCTTGCTCGTAATCTAGGGCAACATAAGCAAGCTTCTCCTTGATATCTCTCACAATTTCCCGCTCTGCAGTTGTGGTGAAGGAGTAACCTCTCTCGGTGAGGATCTTCATCAGGGCATCAGTGAGATCACGACCAGCGAGGTCCAGACGAAGAATAGCATGAGGAAGAGCATATCCTTCGTAAATTGGAACAGTGTGGCTCACACCATCACCAGAATCGAGCACAATACCTATTTGACAATGCCAGAATGATCAGTAGAAAAGGCACTGGGTAAATTGTAGATAACCCATGACACTTATCACTCCTCAATTCATTTATTAACACTTATCACCCCTCAACTCTTGAAGATAGGGGGTTGTTTGCAATTTATACTTTTCAAAACATCATCTAGAGGTTATAAATTCCAACAAAATAGTTGAGGGAGTTGAGGGAGGATAAGTGCTACTGAAGGCATTATCTGCAATTTACCCCTTTAATTAAGCAAGAATGTTATTTTGCTGATACAAACCAGTTGTACGGCCACTAGCGTATAGGGAAAGTACGGCCTGAATGGCGACATACATTGCAGGCACGTTGAATGTTTCGAACATGATCTGGGTCATTTTCTCTCTGTTTGCCTTAGGGTTCAGAGGGGCTTCAGTCAAGAGAACAGGGTGTTCCTCAGGGGCAACACGAAGCTCGTTGTAGAAAGTGTGATGCCAGATTTTCTCCATGTCATCCCAATTGCTAACAATTCCATGCTCAATTGGATACTTCAATGTGAGGATACCTCTTTTGGATTGGGCTTCATCACCAACATAGGCGTCCTTTTGGCCCATCCCAACCATAACACCAGTATGGCGAGGTCGACCTACAATGCTGGGGAATACTGCTCTTGGTGCATCATCACCGGCAAATCCAGCCTGTATAATGAAATGGGAAGAAAAAACTAATATCAGTTTCTGCCAGGGGTGTAAATGGAACAATGCAGCTTAGGAGAAAAAAATGATTACCAACCTTGACCATTCCTGTTCCATTGTCACAGACAAGAGGTTGGATATCCTCAGCATCGGCCATTTTTCAAAAATCTGCAAAATGATATACCGAGGGATTTATATTCTAACAGTCAATAAGCATATGCTATACATCTTTCACCTCAATTACCTCTAAATAGAGCAATATTTACTTACAAAGCAAGAAATTTCTTACTGGCAATGGCATGAGTACCTGCAACTAGCACATAGGAGTGTAAAAAGAAAGGGTATTGGGATTACGGTATATGTAATTGTTTTCTTCTTTCAGCTATGAATGTGAATGCAAATATTTTCTAGACACTAAGCTTTGTGTACATATTTGGAAAATAAAGCTTGGACCGGCTTGGATTCAGTTAAACATTAGGCCTTACGAATAATGTTCGGAAAGAAAGATTAGTTTAACATTCAAATTGAATGTGGAATCCAGAAAAATGATTCTCCATATTATTAATAGTATGTGATGAAATAGATTGAACCTCTCTATGATCATGCTCTTTCAAATTCTGATGTATCAGATTATTTACCCCTCTATTGGTATATGCATATGTATATTAAATGAAACGGATACAAACATCCATATTTTCCAAAATACTAATACATAGTTAATTTCAGATCAAATGTTTGTATGAGTTCACATTGCACTCCCTTTAGAATCATTGTTTCCAAGATGCATTCAGCTTTAAGCACTAAAATGAAATCAGAATTTTGAAATAAATTTCTAATGCGGACATCAAAAGTAAATATCTACCAACAACTCAAAGAAGTATGATTTATCAAGAATTCAATTTCATACACACCCTCACCACATTTTAAACTCAAAAACAATGAGTAATCTCTTAAACTTAGCCCCTCTAAGGCTCTAACCATTACACCAAAACTCCGAAGTTATGGTGAGGGTTGAGGTTTATAGTTTTATATTCTAACATGCCCCCCACAGGTTGAGCGCTCTATTTATGGGCCAAAAACCTCTGATATCATTTTAAAGTTAGTCCTTTTAACAATTACACCAAAACACTCAAGTTATGGTGAGAGTTGACCTTTATAGTTTTATATTCTAACATCATCATTCGATCAAAACAGAGTTATCAGTCTGGTAAATCATTCCAAACTAGTAAGCATACCCAACAAAATTTCACTTGTATGAACCTTCTTCTGGTTGCTCAAGGCCACTATAATAGTGAGATCAAGTAGGCTATTGCGTTAAAAACAATACCAGATAGCTAAAATAAGTAATAAACCCTAGATCCAGTTCCTAAAGCAATGTAAAACTTTTTCTAGTACAAATCAAACTCAGTCAAAAGTTGGAAAGATCAGTTCTCTCACATCACAAACTCAGATCTTTCAAGTTCACAGATCTAACAATAAAAAAACTTCAACTCAACTTCAAATCTAAGCATCTCAACGAAACAAAGATCCTGTTTCCATCAAAGACGTCAAATTTCCAGTGAATCATAGATCGAATCGACGAGATTCACTGATCGAGCTACAATACTTAACCGCAAATCGAATCAGAGATCGAGAAACAAACGAACCTTTCGAAATCGAGGGTCGATCGAAGCAAAATCTTTTCCCTTCTCGCGAGAAAATAATAATAAAAAAAACCCTAACAAATGGCGAGGAGTAAAGATGAGGAGTTGGCTGTTTTATACGCTGAAGCTGTGTACTGTTGTTGCTTTTTAAATATAATAATATAAATGGATTTTGGAGAAAAAGACAGCGAATTTTTTTGGCCGTGAATAATGGGATTTAGAGGGTTGAAACTGAAATTTCGACAGCTAATAACAGCTTCAGAGGGTAGCTGGACTCGATCATTTTACAAAAAGACCCTCTAAATTCTCTGTTTTGCTACGTTTAATACGTCTTTCGTTTTTGGAGTAGATATGTAACTCGCGGAAAATAAAATTTCTTAGAGGTTTGCCTTACTACATCAACTTATTAGATGCTTACTTCCAAGTTTTATCCATTTTGTTTCAGAATTGATTCATGTGCATTTTCTTGTTTGCAACTTAGTATTCTTTGTGATATATTTGTTAATATTTGTCATTATTTGAAATTAAGGTTGATGCGTATCATATGTCATATAAAGAAATTTCCTCATATAAAATGATGTGGCTCAATCCTAACCAAGTGTTTCTCTCTTCTATTCTATTCACTCGGTGGTGATTGTGTCGCATTATTATCATATGAAAGAATCCCCTCACATGACAGGGATACTCAGATGAATCACATGCGTTCTTCTTCGTGTCCGTCCGTATCGCAAAGCTGGTCAACACCACCTGTAATGGTTGAAAATAGGGGGCGGGACGACAACCCCCCTAATCATTGTTCGAGAAAGCAAACAAATGATTCGATTATTCTCTATTTTGAGCTACATCTAATATGAAGAGAAATATGGTAACAAATAACTTTGAGAAGGGATCAACATATGTACCAAGTTTTTATCGCTACAGAAAACATTAATGTTGTGTTGTGAATAAAAGATGGAACATTTTCCTTCAAATATATCTCGTCACATTGCAAGACTGCTAAAAATTTATATAAGATATTAAAATACTTGTAAAGTAAGGAGTTTAATCATATGAGGTTCTCAAATTTAAGGCATAAGCACATTTCCCCAAGTATTAAGCTTTAGAAATTGAGAAGAGTGAGATGTTTCTTCTACAATTTACCCTAAGTTGCATTCATAATGATCTTTAAAAGATTGATGGATTAGCTTAAATGCAATATGAAAGTATAAAACTTTAATATATGTACACATTGATGAATCATTATAAAACGGGCATGAGCTGTGTGGTCCATGACAAATCATTTTGCCAGGATAGAACTTTGGTCGTTATTGAACTCATAAATTTTTGTTCACGCTTCCACAATTAATCAAAATTTGATGGTAGGTTTCTCAAGGCTTTTCTTTAAAATGGTCCAACGATTTGATTTTGTTTGGTCTTAAACTAGTATATACTATACGTCCATGTGATCAACAATATTATTTAATAAAAAATTTTCTTTCCAACATGATATCACGTCACTGGCTTTCAAGATTTTCTTGGTTGTTGGCATGTATTTAAAAAAAAAATCTTATTTATTCTTTAATCTATACATGCCAGCTTTAGACTCACATGTGACAGAGTTGTAAAAGTATTGTATTTGAGGGAGAAATTTTCAAAATAGTCACATTCTCAAATTTAATCTCAAAAATCGACCAAATTAACGATTATTTAGTGAAATCGACCTAGTTTCTGGCCACGTCACCATCGTGACCAGAAATTGGGTCGTTTGAAAAAACAAACTTCTAATTAGTCTGGGTTGACAACCCCGACTAATTAGGAGCTCTTTCACTAGGAGCGGGATTAGTAAAGCTAACCCCCGACCAAAGTGATTGGGATTGCCCACCTCGACCAAAATGGTCGGGGTTGCCAACCCCGTTCATTTGGCAACCATGAAGAGCTAACAGATTATTTCCTTTCTCTTATGCTTTTACTTAATAATTCAATACTTTCTCAGGCGGGAGCTCCATGAAGAGCTTGGCATCAACCTTCTAAAAGATGCATTTGGGTTAATTTTTATTTTCCTTCAAGAATGGTGAGCATGCTCTTTTTTCTACAGTCATTTCCAAGTTTAATTTTGTCTGAAATTCTGAATAAATTATGTCCAAGTATTTATCGTATTGATCTGTAAACTTATTTTAATATTGCTTGGAAGTTAGCTCAAGATTCATATTATTCGATCTTTCCCAAAAATATGTACATTTTCAATAATATGTACATTTGCTAATCCCAATAATATGAAGAGCTTTGCTAATCCAAGCTCTTCATGGAGCTCCCAAATGAACGGGGTTGGTTGGTAACCCCAATCACTTTGGTTGGTGTTTAGCTTTGCTAAACTCGCTCGTATTGAAAGAGCTTCTAATTAGTCAGGGTTGTCAATCCCGATTAATTAGAAGTTTGATTTTTTTTAAACGATTCAGTTTCTGACCACGATGCTGACGTGGTCCGGAAATGGATCGATTTCACTCACTAACCGTAGGATTGGGTTGATTTTTGAGATTAAATTTGGGAATATAGCTATTTTGAATATTTCTCCTATATTTGAGCTTATTGATAGAATTTCTGATTAGGATAGGTAAAGCATGAATTCGTCACCAAGTTAAATTTACACATTTTCTCACTCTATTTGTTTATCGTCTACGAGTTATTTTGAGCTGGATGATGCTATTCAGGCTTACTTATAATCTCATAGACCATTTCAAATATACAGAATAAATAAAATTAACAATTAAACCTTGATTTTGTGATGATTAGCGTATACATGTTTGATGTAAGACATCCTAAAAACAACTGTAAACAATGATTTTTCATGGATTTTTACCAAAGTATATCATGGATTTTTACCCCCTCACTTAATCTAATCTCACAAAAATTGATGCATGATTTGGGACCAATTGCCCATCAGATCTAAGGAAATTGATGGTGATCATGTTCAATATCGAACTTTTTTGTTGGATCACATGGATTGTTTCATTATTATTCATTATATCCTTCAACTTTTTTTCAGATTAGATCCCTACGGCAACATCTTTGCTTCTGCTTTTCGTCCCAACGTGCTCGTGTACTATTATTCCCTTCTCATTAGTTAAATTTAATGACTTAATACCCTCAAATGATAAATCATTACTCTAGCTATAAGCGACCTCATATAATGGACCCTAATCTTCTTTGTTCAAACTTTTATAATGGATTAATTCAAGAAACAATAATAACCATGTGACTTAAACATCTTTATGATCTATTTGCAAAAAAAAAAAAAAACCCATCATAATTGAAGATACAATATTGCAGGTGGATTTCTTCTGTAGTCTTTACAGGACTCCAATTAATTGTGAAAAATGAGAAACTTTTAATAAAAGCGATTTCTTGCATATTCTTTGCGGGTATTACCCTTGCAATGAAACTAAATGCAACTGCAACTGGCTTTTACAAATTGTCATAAAAATGATGCAATTTTAGATTAGGTACCTCTTGCCTTTTGCAAAATCAACGTTAAAAATTGTGAGCTCCTGCGTATAAAACAACTCGTACCATTCAAAGTGATGCACTGAAAAATCTGAAGGGGAGACTAGATTTGCCAAATGCTGTATGGACACCTACAATTTTGATGTAGGACGCTTAACTGACAATTTCATGGGGGATGCAGACAATCACGAGCTAAATACATATTTATACGTATTATTCACCTCCGCAAAAAAATAATCATATCGTCCAACTCAGAAGACGGATTCTAACATATTACATATGTAATTCGCCTATCTCGAAGAGACGGAGCCAACTAGATTGTCAGATTTTTAAAATCTCATCAGTTACATCCAGTTTTGGCTGAAATATGAAAATAATCAGCCTTTAGTTTATTTTTAGTAATAAAGTCGGAGTCTATTTAGATTAGGAAATAAATTCAATTTTAGAGTTATATTAGATTAGGAAACAATTTCAATTTTGATTCATGATTTGTTTCCTTTATTATATGGAGTCTTTTAGGATAGAATTTGATACTTTCTAATTTTTTTTTTTGTAATTCTAGTTTTACCAGGAGTCTTATTTGTTTTATATGCAGGAGCTTACAAAATCAACGTTAAAAATTGTGAGCTCTTGCACATAAAACAACTCGTACCATTCGAAGTGATGCATTGAAAAAAAATCTAAAGGGGAGACTAGATTTGCCAAATGCAGCCTGTATGGGCACCTACAATTTTCAAATCAAGAGCCTATTTTGGGGATCTTATGGACATCAAGATTCAAGGATGGTTTCAGATGACAGGGGGTAATGAGTGAAGGGGAACATGTTTTGTTGTCCGCTGGACTTTTGCACATGAGGAGAATGATGAGTGCTTGCGAGAGATGTAGCGGGCGTTTGATTCGCAAAAAATATGCGGTACGTTACGTGGCCCTGAGCTTTATCGGTGTGAGTTGCATAACCGAAAGCTACTGACCCCTAACGACACTGTTAGGTGGTCCAGTGTTAATGGTGGGGAGCTGTCTCTCTGGTCCCAAGAATAATTCATAACATATTTTATACAATTAATAATGGATATTATTAAATGATACGCGATGGAATTTTATTAGATAAGAGTAATGTGACTAGATTCTTTATTTCTTACTTAAGGTGCCGTCCGGTAGGTCACATAGCAAAGCCATATGGCCCATATCGCTCCTTCGTGGGAAGTCTAGAAAAAAAAAAAATCCTTGTAAACACTTCAATCTATGCTAGTTTATTCGGTCAATTACTACACAAATTATGTACTACTATTCCTGATCGGCCCGCTTAAGCTATCTCTTAGCTACTTATGGATATGTTCATTTCTTATCCTAACGATAAGCATATTTAACCGCAAAGATTCAGCGACATCCTTTGTTACGGGTGAAAAAAAAATAATGATAAGTGGACTCTTTAGCCGCTCATTCATCACAGAGATCCACTTGCGTTTACCAAACGCTTTGTTTAAGTGTATATATATACTTAATCCTCATTTGTGATACTTTACTTGGAATGTTTAGAAACGGAGGAGGAGGAGGAGGAGGAGGAGGAGGAGGAGGAGGGTTTTTTTGGGGTTTGAGGGTGTTGGGGGCGTGAATTATATTGATAAAGACTCCAATACCTAGAGAACATTACTGGGCCCAGTAATATTTGGCCCAGTTACGCGTTTTCTTACAACGTGTTATGTCGGCTAATTTGAGCCAGACTAAAACGGCCCAGCTCACGGTATTGCCTAAATCGTCTAATATGGGCTAAGTGGGCCCGGCCCAGATATGTTTCAAACCGCGTCGCGTCATTCCCCAAAAAAGTCATCGATTATAAATAACGAGATGCGCTCTCCCGCGTCCTCCAACGCCTCTCTCTCTCTCTCTCTCTCAATTGAGGATTTGGGTTGAATACCGGGAGCCAAAATGAGGTATTTTTTATGCAAAAAACCCCAGAATTCGGGCTTATTTTCAATTTCATCCAAATTCCGATGTTTAACTAGGAGAAGATCGGAGCTCAAGCGTACGTGGCTTGATTCTTCCAGATTTGGGGGCCGAAAGATGAGGTTACTTTTCTTTGTAAAAAGTCTAGAATTAGGGTTTTTTTTATTCAGTTTTTTCTTCTCACTTGCTTCGTCTAAGATAGAAATGTTTTTATCAGGAGAAGATCAGAGCTAAAAATGGCTTGATTATGTTCGAGATTTGGGGCGAGAGATCAGGTGCTTTTTATGTATGAAAGAACTCTAATTTTGGGCTAATTTCTTTTCAATTTTCTCTTTACCATCGATTATCTAAACTGCCGATGTTTTACCAGGAGAAGAGTAGAGCTAAATGTGGCTTGATTGTGTTCCAGATTTGGGACCTTCAGTCGGTGTGAGATTGGATCTAGGGTTTCGTGGTCCTGTATCCTCGCAGCTAAAATCCCTTTTTCCTTTTTTTTTCACTTCAAATTATCGTTGATATTTTGGCTCTTTTCTATGTTTTTTATTGATTTACTGGGAGGCTTAGATGCAGCATGCGGGCTTTTGTTATGAATGTAGCTTAGTATACGTTATTGTGTAGGTTAACTGAACTGCTAAGGATTATATAGGAATTAGCTTTGGTAATTGCATTTTGAATTGGAAACAAAAACAGTAGTACAACTAATAAAGAACGATGAATGCCATAAATTTATTTTTTGTAAGCCTCTAGTGTTGACATTGTAATTATCTATAAGAACTTATTGTTGGATTTTTTGGTCAAAACCGCTTTCTAAAATGAGTTTTCAAACTATATATATATTAACTACAAGTACTTTTCATAAATGCTTAGTAGCCAAATTGTGAAGCACGTAGGGCCCACAACGTTGAACAGCTAAGCGTGCTTGTGGGGGCCACAAATTCATCAGGAGACATATTTTTTTGTTTTGGGAACGTTTCGTGATAGACCCACAGTAGGCCCACCCGAGATTGCAGCTATATATATAGCTGTAATTGGCTTCTAGGTTTGTGTGCAAGTGCCAGGGGGAAAGAAAAATTGCAGGCGACTGTGCAAAGGTAGGGCGGCGTGCTAGGCAGGGGAAAATCGCAGAGTTTTGGGAAAGCCGCCGACTGTGCAATGGCCCCCTTTTGAGAGATTATATTTATGTAACATTTGAGAGTTATTTGAGGGTTTAATTTGTGAGAATTTGTGTGATTGTAAACCCATTTGTATTATCTTTCTCTAATAGTAGATCTTCCTCCTCATTGCCTCGTGGATGTAGGCAATTTGTCGAACCACGTTAAAATTGATTGTTTGTGCTGTGATTTATAACAGAGTTTAGGTTCCCTCGATAGGTCAGTCCTAGAACTGATGATAGGAAGAACTGATATCCCACTTTGTTGAGATATTTCGCTTCAGATTCTTGTTTCATTGGTGAGACGAAAATTCTTATTGCGATCTTTCTCTCTTTTTCTGCATCAGAAATTCTGTCGAAATTTTCGTTGCGTACAATAAGTGGTATCAGAGTTCGGGCTACGCTTGGGTAATTTGGATGAGTAGATCGCTTTGGAAGCTCATCTAGGATTTCAATTAGAGTTAAAGGTAGGATCTTTTTGGTAAAGGCTCTATCTTTCTCAAGTTTGGATTTATTCTTTAGTTTGTTCCGTATTGGTTGTTGGTGTGTTGAGGAATATGGTCGAGAAAGAAGGTGTTGAAGGTCGTGCTTCTGGTGTGAAGACCATTCAAAGTTTGAATATCCACTCTACGAAAATAGATATGGAGAAATTTAATGGCACGAAAAACTTTGGACTTCGGTGATGCGAAGTTTTGGATGCGCTGAACACGTAAAATTTGGAAGACACTTTGGAGTTGGATGACAAGCCAGATGATATTGAAGAAAAGGTTTGGAAGAAGATGAATCGGACAACGTGCGGTGTTATTAGGTCTTGTTTAACACAAGATTTAAAGTATGATGTGATGAATGAGACTTCTGCAAAGAAGATTTGGGAGACCCTTGAGAGCAAGTATTTAACCAAGAGTGTGAAAAATCGCTTGCATTTGAAAAGGAGGTTTTATCGCTTCCAATTGAAGAAGGAAACCTCCATTAGTGATCATATGAACCACTACACGAAGCTTCTTGCGGATTTGACGAATGTGGTATTATGATCGAAGATGAGGACAAAGCGTTACTGTTGTTAAGTTTCTTATCGGATGAAGAATATGAGACCTTTGTTCTTACCCTAATTAATGAGAAGACGTCCCTTTCGTATAGTGAGGTCACCGCTGTACTTGTGAACTATCAGTTTCGAAAGAAGGATAATGAGGCTTCAGTTGAGCCGGTAGCGGAGGCATTGGTCGCGAGAGGGAAGAATCCAAACCGAAAGAATTAGAAATTACAGTTTAAAGTAAGACATCCTACAGTTGGAAAAGATCAATATGTATGGTGCAAGGAGACTAATCATTGAAAGAAAGATTGACCAAAGCTCGACGAATGGACGAATAATAAGCAGAAGGAAAAAGAGAATTAATCATCATCAGAAGCAAATATCGTTATATCGGATGGTAATATTTCTGATACTTCTATTTATTTGATTTCTATCAGTCCTATAAGTAGCTATTCGGAAGAATCCGAGTGGATGTTGGATAGTGGTGTGACCTATCATGTGTGTCCTAGAAGGGAATGATTTTTCAGTTTTAAAAAACTGGATAGTGGTGTGGTGTACATGGGAGACAATCGTGTATGTCAGGTCCTTAGGATAGGAAGAATTCGCATCAAGATATTTGACGGGACTGTTAAGAGTTATATGATGTGAGATATGTTT
Organism: Asparagus kiusianus; assembly: GCA_022839385.1. Lineage (NCBI taxonomy): Eukaryota > Viridiplantae > Streptophyta > Magnoliopsida > Asparagales > Asparagaceae > Asparagus > Asparagus kiusianus. The sequence goes on from BQKN01000065.1 coordinate 725,360, forward strand.
CTTCCTTGAGGAAGAGCTTGATCTCAATTAGAGATTTGGTTGGAGAGGGCCTGAAGGTTCATATTGAGGATATGGTTCTCGAGATCGTGGAAGACTCTTTGATTGCGATGAAGGGCGACAAGAGGAATAACATGCACTATTTGTTTAGAGATACAGTGACAGGTGGAGAACTGACGATTTCTATTGATTCGACTAGACTGCGGCATTTGGGACTTAGTCATTCCAGTATTGATTTGGAGATGGGTGCATTGACCTACAATTTAAAATCCAGTGAGCATTTTGATATGAGCATGAAGACAGAGGTGAAGTTTGGCACCTTTATTCACCGCACGGAGGGTCTTTCAGATGAGGTTCACGTGAATGTTTGGGGGCCTTCCAAGGAGGTATCATTGGGAGGAAATAGATATTTAGTTTTCTTTATTGGTAGCTGTTCTAGACGTTTGGGTTACAACCAAATCCCCTTTGGATAAAGTCTTAGTAGTCTCCAATAGATTAAAGAAGTGTGTGATAGACAGAAATGTGAAAGTACTTCATTCTGATTTTGGTGGAAGGTACAAGATGGACCTGTTTCTGTATTGGAACCGAGCTCACGATATTTCAAAACACTTCGTTAGAAATGAAATCTTGGGACAACTAGATAGGGTGATAAATTTAGAGAACTATGTCTTACTGGAGGAGGATCAGTGTTTGTTGTCAAGCAATGGTCTGCAGAAGAGTTTCTGGACCGAGACTTTAATATATTTGGGTCATCCTATTAAAGAGTTGTTAACTGCTGTGATTGGAGGTAAAACTCAATTGGATATTTGGTCTGGTAATGTTACATTGGATGAGGCTTCGATCAGGGAGCCTATTGACTCTCAGCAGGTGGAGAGTTTTGGACAGATCATAGAGGTATCACAGTAGGTGGAGAGTGATGCTACTTCACATTGATCATGGTCGTGGCTGTAATTCAGGGGGAGGACGTGGCTTTTTTGGTGGGAGGCCAGGTGAATCTGATAAGGACTCACGTTAGTGTGGTCACTGTGGGAGAACCAATCATATTTTTGAGAAGTGCTGGGAGAAGTTTGGTCGTCCTCAATGAGCCCAGGTAGCTAAATCGAATCGACTCACTCATCTATTTCTGCTATTACTTCTGATGGTCCATCTGTTACTGCTCCTACTGTTTAGATTTTTCAGGCAGATTATGAGAGATTACGCCAGCTAGAACTCTCTCAGAACATTCATTCTGCTACTCATGCATCCTCTTCAGGTATGAATGCTTACATAGCTTCTTCTCACAAACTCTGGGTACTAGATTCTGGAGCCTTATCTCATATGACAGGTATAAAGGATCACTTTGTATCTTTACATCTTTCTGATAAGTTTCCTTCTATCTGTATTGCCGATGGTATTCTTTCTCCAGTTCGTGATGATGGAGTAGTTCATGCTACTTTCTCTTTAAAACTAACTGATGTGTTATATATTTCCAACTTCTCTGTTAGCTTATTATCCATTAGCAAGTTTACAAAATAAAATAACTGTAAAATCACTTTCTTTCTATCTTATTGTGTTTTTCAGGACCTAGCAACTGGGATGGAGATTGGTTCGGGACATGAGAGAGGAGGTATGTACTATTTGGACGACAGTATGCCAGAGGCTGGTCTTGTTACATCACAGTTTGACTCTACTTTATTGTGGCACTGGCGTCTGGGTCATCATTCACTATAAAAACTTAGATCTGTAGTTTCTGTTCAGTCGTCTATTTCCTCTTTAGGTTGTGAATCTTATGAACTGGGTAAGCATCATCGTGCTACTTTTCAGAGTCGAGTCGATAAACATAGTAGCTTTGCTTTTGAGTTGGTTTATTCTGATGTCTAGGGTCCTTATCGTGTTCCTTCTGTGAAAGATTTTTGATATTTTATTATCTTTGTTGATGATTTCTCTCGCATGACGTGGCTTTATCTGTTAAAAGAGGTCAGAGGTCTCACACGTTATTGAACTCTTTTATAATAAAATAAAAACTCAGTTCTCTACTTCTGTCCGTATTCTTCGTACTGATAATGTTTTAGAATATATGAAACGTGATGTTTCAAAATTTTGTGCTCTTAATGGTATTATTCATCAGACTTCTTGCTCTCACACTTCACAACAAAATGGAGTTGTTGAGAGGAAGCATATGCATATTCTAGATGTTGCTAGAATACTGATGATACGTATGAATATTTCAAAGTATTTATGGTCTGATACTGTTCTCACTGCAAATTATTTGATTAATCGCATGTCTTTCTCTGTCCTTGATGGTTTAATACCATTCAATTGTCTTTATCCTGATAAAAAACAATTCTCTATGATTCCCCGTGTCTTTGGTTCTACGTGTTTTGTTCAAGATTTAACTGCTGGTTTGGATAAGTTGTCTTCTAGATCCATCAAATGAGTTTTTGTTGGATACTCTCGTACTCAAAAAGGGTATAGGTGTTATCATCCATCCACCAGGAAATATTTTGTGTCTGCTGATGTCACCTTTTTTGAGTCTGTCCCCTATTTTTCGTCTGCTTCCACTACTATTGGATGTCCAAAGATACCACTACCTTCCTCTGTTCCTACTACTATTCCATTACCTGCTCCTGTAGCTCCTGCGCCGAAGCCTCTACTGACATACTTTCGCCGTCCGAAAGTGCATGCCCCTGAATCTGCTCTTGAAGAATCTTCATCTCCAGCTGTCGGTCCATCTCATGTTGAGACCTTTATTCCTTCTGACTTGGATATCCCTATTGCTCTTCGAAAAAGTAAATGGTCTTGCCCGAAATATCATCTCTCTTTTTTTGTCTCTTATGATCGTCTCAACCCATCTTTTTGTCAGTTTGCTTTGTCCTTATCCACTGTATCTATACCCAGGTCACATGAGGAAGCTATGTTAGTACCAGCTTGGAAGCATGCTATGGATGAGGAAATGAATGCATTACTTTCTAGAAGAACTTGAGACTTGGTTTCTTTTCTTACTGGAGCGACTGTGATTGGATGCAGATAGGTGTATACCCTGAAATATCGTCCCGATGGGTCTGTTGATCGTTACAAAGCTCGCCTGGTTGCTAAAGGTTATACCCAGACATATGACATCGACTATTTTAAAACCTTTTCTCCCGTTGCTCGTCTCAACTCCATTAGAATTCTTTTCTCTCTAGCTGTTAATATGGATTAGGCGAAGCACCAACTAGATTTAAAAAATACTTTCTTTTATGGTGATTTGGATGAGGAGGTTTATATGAAGTAACCTCCTGGGTATGTTACTCAGGGGGAGAATATTATCTGCAGGCTGAGAAATACCATCTATAGGTTAAAGCAGAGTCCTCAAGCTTGGTTTGATAAGTTCAGCAAGGTTATTTCTAATGTTGGTTTTCAACGATGTCAGTCTGATCATTCTGTCTTTCTTCGACACACAACAACTGGTTTGGTTATTTTAACCGTATATGTTGATGATATTCTACTGACTGTGAATGACTCTGTTGCCTTAGCTAAGATTAAGGAGTATCTAAACCGTTATTTTGTCACTAAGGACATGGGAAAGCCAAAGTATTTTCTTAGAATTAAAGTTGCATATCAAAAACATGGTCTGTTGTTGTCCCAAATGAAGTATGTGCTAGATTTACTAGAAGAAGCAGGTCTCTTAGAATGCAAACTTGTAAGCATTCCAATGGAGACTAATGTTGATTTGTGGCGTGGTGATACCTTTCTGCTAGATGATGCTGGACAATATAGGAGACTAATTGGGAAACTAATATATTTGACAGTTACCAGACTTGATATTACTTTTGCAGTAGGTGTACTGAGCATGTTTATGCACAAACCTAGAGAGGTTCATTGGACAACAGCTCTGAAAATTTTGGCATATGTCAAGAGTTGTCCTGGCAAGGGATTGCTATATAAGAAGCATGAGCATACTCATATTTCGGCTTTCTCTGTTGCTGGCTACGCAGGAGACATGGGAGACCGAAAGTCAACCTCAGGATTTGTACTTTTATTGAAAGTAATCTTGTGACTTGAAGAAGCAAGAAACAAGATGTAGTATCACGATCTAGTGTAGAGGCCGAATATAGAGCAATGGCTCACACTACTTGTGAGATGGTGTGGCTACGAAAGTTTATGACAGAGCTTGGTTTTGTTCAGTCTGGACCCATGCTAATGCATTGTGACAACCAGTCTGCCATTTATATTACACAGAATCCTGTGTTTTATGAGAGGACAAAATTATTAAAGTTGACTGTAATTTTGTTAGAGATGCTTAGGAGAAGAAGATAGTATCTCTCATATTCACTCCGTCCTCACTGTAACTTACTGATATTCTTATCAAGGCTACTTCTTCAAATGTGTTCTCTACTATATGTGACAAGCTGGGCATGATAGATATCTATGCTCCAGCTTGAGGGGGAGTGTTAAATTAAGTATTGGGTATTGGGTTAATGAGCTATTACCCGTTAATATTAACCCTATTTGTATGGCTATATATATCTTTCTTATTATCTCAATAAATAATAATTAGGGTTTTCCCTATTTTCTACACCCCTAAATAAATTTGGGGTAAAGACCACGAACAAGGAGGAAACATTTAGGAGTTACAATCTCTCTTCTTAAGGAGAGACTCTCTCTAATTTTCTCTCTATCTCTCTCCCTCTCTCTTTTCTTTTCACTCTTATATGGAGACAATGTGATGATCAGAACTTAACGCCAGGGAGAGCTATATATAGATGAGTTTGTGGTAGGTGTGCACTATTGCTACAATGTTGCTACAACAATATTTAGTAGGTCTGCAACAATATTTAGGTGATTACTGTTGACATATTAGTAATAGATAGGGTGTTATTTGTAAGTTGTGTTGTAAGGGCCTATATAAGCCCATCTTATGGAGTAATAACATTAGGGTTTCAATTCTTTATGGTATCAGAGACAAACCCTAGCCGCCACCCCCTAGCCGCCGGCCCCCCTCCCCCCTATCCAGCCCGACCCCCCTTCCCCGATCAACCCCCCTCCTCTGTTTTTTTCCTGGCTGACAACATTCTCCCCCTTTCGCTGCTACTGAACCCCCCACCCTTTGACCGCCCGACAACATCCCCTCCTTTCACTGCTACCGAATCCCCCCACCCTTTGACCGCCCGACAACATCCCCCCTTTCGCTGCTACCGAACCCCCCACCCTTTGATCGCCTCTTGCTGCGCCATGCCGGACCTAGAGTTTGGCATGGGTTCCCTTGACTCAGTCCTCGAACTGATGACAGGAAGAATATATATCTCACATCGATGAGATATATAACTATTTTTGGTTCTTGTTTCCTCTGAGAAACGAGAATTTGTTTGCGATCCTACTCTTGTTGTGCAGCAGAGGTGCTGCCGAAATTTTTACTGCACACAACAAGGATCGGAAGAGTAGGTGACCAGGTGTTGGGTCTGAAGCATGTTCGATGGAAGAGATCATCAAGAAGTTAAACCCTACGGAGGTATCAACTTTGATGAAGTTGATGAAGTTATCGGCTGGTGAGAGCGCGATAAAACCATCGAAGAAGTTGGAGCTTCCGACCATCGATCTGAAGCTGGATGGACCGAGTACGTACCTGAGCTAGTCACAACGAGTGAGATACACCCTTGCAGGGAGGAACCTGAAGGGTTATCTGACAGGAGAGGCGACAGAACCGGATGAGGACTCGTAAGGAAGAGATGAGTGGAAGTCCACTCATATGTTGGTGTATATCTGGCTCCTCAACTCATTGGTCCAGTCGATCGCCATCACAGTTGATGGCATTGAGAAGGTGAAGGACGTTTGGGAGAAGTTGAGGAGGACCTATGATGGAGTAGGGAATAACCTACGGGTGTTCCAGATTAAGGAAGAAATCGACGCCACAGTCCAGGGAGAGCGGACTGTACAGGAGTATGCCACAGAGCTGGAGCGCCTGCGGCTAGATTATGATTACTTCTCACCTCGGAGAAGCTGTAAGGACCCGGGATGTAAAGAGCGTGAGACCTTTCTACAAGAGAGGACTATGGTGTTTCTCAATGGATTGACATCAGAGTTTGCTCAATGAATTACATTGCTGCTAGCTCAGCCAAAGATTCCCACGCTTGAGGAGGCTGTCTCGGCCATGATCCAGGAGGAGACTCGCATTAAGCTACAGGCAGGGAAAGGTAGACTTCCTGTGGTGAAGTCAGCACTGGCAGCCTCTAGCAACATTGGATCCAGGGCAGAGACTCGGCAGTACTACAACTACGGTGAGGTGGGCCATCTAAGGCATGTCTGCACCAAACCACCCAAGGAAGGAGATTCGGGTGGACGTGAACAGTTCGGAGGTCGTGGTCGTGACCGTGGGGGTCGACGAGGTGAAAGAGGAACAGGCAACCGGACGAATCTGATGCTAGCAGAGGGAGAGGAAGAAGCTGATGTGGTCTTTACTAAGGAAGATCGTGCGCTCCTGTCGATACTCAGGAGGAAGCAGAAAGTAGGGGGATGAAGACAGGAGGAGTGGAACTGAGGAGGCATCCATTTCATTCTTCGTCGGAGGCAACCCTGCTATCTATACTCATCCGACCAAAAGTATTGATGATAAACATGCTCTTACTTCTATGTCTCCCGACAGATCATCAGAATGGATAGTCGACTCCGGTGCGTCTCGACATGTGACAGGTAATGCTAGTGAGTTCTCATCATATACCCACCTAGCATCGCCTGTGAATATTCAAACAGCTGATGGTACATTTCAGCCAATGGTTGGTAATGGTACAGTCGATTGTACAGGTTCTGTAACTTTGTCCAATGTTTTGCATGCTCCCTTCTTTCCAGTCAATCTTTTATCCATTAGTGCTATCATTCTCCAACTAAAATGCATCGTTTCTTTTGATATTCCCAAGGTGATTTTCCAAGAGAAGGGGATAGGGCGGAGACTTAGGACTGACACATGGCGTAGTGGACTGTGGTATCTGGATCGTGAAGGGCTGGATTTAACATTGGTGTCAGTCGTAGAGGAAGCAGGAGTAAGATCTAAAATGAATGCTAAAAGTGAGTTAATACTTCATCGCCAGCGTTTGGGATACTCATCCTTTAGTGTTTTAGGTAGATTGTATCCTTCTTTATTTGAGAAAGCAAATAAACAAAAACTTGTGTGTGATGCATGTGAGTTTGGAAAGCTTACTAGAATCTCTTATGTTAGTTCTGGTCATAGAAGTTCTCATGCATTTGACTTGGTACATTCAGATGTTTGGGGGCTTTGTTCTACAAGTTCTATGAATAGATACAAGTATTTTGTTATATTTATTGATTTCTTCTCTCGTGTTACTTGGTTATACCTGATGAAGAATAAGAGTGATGTATTTGGGTGCTTCTAAAACTTTCATAGGACTGTTCAGACTCAATACGGAGCAGTGATGAAAGTATTAAGGTCAGATAATGGGACAAAGTATACCAACAGAGCGTTTGAAGAATATTTATCAGCTCAGGAAATACATCACCAGACAACCTGTCCATACACACCAGCTCAGAATGGGGTAGCGAAAAGGAAGAACAGACATCTTTTAGAGGTTGCTAGAAGCATGATGATCTCTATGAATGTCCCAGAAACATTGTGGGGGCAAGCAGTATTAACCGTAGCAGTGCTGATCAACAGAATGCACTCGAGAGTGCTGGATTAGAAGTCTTCGTGTGAGACATTAAAGGGAGATAATGATGGGATTCTTCCACTTAAAGTGTTAGGCTATATGTGCTTTGTGAAGGATAACAGGCCATCTGTCGGGAAACTTACCCCTAGAGCTGTGAAGTGCATCTTTGTGAGATATTCTGCTACTCAGAAGGGATATGTTTGTTGGAGCCCGATGGAGAAAAGGTTGTTTGTGAGCATGGATGTGCACTTTCGAGAACTCGAGCCATATTACACCCAGAAGGTAACTTCATCTGTTGGTAACTCGTCCAATACTAGAAATATGAGGCGAGAGGAGGAGAATGGTGAGAGATCGGTGAACAATGTGGAGAAATCCATTTCTGTATCGATTCATTGGGAGGGAGAATTGGTTGAGGAGGAGCAGGAGAATGACGAAGAAAAGAAAAATGAGACTAGAGGTGTTAGGCCCACTGTTCAGGGGGAGCTACAACCTATAGTAGGAAGGGAAAGCAAATTACAGGAACAGTACCTACAGTGTCACTAGTGCTGCCAAGTCTCTTGCCAACGCTTGCCCCGACTCCTGAGACACCTACACCACCACCAATTTCATCCCAAGTTGATAACATTCCTCTCCCTACTCCTCCCACACCAATATCAGTACGGAGGACTACTCGTAGTAATGCGAAAAATCTTCTCGATAGATATGGATGAGATCTTGCCCTGTTTGTATCATATTCTAACCTTCATCCCGCACATGGAGCATTCATTGCATTATTGGACTCTGTTACTGTACCTAATAATTGGCAGGTTGCTAAGAAGGATCCAAAATGAAAAACGGCTATGCACGAAGAGCTAGGGGCTCTTGAGAAGAACCACACTTGGGAGTTAGTAAAACTACCAAAAGGAAAGAGAGCAGTTGGATGCAAGTGGGTCTTCACTGTGAAGCAGAATCCAGATGGACAGATTGAGCGTTATAAGGCTCGTCTTGTGGCAAAAGGGTATAGTCAGACGTATGGAATCGATTATGATGAGACTTTTGCACCGGTGGTGAAAATGAACACTGTTTGGACCTTGATCTCTCTGACAGTAAATGGTGGATGGAAGCTACACCAACTAGATATGAAGAATGCATTCCTTCATGGAGATCTGATGGAAGAGGTATACATGGAAATACCACTAGGATTCGACACAGATCAGACAGTGGGAAAGTTTGCAGATTGAAGAAGTCTCTCTATGGCCTGAAGCAATCTCCCCGTGCTTGGTTCGACAGATTCAGGCGGATTATGATAGGTATGGGATACCAACAGATTAACGCTGATCATACCGTGTTCTTTCGACGGAGTGAAGGTCACATCACCGTGCTTGCAGTATATGTGGATGATATGATCATTACAGGGGATGATGAGAAGGAGATTGCCCAACTCAAAGTGGGACTGGGTAAGGAATTCGAGGTGAAAGATCTGGGTTTGTTTCGATACTTTCTTGGAATAGAGATAGCTCGAGGAGCGGAGGGGATCGTCCTATCCCAGAGAAAGTATGCACTGGATCTTCTCAAAGAGATGGGGATGTTAGGATACAAACCTGCAACTACACCGATCGACCAGAGGTTCAAGCTGGGTGCTGAAGCTGGAGAACCAGTTGATCGTGACAGATACCAAAGGCTGGTGGGCAGGTTGATCTATCTGAGTCACACACGTCCTGATATTTTTTTTGCAGTGAGCGTGGTGAGTCGCTACATGCACGATCCAAGGAAGGATCATATGGATGTAGTATACCAGATTCTGAGGTATTTAAAGAGTGCCCCCGGAAAAGGGCTGATATTCAGGAAAAATGAACATATGAGTATTGAGGATTACTATGACTCGGATTGGGCTAGCTGTGCTGATGACAGGAGGTCCACCTCAGGATACTGCATCTTCATAGAAGGCAACTTAGTCTCGTGGAAGAGCAAGAAGCAGTTAGTGGTGGCGAGATTAACAGCTGAAGCAGAGTATAGAGCCATGGCCTTGGGAGTTACAGAGTTGTTGTGGTTGAAGAGTATGCTGGCGGAATTGAAGCTGGATCAAGGAGCCAAGATGAAGCTGTGGTGTGATACCAAGTCAGCCATCAGTATCGCCAACAACCCAGTGCAGCATGATAGAACCAAACACATCGAGATCGATAGGTTCTTCATCAAAGAGAAGTTGGACAATGGACTACTGGAGTTAAGTCATATTCCAACTAAGGATCAGACAGCAGATTGTCTGACTAAGGGACTTAGCTTAGTAGATATGATTAGAGGATGTGACAAGATGGGCTTAGTGGATATCTTTCTCCCATCTTGAGGAGGAGTGTTGACATATTAGTAATAGATAGGGTGTTATTTGTAAGTTGTGTTGTAAGGGCCTATATAAGCCCATCTTATGGAGTAATAACATTAGGGTTTCAATTCTTTAATTACTGTAGCAGGCAAGTGTTTACTGTAGACACAATAACTTTCCATCATGCCTAACCAATGCCTTTTCTGATTGAAACATCTATCCCTATCTTGGGACTCTATCTTTATTAATTTTAACATCATCTTTTAATTTTTCAATAACAGTGACTACCAAGCATTTAAGGTAGGTATTTCCAGAGAAAGCATAGGCAGGTTTTAGTCCAACTCTTACAACAATGAAAACAGAGTCTATAAAGCTTTTGGTGCTGGCAGGTTTTACCTCCATCTCTACTCTTTGTTCCTCCATCAACTACAGTATTGTCATTCTTGACTCCTCACATATCACTAGCCAAATATGTAGCTAGTGTTCACCATAGACAACGAGATGGAGTAGATGCTTTCCTTGAATCCAATGAATTCACTCAGAGATAAATGTACCATCTGTATTGTAGAGGTAGAAGCAGAGGGCTGGTGGATAGAAGTGTGATAACAAAACACTTAGAATCTAGCTATTTTTATGTCTGCATATAGGACATTAATGAACACTACCTCTTCCAAATGTTAGCTGTGTCCTTAAGGATATCAGTTGCTCTTAAGCTTTATATGCCAAGGCTTTTCTGGGTTTAGGTACATATGGAGGTGTAGCTGGAACAAAACGAATGGGTGGTGCAGGAATGACAGCTTTCAATATGGTACTCTTCATTCATGCTCCAGTTAAATGCAGCAACACCAGGTAATCTTCATGCGCTCCGGTTATATTTTGAAGCACGCGTCTATCCTATCCAACCTAGACCTTTAATCTTTTTTCTCAACACATGGCCATTTCTTTTAATGTGTTATGCAACCATATAAAGAAAATTTATATATCATAGTTACCTTCAAAACTAGCTGCCCACAAGCCAAATGTATTAGATGAATCTATGGACACTACTACAACATCCACAGAACTCTACACAAATCAATTAACTCACACTAAAGAAGTACACAAATGGAAATACAAGCATCAAAGAGATCCACCAATAGCACTCCTCAGAAAACAAACTACTTGCTATAAGAAACACCATTACAAGCATAAACCCCCCAAGCCCAAACCACCCTTCTGCATTATCATCTTTCACACAGTACCTCAAATATCTGCTGTGGGTCGAAAAATACACACTGAGGAGCACGATAACTAAAACCATCATGAGAGGCAAGAGCAGTGCTTCTCTGAACACAAAAACTACCAGTGTAAGTACGAACAGAACAACGATTATTTCTTTCACTAAGAATATCAAGAAGACTAGTGTGATTGGAAGTATGAACACAGGCACGAGCCAGGACTCTTGAAGATCGGAGATAAGGGACCATCCTTCTAAAAGCTGAGGGCCTAATGTCAGCAATGAGAGAGCTCCGACTAGTATCACAGGGATCAGAGGCGAAGGTCCACGATTCATTTTGTGTGAAAAACTTACTATGAAAATGTTATATAGATATGGATATTGGTATTTTTGAGTTTGTGGTCTCATTAGGTGTAACTGTATATGTTAGTTATAGGAGGGTTGAGAAATGAGATCATGTGTTTTGTTTTCAAGAGGATCAACTACTTTGGTGGGATATTAGCGATATATAATGAGGAAAAAGTTGTGCAGGTAGGTATTGTTGGACTTTTGGTTATATGGGGTTGTTGCTTATCTGATAGTGACTTAATATATATGCTTAGTGTTTATTTTCAGGTGGGGTCCATAATGATTGCGATAATTGATGTATCTTTACTAGTCAATTCACTTAATTAAGAGTTGAGGTCTATCCTTTAGCTTCACGTGGTTCATTTTCAGGCTAGTTAGTAACATATAAGGAGAAGTTGATATTCGGATATAAAAATATCTGCCAATTCTCAATATTTCTTCAGGATTTTGTTTGGTGCATGGATGAAGTTCTGTTTTTTGTGACCTTTTTTACTGGTTCATGATTGGCAACCTTATCTTAGACTTCAGACTCTGGGAAAGTGACCATTTTTGTGTTAATAGAGTAGTTTCAAATTGCTCGCTGATGATATTTTGGAGTACCATTTACAATTTACTTCTTTTGACCGCTGATATTTTTCACATGATTCAGAAGCATGTTCCATGTGAGCAGGCATTTTTTCAGCACCATGCACTAATTGCTAGTGTTGAATGACGCAATTCTGGAGCAAAGAAATGATACCTTATTCTCCTTTATGGAGGTTAGTTTGGAATCGTATAGTATTTTAGTACTTACTAATGAGATTTGCAGTGTGCTTGGAAGATTTGGACTAGTGGGAAGAAAGGAAAGTTCATAGAAGCACACAAATTGAGTAGTACTTCTCATAATGGCTTCCCTAATTGGAAAGCAGTGTGGCACCTTAGCAACATCGTGCTCGAATTCTAGATTGATGCCCCGATTACCGCATCTGCTTAAAAATAATATTGATTATTTCATTATATCACCATGAACTATTAAGGAAACTCTTAATCCTTATATTATATGGTATTTACCAGATCTTCTTGAAAATTTAAGATAAAAGTGGGGATTCTGCAAGAATGATACGATCTTGTAGGGTTCTAATTGAGCATACTTTCTCAAAATTTATCGAACTGCGTATACTCTTTCAGAAGACTATTATCTGCTTTGGCTGCAACTTGAACCATGAAAGTATGTATACTAAACAAATTATCTTGTTATTATGAGATCCTCATGCTAGCGTTGAGTACCACCACCAAATTTAGATTCATGATGCTTTGTTACAATTTTTTTTTTGAAGAAGCGATATATACTATAGTTTATAAATTGGTATTCACATTTTTATATCACAGATTTGTTTCCTTTGAACTAAATTATATAGTATTATGTGCATTGGCATTTATATTTGTAACTCACTTTTTTCCTTACAATTCCTCTGAAAATTAATTTTAGGGAAAAGTTTATCTGTGTTTTTCCAAGACATGCTTTAGTCCTATCTACTTCATCTGTTATGCCAAATACATTACATCATCATTAAATTGCGCTGATTTGATTTATCTTATGAAAATTTGTGATAGAAAGCCTTATTTTTGTCGTACTGTGCTTATTTTTAATTGTATTTACCGTGCGGATTATTTCCCTGCTAATTCTATTATTACAGGCTTTTATCAGAATAAAGTTATAAATGTTTCTATTATCGTTTATATTCATTTCAATCAAAATTTGGTCCCAGGCCTTTGTCTCAAACAAAGATATTTATCTTGAATACCCAAAAATGTACCCACCATGATTAAGGCCTTGGAAACTGATGGGACTTCTTCTACTTGGGATGAATAAAGTATTACTGTGTACTTCTTGGGGGCATATGTGAGCTTATGGACCCAAGAAGGAATCCCATGTTCTAATCCCTATAGAAGATCTGCTGTACCACACACAATACAGAACAGCAACACAAAACAAACAATTTTGGGCAGAATTCACATTTTTTAAACCTCTCTTCTTCCTCACTTGGCGCCAAAACTGTACCCTTAACACTCATTGCCTCTGAAAGCATCAACATAAGTCATCAACTCTGCCTATGTTCTAATCACCGTCTCTTGCTAAACTTCAGGAGCTCATGGATAATCCGATGGAGATATCTTATGCAACATCGAGCAATCTTGATCTTCCGGACTCTGACATCGGCACCACTGTCCGGCAGGCGAAGGCAATGGCTCTCGAGCACCGGGCAATGCAACCTAATCAAGTGCCTTCGTCGGCCAATCTCTTCTGGCAGTGGCGATCAAAGATCAGCAGAATGTCCACTATGGAGTGGATGGAGATGATGTTGCCATGCACACGGTGGATCAGGACCTATCAATGGAGTGAGTATACTCAAGTGGACATCATTGCCGGGATTACTGTGGGCATCATGCTTGTCCCTCAGGTGAGAATCAGAAAATGCATAGTAGACTTTAGTGTAAATTACAAGAGAACAGGGGGGGGGGGGGGGGGGGGGGGGGGGGGGGGGGGGGGGG
>BQKN01000065.1:739467-766312 GCA_022839385.1 Asparagus kiusianus
TTGACTGTGTTTTCAAGGACCCCCCTCATCTAAAAAGTTCAACAGAAAACCTCCTATCTTTACTCATTAATGTAATAGTTAAATTTGTATTGGAGCTTTGTTATTCAGACGTTTACACTTGGATGCAGACGTCTGCACTTAGAATCCACATCATTTGGGACTTGAAAGGCAGAAAATAGAGAAAAAATAGTTCTTGGACATAGTCAAAAAGCTCATCTTTTTTATTCTTAGACCTACAATTTTCATGCAGACGTTCTATTACAAGACTAATGTTTTCATTAATGACTATAGGTGAGAGGTTTTTTGTAGAACCTTTTAAATGAGGGGTTTCGTAAAAAAATAGGTATATGAAGATGGTTTCTTGTAATATACCTCTTCCGTTAGTCTTAAATCGAACAATGTAAACTTTATGTTAAGAAATTCTCTGCTTTAATGATCAGGCAATGTCATACGCGAAGCTTGCTGGGCTTCATCCAATTTATGGGCTTTGTGAGTATACTTCGTCATCTTATGCTCCTTAGCCTGTCTTTTACAGCAACATTGTTCTTAAGTCAGTGAATTATTAAATACAGATTCTGGTTTTGTTCCGATATTTGTATATGCTATATTTGGGTCATCCCGTCAACTTGCTATTGGTCCTGTGACCTTGGTATCTCTCTTGGTGTCCAATGTCTTGAGTGGGATTGTTGATCCTTCTGATGAGTTGTACACAGAGCTTGCTATATTATTAGCCTTCATGGTTGGTGCATTGGAATGTATAATGGGGCTTTTAAGGTAAGTAATGATTCTTGTGCATTCCTTTAAGCGAAAATGATGTTGCAAACCTCAAGATTCAGTTGAAATATCATTTTTTTGGGGGAAAGTTGGGTCTATAATTTTTTTTTCATGAAAGTAATATTTGTTTTGAATTTTTTACTTCTTCTAGTGCAGGCTTGGATGGCTTCTTCGGTTCATTAGCCATTCCGTAATTTCTGGTTTTGTTACTTCTTCAGCCATTGTGATTGCATTGTCTCAGGCCAAGTACTTTTTAGGATATAACATAGAAAGGAGCAGCAAGATTGTACCGCTTGCAAAAAGCATAATTGCCGGTGCTGAAAATGTAAGTTTTTTTTTAATTTTAACAAAGTAAATCTGCCATCAGTTAATAATTATTGATTTTTATCCATCTCTCTATTTACTTTGGATTTATGAAGTTTTTACCTTTCTTTTATACATTAAGATGCATCATAGTCAAGGACACTGCTTATAAAAAAAGCTAGCCCCTTTTTAATCCTCTATTCTTTTCGATCGTTTCAATGTGGGGCTGCATTCACACACCGACTCTTTGACAACACTATCATTGAATCCAGTACTTAATTAGATAAGAACCCGAACCTAACAAATATGATTATGATCGTCATCGCTCTCATTTATGCAGTTTTTGTGATCCCATTAGATATAGACTAATATTTATTGCTCTAATATTTAGTGTTTGTATTAGTTTCAAGTCCATTAAGGCTTGTATTAATTGTTTTGTGCATGCTTGAAGTTTTTGTATGAAGAAAGCTTCTACGTTGAAAGCTAGGAAAAACAGGACACATTCATTATCTTTGCAAGTGGATTGCTGGATAATGTTGGGAAAACCAGTTTCATGCGTGTGTGCGTGTGTGTAATTTCAGCATTTAACATATTCCAAAGTGTTCACTTAGAGGATATTAGCATGTGTAGACAACATAATTTGTGAGATTATTGGCATGCTAACCAAGACTGAAGATGATAAATGCATAAAAACTCACTACAAGGTCGAAATTGGTACACAAGCAAACTTTATGACAATGTTTCATCCTATATTATTTCTTATGCATTGTGTCATCCTGTTATGGGATTCTGTATAACACATCAATAACGTTATGTGTCATCCTGTTATGGGATTCTGTATAACACATCAATAACGTTATGTGTCATCCTGTTATGGGATTCTGTATAACACATCAATAACGTTAACCATACAATTTTTTTTGTTTCAGTTTTCTTGGCCTCCTTTTGTAATGGGATCTACTATTCTCGCAATTATTCTCCTTACGAAGTACCTGGTGAGTGCACATAGCTTGGATATAGTTTGAACTTTAACTTATATCTTATCTAGAAAAACTATGACAACAATTGTTGTAAGCTAAATTTTGCAGGGCAGAACGAAAAAGAACTTTAGATATCTACGAGCATCAGGACCACTTACTGCAGTGATATTGGGCACAACATTTGTGAAGATATTTCATCCATCTTCAATAGCTGTGGTGAGACAATTTCCTATATATATCATCTCTATAATGATTATCATCACAACTACAGGTCATGATACTCTAGCTCTTTATATGTCTGTTTTTCACTTGATTTAGTAACACATATTTCTGATATAAACATAATTAAGATGTTTAGTAACTTGATGGCATGTTCAAGATGTTAGTCCTACATACTAGTAAGCCTTTATTGTTCAGTCTGCAAACAGTTGATGGTAAATTATTTAGAAAAATATTATAGGGAACATACAGGTTTTATTTCAAAAATTCTGAGGTGATTACGTTTTGTCGGCGTTGGGCCTGTAAATTGGGACAGTTTAGGCCCACTCAAGGCATCTGAACAGAACATAAACAGAGGATGGGCTGGGTGTCGGTTGACTGAACCAAACCCAACTACTTCCTAGTCCTACCAGAAGCAACCTAAGACCTGAGAATTAGCTTGGCTTGCTTGGGTAGAGCAACTTGTCCTAGTTGTAATGAGCTTGAGCTCAGGTGGAACCATGATGAGATCTGGTTGGGTTGCGTTAGACCTAAACCCACCCTGTTTGGCATTGCGTTAAACCTAAACCCACCCTATTTGCGTCATTAGCACCCCTATTCAGAACTTATCAAACACGAAATTTTTATGCAAGTTCTAGGACACGAAAAGTGCCATAAGACTTGGCTTTGATTGTTTGATGTTGTATCATTTTTAATGGTTATATTCACTATAGAAATCAAATCGCATGAATAGCATGTTTCTTATTTTAAGCTTTCCATCAAATGTCTCTCTTTATGTATATTTATGTTAATTATGCATGTAATTCAGTAACTTAATGTGCGGTATTGTTACCAGAAAAGTATGCTTGAAAATATTTGGATTTCTGTGATTAGGTGGGTGAAATTCCTCAAGGCCTTCCAAAGTTCCACATTCCTAGAGAATTTCAGCATGCACGACATCTGATATCAACTGCAATTGTCATTACCGGTGTGGCTATTTTGGTATAATTAAACTTTCTAATGATTGTGTTCCCTTCCCTTCCTTTTTCTTTTTTGCTTGTTATGTATAAGTAATTTTCCATACATTTTGTTTTAGGAATCTGTGGGGATTGCCAAAGCTTTGGCCGCAAAAAATGGGTATGAATTGGACTCAAATCAAGAGGTAAAAGTTTGAAAGCTTTCACAATAGGTGACTGTGTTCTTTCAGTTGCTATGTTGATACCGTTGAAGTAAGGATTTGTAAATTTTCACTGTATTAGCTGATAGAAACTTTAAAAAATTAAAAGGAAACTCCGTCAACAGGATATTATTGAATAAAAGTTTTAATAAATTACAGATTTATGAAAAATATTTGGTCCCTCTTGTACCGGGTGAATGAACACGACTGCATTACTAAGTTTTCAAACAGACAAAAATATATTGCTGAAACAATGGCGCTAAATAGTCATAGACAATCTCCCTGAAATATCTTTCTTCGGATTGGATATGTTTTATTGATCGTTAAAGTTTCATTGTAATATAGCAAGAAAAGTTCTTAATGGAAAGCTAGATCAACATAAAGGTGATTTAATTTTAAATATAACCCTCATGATATTCATATTGCAGTTATTTGGCCTTGGCATGGCAAACATCTTTGGCTCATTCTTCTCTGCATATCCAGCAACAGGTAAAAATATGGTGAACTGCTGCAAGCTTAAAGAAATGATAATCAATTTGTGGTTTATTGGCTTGGATCACTATTTAGGATTATTTATTCTATATGATTGGAACCGCATTACATTATAAATACTGGTAACTTAAAAAGACTGTTATGCAGGCTCGTTTTCTAGGTCTGCTGTAAATCATGAGAGTGGGGCCAAGACTGGGTTATCTGGAATTATGACGGGGTGCACAATGGGATGTGCTCTTTATTTCTTAACGCCAATGTTTAGAGATATACCCCAGGTATTATTTTGCAGCGTCAATAGGCAAGAGATTCCTTTACTCCGTGAATGACAACTAAATAAATAAAAGGGAAAACACAAAGAAATGGATAGCATGATTAATAGTTTTTGACTTCTCATCTCTCAAACTCTTGGACTTCTATAATATAAAAGTTTTGGCATGTGACGAATAACACAAATTTAACTGAAAATTTTAGCCAATGTAACAAGAATAGGAAAAGGCTAAAAAAATCATATGCATGTTGAAAGAGAGATTACAAAAGTTAGTCAAGATACCGGGAACTAACCATATATACTTTGGTGAATATGTCACATTTTATTCTTGTACAACCTGAGGATATTCTCCTTTAAATTATATGTCAAATTTGAGGTATCATTCATTTCAGTATCAGAGTGGTTTCACTCTAATAAGGAGTCAGTGCTCTTTCCTGACAATGATAGGTTTAAGTAATTTCCATTCTCCTGCCTTCTACTTCATCTTCTCCCCACTCTTGAAGGCTTAGTATGTTATTTTCATATTTCAGGCTATGCAGCAACCTTGAATAGTCTTACTCACTTGGTTTCATTTTCAAATGTTTCAGTGTGCGCTGGCTGCCATTGTGATTTCAGTTGGAATGAGTCTTGTAAGTTTCTGACCAGTTGTCCCTATGCAATTTTTCTAGAATTGTATCTATAATATGTCAGGAAAATGATTTTACATTTAAGGTTGGGTTTGACTCATGTTTAATTTCTGGTTTCTTATTTACTCTTTGTCGTCACCCGGCAGTCATGTTTATGTTATTAGCTATTATTACTCCTGTACTCATTTCAATTTTTTAACTTTTAGATATTTTCTCGTCAGTAATATATTTACTATGTTCAAAGTGATCCTGTAGACCCTTTTCTGTATTTTTTACGAGCAACACTTCCTGAAGGGTTAAATAATTCCCTGACTAGTACCTTCACATTTTGTAGTACAATAATATTTTTTATATTAATTCATGTACATAAAAAACCTCTTATTTATCTGCACGGTTGAGTACTTGTCTGTGCTTGAATCAGAGACCAATCCATTTTGCCGTAGACTTGCTTGCTACTATTTCAACATTTATCTGTTGCATATAATTTAAAAATGACATGTAAAACCTCATGTAGCTAAATGTTTCTACATGTTTAGGGTTGAAACCTTGTAGATAACGTGACATCCAGAATGATAAATGATTAGTAATGCAAAATTTCCAGGTTAGATTCATGGCCTTTTTGCTTCTCCTATGTTGCTACTGTTACCTGGCTTCATCTTTTTCTGATATTTTTGAGCCGCACGCCCATTTCTGTATAAGCTTCTTGTTGTGATACCGAATCAATTTAATCAAGTTTCTAACTCAAGCTATTGCATGCAAACTGGGAAGTAGAAAACAATCGTGTCTCGAGTAATGCATCAACGTGAAAAAAGAAGTCTTTATCAACTCATTCATCAGATAGATGTGTTTTTCCTTACACACTATCCTACATATTATAGGCTTATCAGGATATATGTCATTTGTAGGTTGATTATGAGGAAGCCTCGTTTTTGTGGCGCGTAGACAAGAAAGATTTTCTTCTCTGGATCATCACTTGCATCACAACATTATTCCTCGGCATTGAGATTGGTGTCCTTGTTGGTGTAAGTATCTATACGTGGTTGTATTTGATTTTAAATATTTGTGTGTCTATGTGGTTGTTTCCTTCTGGGGTTTTCTATTTATTGGACAACCCCTTTCAGTCCAAAATAATCTGAAACTAATCTTATGGGTATTAGGTGCTTATTTTTATAATTTTATTTGCATAATAAGGTTAGTTTATTCTTATTGATTTCAAAATTTTATCTCTTTATTCTCCTTTTAATGCTTTTTTTACCATTCCCATTCTCTGATTGAAGCTCATGCTTGTATGTATACACCTTTATTGTACTTAGATTTGGATTTATTTTAAGCAATTTTATCATCTTTTCGACATACGCAACCGCTCCATTATCTCAAGTCCTGTGTGCACATCTTATGCTACTTAATTTTTTTAGCTTCTGAACTATTGGGATGCCGGAGATCAGGTTTGCTGGTTATACTTACAAG
The DNA here is from genome assembly GCA_022839385.1 of Asparagus kiusianus. Classification (NCBI taxonomy): domain Eukaryota; kingdom Viridiplantae; phylum Streptophyta; class Magnoliopsida; order Asparagales; family Asparagaceae; genus Asparagus; species Asparagus kiusianus. The sequence continues at coordinate 745,753 of BQKN01000065.1, forward strand.
GCCTTCATATTTATGATAGAATTTTTAATGGCTTAAATGTTAATAGTCAACTATAAGTTTACAGGAGCAACTTATATGATTTCAGTGAATCACAAGGTTATCCACATGTAGTTCTGATTATAACTTGCTTTCCAGGTTAGCGCTTCCCTTGCATTTGTCATTCATGAATCTGCAAACCCATATATTGGTGAGTAAATTTTTTGGCTTGAAAATCAATTGATTGTGCAGCAAGAAGTCCGTCTCTCTAAAAATTTAGTATCACATTATTGAACTTATATGTCACTTTCTCCAATTGTTGCCAAATTGGTCTTTTTATATATTAGAACTTGGTGTTCAAATATATATTACAGGAGATGGTTGTGGTGGTCCAATATTCCTGCAGAACTGACTTAGAAGATGATAATTCACAAAACACACTTTTCATATTCTATATTTTACTCTACAAAAATGTATGATGTCAGATTTACATTCTATTACAAAATTCAGTTGTGGTTTTCAATTAGCCTTAAGTATAACAATATATTTAACACCCTGGAAAGATTTGCAACGTCAAAAGCTTGGATTTATCAATTTGTGTGTTTTCGCCTCTTTCCATAATCAACTTTTTAGCAAATTCAGTTAACACAGGTTCCTTTATTGGTTATTGTTGCAGCTGTTCTTGGTCGGCTTCCTGGAACTACTGTGTATAGAAACATTGAACAGTACCCAGAAGCATATGTATACACTGGAATTGTTGTCGTTCGAATTGATGCCCCTATTTATTTTGCAAATATCAGTTACATCAAGGACAGGTGAAAGCTTTTTGTTATTTTGACCCATAATTCCAGATCTTTCACCAACTGACTGAGTAGCACTCACAAATTTTTTTTTTTACTTCTAAGATATTAAATTCTCTCTGATAACTCTGTGAGTAAACTTGCAGGCTGCGAGAGTACGAACTCATTGTCTCAGGAACCACAAATCATGGGGAAGAAGCTGAAAGAATTTATTTTGTTATCATTGAGATGGCACGTGAGTTTTGTTTAGTTTCTTGCATGTCCCAGTATTGACTCTTCCACTTCTAATTATAATTCTTCAAACATATCCTTTTTTATGCATCAATATTGAATTGCTTCGCTGAACATTTTAATAAGATATCCCAAACTTTACTTAAGTAGGATTTTCGCATTCGTGACTTCTCAAACCATATAGATTGTATCAACTTTGTGTTGCTTTCATGAAGTCAGCACTTGGGTCCAGTTAAAACCATAATTTGATTAACATTAAATAAGCAGTCATCAAATTTGCAACGGTGTGATCCTTTGAATTTAATCTGTACTTGGTGATGCGGCAGCTGTTCCTTATATAGACTGCAGTGCTGTCCAAGCTCTCAAGGATTTGCATCAAGAATACAAATCTCGTGAGATACAGGTTACTATGCATCAGTCTTCAATCTTTCGACATGATAACATTTCTTTATCAACTTACCTTTATCCGTCATGCACCAGATTGCTATTTCAAATCCAAACAAGAAAGTTTTGCTCACTCTCTCGAGGGCCGGGCTCATTGAACTCATTGGCAAAAGATGGTATTTCGTTAGTGTTCATGATGCTGTTAAAGCTTGCCTCCAGCAAATGCAGAGCTTTTATGGTCCTTTGCCAAGTGTTAGAGATGCCATATCTAGACAACAGCAGCAAGGGTTCACTCAAAAGTTATGGAAGCAAGAAGATGGTGAATCAAAATCTGATCAAGAACCACTTTTGCCCCCAAGAGAGGTTTGAGACTTTCAATTGATGTCCATGTATCATTCATTTGAATACTATTATAAGAGTATAAACAATACCATATGATATCGGTATTCTTACGAAAATAAGTGGAATTCATGCCATTTGAATGATATTCTTCCCTGCTGGCGATAAAAGAGTTAGTCCTTGAACAATTATGTAAGCAGATTGTGCCTCAATAAAGTCCTTTTTTGTGTTAGTGTAGGCATGAAACAGTATAATTTATTATCGGTATCCATAAAAATCTTCTAGCGTGTACATGAAACGTTATCCTGTATTACCATTGTTTATGGGGAAATAAATGCAATTGTGCCGTTCAAATTCTGTACCGGAGGTCGAATTGTTAATCCCAGGAAGGAAGGATTATTGAAGCAAAATTTGCCTCTACAAACTTGTTTTTAGCATTATTCGTCGTGTTTTTAACTTTTAATCTCATGACTATTGGCTTGGTGGTCAGATATTGATCTCGAGGATAATCAGGTGGCTTGCTGGGTCAAATTTCAGTTGCTGTTTCCGGCTTACTTTCAGTTGGTTGATTGTTGAGCATGTATGAGTATCCGTAGTTGATGATTACTTCAGAGAGGAGAATAAATGCTTTTAAAAACCATTTTCGATTAGTTCTCTGAGATGGCTATGTGATATCAATATACTGTAAAGAATTATATTCCACCTAAAGTATAGGTTCAATTTAGTGTGATGTTGAGATGAAAGTGCTGTTGCATAGAAATTAGAATTGTTAGGTATGATGAGGTTAAAGAGAGGGCGCCTTAATTACTGGGGGAATACATTTTTCCAGGGTCTTTGACGAGTAATATCTCATAAACGAAAAATAAAATTTCCTCCTTAGGAACGGCTTATAACATGAAAATTTTCATACATTATCTTATACTATGAAATTCTGAGGGCAAAATTTTTAAAATAGACCATTTTCAAATTTTAATTATCAAAATCGGCCCAAAAATAATTTAATTAGCAAAATCGATCAATTTTAGCCACGTTTTGATTAGAAGTCAATCGAATTTGCGAAAAGTAAATGATCAGAAATATACGGCACTTATAATCCCGTGTGATCAGTTGCCTTCCCTAATTACAAGGGAACTAACCCGTGTATGTGATGGAGCAATAAGTTTATAGGATCCTAAAAAGTTTCATCTCTTGTGGGCCCAGGTTAGTGGGCAAGGGATTGATCAGAGGCTGTTTGGATTGGTTTTTTGGATGGGTAAAAGGGAGGAAACTACCAAAAATATCAGCTTTTTGGCAGCTTTCCCCCAAAATCATCTCTAAAAAGGTGATTTTGGGGGAAAACTGCCAAAAAGCTGCCATTTTTAGTAGCTTTCCCTCATTTTACCCATCCAAAAACCGGAACCAAACGGGGCCTCAGTATGTCTTCTAAATGGTTGTGTGTATGGGCCCCACAAGGAAAATGGGTGGCGAGTCCTTTGAATTTTTTATGAGATATCCTTAAACTAACTTTTAATTAAAACAACTAATTGCATCTAATTAAATGGGACTAGTAGCTCCTTTATGTTTTAAAAGAATAAAATTTTACAAATCATCAAATTTTAATTAACTTTATTGACTTGACCAAAAAGCAGTCGATTTTTTAAACACGGTCTATTTTAAAAATTTCTCCAATTCTAATATATTGAAAAAACATATAACTTAAGAACAAAATTAACTTATCGGGGGACAAGAGTGGTACTCCCTAGCTAAAAAATGTAGTAAAATGAATTTCAAAAGGAAAAAGAATTGGAAAAAGAACGTAGAAGGGAAGAGTGTAGAACATTGATGGAGTAAAAATGTAACGAATAGCTCAGACCAAAACTAAATGTGACCACACTCTGACCACATGTCCACATTCAACACTCCAGTACCGAATGCGTAATTAACCGAACCAGCCCTTGAGCGGCAAAAGGTCCTGCCCTCTTTTTCACCCCTCTTTCTCTCGAAATAGAATAAATTTTCAAAACAAATTCTTGTTAAAACTTATTTTTAAAAAACAAATTGTTTTAATTTTAATTACCAAAATCGATCTAGTTTTAGCCTCAGGGTTGAAACTGGATCGGTTTTGGTGAAAAAAGTTCCCAAACTTCACGGGAGTTGAACACCCGTAAAGTTTTTTACATGTAAAAAGTTCCCGAATTTTTAAATCCCGTGAAGTTTTGTTATGTAAAAACTTCACCGGAGTTCAACTTCGAAATTTTTTTCCGCCAAAATCGACCTAGTTTCAGCTCTGAGACAGAAAATGGATCGGTTTTGATAATTAAAATTAAAACAGGTTTTTTTGAAAAGTATTTTTATAAAAAGGTTGGTTGTGAAAATTTGTGGACAAATTTTCAAAACCACCCCATTTGCGATTTTATTCCCAAAAAACGACCCCTTTTCTCTTTATTTGTAAAAACCGACCTGGTTTCAGCCTCTGCGCTGAAACCAGGTCGGTTTTTACAAAAAAAGTTCCGAAACTTCACAGCAATTCAACTCCCGTGAAGTTTAGCAGCTTAATTAAATAGCTGTTAAACTTCACGGGAGTTGAACTCCCGTGAAGTTTCTTAGTTAAAAAAAAGTTGAGCTGTGGAACTTCACGGAAGTTCAGCAGCTTAATTAAGTGATTGCTAAACTTCACGGGAGTTCAACTCCCGTGAAGTTTTGGAACTTTTTTTGTAAAAACCGATCTGGTTTCAGCCCTGAGGCTGAAACCAGGTCGGATTTTACAAATAAGAGGGAATGGGGTCGTTTTTTGGGAATAAAATCGCAAAAGGGGTGGTTTTGAAAATTTGTCCGAAAATTTGTCCCTCCAAATATTGTAAAAAAAAGCCCTAGAAATCTGAAATTGAAGTCGCTGAACCCCTGTTCGAGATGCCGCCACTTCGAAATCTCGAGATCGAGTTCCCAATACTCGACGCTAGATTCCGGCGATTCTGCGCCTCTCACGGCATTTTCTCAGGTTCGATCTTGATCCTCTCTCCTCCCCTTTCAGTTGACCCAATTTGTGCTACTCGCTCTCTAAATTAGACTTCAAAATTATTTTTGTTGAAAATTTTCTCGGTTATCAAGCAAATGAATAGAGGTGGTGAAGTGTTCGATTAGATTTTGACTGAAGAAATTTAGGTCGAGTACGAGTTGCAATGATGCCTTATAATGATTAGCATATGAAATCAGAATTTATCTGATTTCTTACATGTTTATCACTGAAAACAGAAAGGGCTGTGGTTTTTGAAGGTTTGCTTTTGGTATTTTCTAAAAGAAATCGGTGTTCAATCGACCGAACTAATTTAGGGAGAGAACCTTGATATGCTGTTTAATTTTCAGACCGGGGTCCGTCTAACTATCATTTTCATCTCACGTACTGAGAATTAGAGTATGTGCCAGTGTCTCGACTTTGTGCATCTATCATATTCTAATCTGGTTAATGCTAGTTATACTACTTTGGTACCATAAGACTTTTACATCTTCAAAAGTAGAGGGCCACATGTGCCATGATTGCAGTTCATGACAAAGGACCCCACATGATTGTTACTTGTGGTAACAGAAGTAATGTGAGGTTTGTCGTACTGTTTGGTTTACTCTTCTAACTCATGCAAAGAATTGTAGGAAGTTACTTCATACAGTTTGATTCACATAATCCCAAACTTTTTCTGCCTCACAAAACAACCATAAACTTTGGGATGTCTCACAACCCCCCCAGAACTGTAAATTTTACAGTTTTCTTCCCGGATCCCCTACACAGGATTGGCAAAGAAACGAAATGTCCTTTAGAGAAAAGAAACTCAAATTGGAGGGAGACGTATGTAGCCTATAAAAGGAAAATGACTAAAAGGGGCTTTTTCTTTCATGAGCAATATTTTAAAAAGCCTCCGCCTAGTCTGTCCATGCATACGCCTAAACCTAGGTGGTACATTGGTCGCCCGCATAGTGCATAGGCAGTACCTAGGATGTGCACCTAGGTTTTGGGAGCGCCTAAGGGAGTGATTTGCTTACATGGATTGCATCCTTTAGGTCTTAATCGTAATTTCCTCCGTTACAGCCTCCATGTCCTCCAACCTCTAAACTCCTCCAGCCTCCAACTATAAACACCTCATTTGACCTTCAGCAAAGCCTCTACCACTACTTAAACGAAGAAAGTAATCCTCCTAGGCACCCGTCTGGCGCCTAAGCTTTTTATAACATTGGTATTTACTATCAGTTATTGTAATTAAAAAAATAAAAATAGGAAAACCGCTTAGTCCCCGTCTAGGCTCCCTCCTAGCCACCTAGGCGCTAGACGTCTGGTCCAACGCCTAGGCCGCCTAGCGCTTTCTGTAACATTGCTCAGGAACATATTAGTTATTCGTTAATTACATTCCGGGGGGTTAGGCAAGAAAAGTTTGAAGTTCGTGGTAATCTTGTGAGAAACCCCATTGTTCAGGGGGTTTTGTGAGATAAAAAAGTTTAGGGAGCTATGTGCGAAACAAGCCTAAGTTTTTTTTTTGTGTTGGGGTGGGGGGTTGTGGACCCTAACTCCTAGTGGTAGTTCCTTTTTAACCTGTGTATACATGTTGCCCATCTTGTCATCTACTTCAAACTTGTGTAACACAAGAATGTTGCATTTCACCCATCCTTATCTGATGCAATCTGAAAAATTGGGATATTTGAAAAAGTACCATTCTGATTTTACACTTTTTGTTAGTCTAGGGGGTCAAGAAGCTTATTTGCTTACTTCAATTTTAGAGTAGGTAGAATATTTGTTTTAAACCTCTCAGGAAGAAGTGAGGTTGTTATTGTTGATAACGTATCATCTTTGGGATCACTCATAACAATTAATGTCATCGTATATATCATTCAAAAACTGCTAGCTGCGCATCTACAAATTGCGATTTAACTAAACCTAGACTCAAAGGTCTTCAGGCCCAAAGACAAAACTATCTTGAATCACCAATCGACGTACATTGTAGAGCCTCTCCTTCCCTATCTATGATTGCAGTCATCACCATCTATGATTGTCCGGGACTCTAACTGAGAGCATTGACCTTTTTCAAAGGTTAGTGGTTGGTACAATCAGGTGAGGTATCCTTTTGTCATTGTCATCCCATTTTCAAGATCCTAAATTAGAGCATTCTTGTAGTAATGGAAGTGAAGAACGCATCCAAAGACTTGGATACTTAATAAGAGTTCTCCATTAATTTTGGACTTGTTATTATTACTGTAAACTAGATACAATATTTAGATAATACATTTATCATGACTACCCTTTTACTTTTAAATCATTTTATTCACTGTTACATGGAAAATGTCTTGATTTTTATTTATTTTATTTTATTTCATTTTAATTTTTTTCCTGCCTTGGAGACGAAAGTGTTTACTTGGTTATATTGGTGTAGTATGATAATATGATTAGCTATCAACATGACATGGCTTGTTTTTTGCCTCTCCATCTAGTCTCCACTCATTAATTTAATGCCTGGAATTCTAACTTTACTAATATGTAAGGAGACATTGTTTTCTTATTGAACGGGAAACTGAAAATGATAGGGAACTAATTGGAAATGCTTATACTTAAATGCCTAGAAGAGTCTGCTATGGCAATAATAGAGATAAGATGTGTTAGCTATATTGTATTCCTTATTAATTTTTCGTATATCTCTCGCTTCCTTTCAGATATGTAGTATGGTTCAGTGCGTTTACTGTAATTTTTCAGACAGAAAATAAGATCTTGTTTTAACATGAATTTATTTATCTACTTTATGCAGTGGAGGATTTTCTTGTCCACGACTTCAGCAAGTTAGTTTCACTAGCCGAAGCTGAGGCAGGGCCGAAAGAGTTGGAGGAGGTAACAAATTCATAGAAAAAAATATTTTTAACTCACAACATGCACTGTTGAATTTAGTTTCCCCCTGGTAGTAATAGCTATCAGTAATCCAAAGTCATCAGATACTGGACAATTTCTTTTTCTTCTATTCTTTATATCTTAGATCATTAATGAGAGCTGAGAAGATTTTGAACTAATTGATTCCATGTTATATCTCATTGGTGATGCTCTTAGTTATTTTGAGGTCTCTCAACTTTATAGTAAACCCAACCCAATGTGACTATGAATAAAAAGGTTCATACACTTTTTTCTCTAATTATTATGTACACCTTTTTCTGCTCAATCCCATAGTAGTAGCTGCAATATTTTTACTTTTGTGTTGTTATCAGTCAACATAATCGATATTTGCTGGACCTTATTAAGTCTTCAAAATATTTAAGGCCCCCAAGGGGTTCATACTTTGCATATGGAACATGTTGATCTAAATCTGTAAGTGTGACAATAGGGGATCTCTCAAATTCTCTCTATAATAGACGGTCAGCACCAACCATGGCTGAATGGAGTGCAGTTGCTTGAGGATACTTTGCAGAATAAGCATTTTCTTTCCACCGGATATGAAGGGTATTCTGAAATAAAGCATTTGTCTTTAACTAACCTGATTTTCAGTTTACATTTCTTTGTAAAGTTTAGGTGACAACTTGTCTGCCTTACCTTAATGGTCAGGATTGATATGCTTCTTGGAGGAGGACTGCGAGAGGGTCAATTGACAGAAATAGTTGGGCCATCATCTTCGGGGAAAACACAGGTGAGAAGCTCTTCATCCTGAGCTCCTTGTGCACTAATTTTTTTATGGCCAACTCGAAGTCTCAAGCATCCATGTATGTTATGTGTTTGAATCAACGTTTTTGATATTCGGTTGTGTCAAGGCTCAAGGCTCAGTTCTTGCCAGCTATGGTCTCAGATAGTAGTGCTCACAGGAAAAAGCTCTATACTTTTACATTTACCAAAGGAAATTTATATAGCACTCCCCTCACATGAGCTTTTTGACACATGGATAGTCCTCTATGCATTTGACTAGCTTGCAAGGTAGAATAAGAAGGAGCAAATCAATGTTTGGACAAATGGTCTCTTGAAGCTTAATGTTCTGATATCATGTAGGGTAACCCCGATACCTAAAAGTTTAAGAATGGGTTGCAGGCTAATGATGAAATGAAGCAAGCTTACGTTTAAGTATACATGAAGCAAACTGACGTTTAAATATACACATTCTATGCATGCTACGACGTAACTGATTCTATGCAGATTCTAACAATATGAGATAGGTGTTGGAGCATAGTAATTTAAGATCCAGTCAACTAGATATGACCGACATTAACGAAATAATGGCTGAAACAGCGATGAATAGAATCGCTTGTGACATGGTTTGCATTGTATAGATCAAGAACCCATTTTGAAACCGATATTCAAATAAATTCTTTTTATATATGAACCTCAAACATCATGGATTATCTAGTTTGGGAAATTGCCGTTTCTTACATTTGATGCATGAGTAAGAAAATTCAAAACATCCTTTCCTAGTTTGTAGGCATTTGAAATGATGCAGATAATTGAATATGCATTTGCTTTCTGAATCATACATGCCATTGGCACCAGAAAGACCTTTGGACAAATCCATTTGTTAAAGAGAGAGGCACGGAAGAAGGTGCCTCTCTAGCTTTTGCTATATTCACTTTAATTTCATGTTGATCATTGTTGAGCTTTATCTCATATAGTTCAATGTTCACACAGGTTTGTTTACATGTTGCTTCACATGTTGCAGACAGTCATTTGGGTGTTGTGTTCTTGGATACATCCAATTCCTTTTCTGCTCACCGCGTTGCTTGCATCATAAATCAGTTATCAGGCCCCTTAGCTAAAGAGGTCAAATTTGAAAATCACTTAGCAGACATATTTATTTGATTCCATGATCCATCAAGATTAATCACCTTAGCTATATGGGTTGTCTACATTTCATTTCTCATTTTGTGGTACTCACTTTAGAAATAGTTTGCTATCTTTAGGTCAATGAAAGAAGGGTTCAAAGGATAATGACCGGTATAACATGTCAGTCAGTTTATGACATATTTGTGCTGCTGGATGTACTGCACCAACTTGAATTCTCATTAAAGGTTCAGGTTTTTAGTCTGGACAAGATGTATAATGTTATAATTTACAAGAAGAATCATATCTGTTTTCTAAATCTTTGTGCTTCTGATGAATGTTTTAGGTGAAAAGTGAAAGTGCCAAGACAAGCTTATTGATTATCGATTCAATCTCATCTCTGATAGCCCCCGTCCTTGGAGGCAAAGATTCTCAGGGTATAAAATTTGTGTCATTCTATATATAGATCCTTTTTGTGTTTGGATGACAATATATGATTTGATAATTTTGCATGTATAGCCTCTGAAGCGGTAAATACTTTATCAATTGATTTTGTTATGTTAAAAGCTAATAACATAATTGTAAAATGTGACTTTGAATTTTGACCCACCAAACACTACTATTCTACCAACCCAGAACACTGTTCCACCAACCCAAAACATTATTTCACCAATCCTTTTGAATGCTATAAAATAGAGGAGAGTGGTGAAGGGTTAGCATCGAACAGAGATCCAGAACAAAGAGAAAAAGAAAGAGAGTTGAAAAGAAAAAGTAAAAAGAGAGTTTTCTTTGAGTGTTCTCTTCTTTGTGTGAGTTTGGTGAGATATTAGAGTGATCTTCCTTTGTAATCATTTTTTTCGTAATTAGTGAAGTTCTCTGTTATTTTCGCCCGTGAACGTAGGTCATACTGACAGAACCATGTCAAATCCTTGTGTGTTCTATTTTTCTTCATTGTATTTATTTAGTGTTGTTGTTATCCACTTTTGTATAGACATCTTTTGTGTCTGTGAAGCCCCCCGTTGTAACAAAGTGGTATCAAAGACTGGCTTAGGGCACTGGACACTATTTACAAGTACAATATTGTTCACAAGTATGGTTACTATTCACAATTACGGTTACTGTTTACAATTACAGTTACTGTCCTAGTGGGCTTCAAGATGTCTTCTGCAAAACACAAAGTGGAGAAATTCGATGGGAGAAACAATTTCAGTTTGTGAAGAGTAAAAATGAGGGCTCTCCTAGTACATCAAGAACTGTTCAAAGTCTTGTCTGAAAAGGACAGGTTGCTAGAATTCATGCCTGATGATGAGAAAGAAGAGCTGGAGATGAAGGCGCATAGTGCCATACAGTTTTGTTTGGTCGATGAAGTCTTGCGGGAGGTTGCCAATGAAGATACCGCCGTCGGTTTGTGGCTCAAGTTGGAGAGCTTATACATGACGAAATCTCTAACTAACAAGCTCTATTTGAAGTAACGTCTCTTCATCCTTCGCATGAAGGAAGATATGCAGATTAAATACCATTTAGATGAACATAACACTATTCTTATGAATTTAAAGAATATTGATGTTAAAATTGATGAAGAAGATCAAACCCTTATTTTGTTATGTTCATTATCTTTTTCCTATGAGAATTTTGTTAATAGCATGTTATACGGTAGAGATACACTTTCTTTAGAGGATGTTAAATCAGCCTTACATTCAAAAGAGTTAAGCAGAAAGTGTTTGTCGTAGGAGGAGAGGATCAAGCTGAAGGCTTGTTCGCTCGTGATCGTCCTAAAAAGGGTGTTGGTGGTAGAGGCAAATCTAGGAATATGTCTAGATCAAAGTCCATGCCAAGAAAAAATATTGAATGTTATTACTGTTATAAGTATGGACATATAAAACCTAATTGTCAAGCGCTCAAAGCAAATGATAATTCACAGTCGAAGTTTGGGGAGGTGAAACCTTCAGTTGTCGCTGTAACTGAAGAGTCTTAAAGTTCACATGAAGTTCTTTCAGTTAGTGTTAATACTCATTCATAAGATGAGTGAGTTCTTGATTCGGGTTATCATGTGTCCACATAAGGATTGGTTTATCACATATCAATATATTGATGGTGGGAATGTCTTGTTGGAAAATAACATGTCTTGCAAGACTGTTGGTATTGGGTCAATTAAGATCAGAACCCATAATGGTATTGTTAGAACACTAAGCAATGTCCGACATATACCAAAGTTAAAGAAGAACCTCGTTTTTTAGGCACACTTGACTCTAATGATTTTAAGTTTTCGGCTGAATGTGGAGTTTTGAGAGTTAGTAAAGACTCTCTTATCATTATGAAAGGAAAGAAGGTAAATATCCTCTATATCCTTGAAGGCAGTACAGTGATAGGTGTTGTAGCAGTATCATCTCGGAGAATTCAGATTCAGATTCTGACACTAGATGTATTAAGCAAATAAGGTCTATTTTGTGGTTAGAAAACTAGTAAGCTAGACTTTTGTGAACATTGTATTTTCGACAAACACCATAGAGTCATCTTTAGTACCGATATTTTAGATTATATCCATTCAGATGTTTGGGGTTCCACTCAGGTTCTATCGAAAGGTGAAGCTCGTTTTCTGCTAACATTGATCGATGATTATTCCAGAAAAATTTGGGTGTATCCTTTGAAACATAAGAGTGATGTGTTTGCAAACTTTAATCAATGAAAGGTTATGATTGAGAAGTAAACAGGAAAGAAAGTGAAGTGTCTCAGAACCGACAATGAGATGGAGTTTTGTTTCGTAAAGTTTGACTAATTCTGCAAGAATGAAGGTATTGTGCGTCATCGTACGGTTTGGCATACACCACAGCAAAATAGAGTTGTAAAAAGGATGAACAGAACACTTTTGGAGAGAGCACGATGCATTTTCTATAATGCTGGTTTGTCAAAAGACTTTTAGGCCGAGGCAGTCAATACAGCTTGCTATTTAATAAATAATTAATATTAAGACTCCAGAAGAGGTATGGTCTGGTGCCTCTGCTAATTACTCTTATTTGAGAGTATTTGGTTGCTCTGCTTATTTTCATGTTAATGATGGTAAGTTTGAACCCAGAACGAAGAAAGTTATTTTTCTAGGATACGCTACTATGGTGAAGGGATATAGATTGTGGTATTCTGATCCCATATCACCTAAGTTTATTATTAGTAGGGATGCTACTTTTGATAAAAAATTCACACTTTACCCGAGAAAAGAGTTTGTTATTGATACTATAGGTACTGAAAAAGAGTCTAGCAAGCAGGTGGAGCTAGCGAGCTCAGCTTCAAAGAGAGTGCTTGAGGGCACTCATGTTGAATCAGTTGATACTGTGAAAGGTTCAACTTCACATGATGATGCACCATAAGAGCAACAATACAATATTGCCACCGGTAGAACAAAAAGACAGATACGACCTCCTCAACGTTATGCAGACATGCTTGCTTATGCTTTGAATATAGTAGAATCGATCAAAATTCCAGAGCCTTTCACTTTTAGGAGGCTATTAGTGGCAATGAGGTTACAAATTGGACTGTTACGATGACTGAAGAGATGGAGTCTTTTTACAAGAATCAGACATGGGAGTTAGTGAAGTCACCAAAGGGAAAAAATTGTTGGCTGTAAATGGGTCTTCAAGAAGAAAGGAGCTCCGGATATAGATTCTGTAAGGTACAAAGCACGCTTGGTAGCTAAAGGTTACAGTCAAACAGAATATTTAGACTTTAATGAAGTATTCCTTCCAGTTGTAAAGCACACCTCAATCCGCGTGTTGCTTGTCATGATTGCTCATTTTAATTTGGAGCTTGAGCAACTTGATGTGAATATGACTTTTCTACATAGCGAACTTGAGGAGCAAATCTTTATGCATCAGCCAGAGAGGTTCATTGTTGAATGTAAAGAAGATCATGTGTACATGTTAAAAAAACCTCTTTATAGGTTAAAACAGTCTTCGAGACAGTAGTATTTGAGATTTGATACTTTCATATTTGAGCATAGTTACTCTAGGAGTAAATATGATCCTTGTGTTTATCATAAAAAACCCAATGATGGTTCTTTTGTGTATTTACTTTTGTATGTTGATGACATATTTATTACAGCTAAATATATGTCAGAAATCAACAAGTTGAAATCTCAACTCAAACATGAGATGAAGGACTTAGGAGCAGCAAATAAGATTTTGAGGATGGAGATCCACAGGAACAGACGAGAAGTAAGTTTATTCCTATCTCAGGAGAAATACATCAAGAAGGTGTTGGAGAGATTTGACATGCTTAATGCGAAGCCTGTGAAAACTCTGATTGCTGCTCATTTTCGTCTTTTAGCAGATTTGTCACCTCAGACATAGGAGGAGCAATACATGTCTTGTGTTCCTTATGCTAGTGCAGTGGGAAGCATTATGTATGTTATGATTTGCACCCGTCTAGATATTTCGCATACAGTCAGTGTTGTGAGTCGGTATATGGATAAGCCTGGAAATATTCATTGGCAGGCTGTGAAATGGATACTTATATATTTGAGAGAATTTGTTAATATTGGTTGTATTTTGGCAGGAACACAAATTCAGATTGTTTTATACTTGGCTATTCTGATTCAGATTATGCGAGCGATGTGGATAAAAGACGATCCCTGACAGGTTATGTATTCAATCTTTCAGGTAATGTCATTAGTTGGAAGGTAACTCTACAGTCGACAGTTGCTTTGTCTACTACAGAGGCAGAGTATATGACAGTGAAAGAAGCCATTTGGTTGAGAGGTTTGGTTGAAGATCTCAGCTTACACTAAGGTGTTACTTCGATATTTTGTGACAGCCAAAGTGCTATACATTTGATAAAGCATCAGATTATCATAAAACCAAACATATAGATGTCAGGTATCATTTTATCGGAGAAATTAAAGTCATTAAGATTGAGAAAATTGATACTGCAGATAATCCAGTAGATATAATGACGAAGTTTGTACCTTCGCGTAAATTCGAGCATTGTTTTGAATTGCTTGGAGTTCAACAAAGTAGATGTTAAGCCCGTAAGAGGCTTCTGGCGAGACAGCAAGAGTAAAGAGAAGATCTTCATATTCAAAGTCAATGTGGAGATCTACGTTACTTGGACTCGGGTACGAGTATCCGATACGGGTGCGGATCCGAGTGTCGGATACGAAATTTCTGAAAATTTTGGATACGGGGACACCGTCCTAAATTTCGACACGGGTACGGGGATACGGCAATAAAAAAATATTAAAAGTTCAATCAACAATTCAGCATGTGAAAGGCTTTGTAACTTTTCAGCTTTCATCTTTAACTCTTCATTACCTACAAGCAATTAACAATTATATTGACTATAGCAATTTTATTATGTTTAATTTCAAATTCTCAATAAAATAAGCTCATTCCTTAAAATTATAAAGTAAACTCATTTGAAACTTTGACTTTATATTCCACATAAGCATAAAAAAAGAATATATATATATTTACAGAATTTACAGAAGGGCCTTGAGCAAGAAACTCTGGCCATGCACCATAAAAACAATAACCAGGCCTCATTGACATTTAATCCTCAAATTTTATGTCTGAATACCACAAAAATTTACAGAATATCTATATTAACGGCCCAACCTGAAGCCAAACTCAACAAATTCCCATATCTAGCGGCCCCCACACTCATAATATTCACTGAAGCCCAACTAAAAAAATATTCACTGAAACGGCCTAACCTGAAGCTCAACGCCACACAATCCCCATATAAAATCCAAAAAATACCCCAGCTCCTCCAGAACCCTAGAGCCTCATTCCCTCTCCCCGTAGCCGCCGCCGCCGTAGCAGCCGAAGCAAGCAAGCGAAGAGATGCCGCCAAAGTTCGATCCCTCCCAGGTCGTGGACGTGTACGTCAGGGTCACCGGCGGTGAGGTGGGGGCAGCGAGCTCCTTGGCCCTGAAGATCGGGCCCTTCTTCCTCAAGAATCGCATGTACGTCGGGGTCCTTCTTTCATCTTTTCTTTCTTTATTTTTTTGGTTTTTCGATTCACACACCCTGTCGTATCCGAGTGCCAACCACCGTATCCGATCCATATTTCGTACCCGGATCGGTGTCGGGTCGTATCGACGCCGGTACGACGGTCAAACCGTTGTGTCCGAGTAACGTAGGTGGAGATTTGTAAAACGTGACTTTGAATTTTAACCCACCAAACACTACTGTTCCACCAACCCAGAATACTGTTCCACCAATCCAAAATACTATTTCACCAACTCTTTTGAAGGCTATAAATAGAGAAGAGTGGTGAAGGGTTAGAGTATCAAATAGAGATTCAGAACAGGGAGAAAAAGAAAGAGTGTTGAAGAGAAAAAGCAAAAAGAGAGTTTTCTTTGAGTGTTCTTTTCTGTGTGTGAGTTTGGTGAGATATTAGAGTGATCTACTTTTGTAATCTTCTCTTTTATGATTAGTGAAGTTCTCTGTTGTTCTCGCTCGTGAACGTAGGTCATACTGATCAAACCACGTTAAATCCTTTTGTGCTGTTCTCTTTGTCTTCATTGTGTTTATTCAGTTTTGTTATTATCCTTTTTTGTATAGACATCTTCTGTATCTGTGAAACCCTCTGTTGTGACAATCATCATGCAAGCCTTTTCGAATCAAAATGGGTCAGCTATGCAACACAACTTTATCTTCTTGTTAACTTGTCCAAGTTTATTTTCTTGCCGTTGTTTTGGTAAACTAAGTGCCTTGAGTAATTAATAAATTATAATTGAGGGGTTTACTTTGTATAATAGTATTAAATTAGAAGCGTGTATGGTAATTAGAACAATTGTGAATATGAAGTGTACTGAGCTATTAAAATGATTGGACATGCAGGGCGATTGTTGATGATATCAGCTGGATTTTTATTGAAGAAACTAGCAAATGAATACAATCTTGCTGTACTAGTAAGTGCATTTACATCGATTATGAAAGTGGTAGTGGCCAAATTATTATATTTGGAGGTTTCCCGTTCTTCTTTTTGACCCACCCACATTCTTCCAAAATTAAATTGAACCACAATCGGGAGCTTAAATGTGTGGGAGCTTCCCAGGTTAAAGTGTATACGGGTTAGTCAAGCTATTTGTGGTAAGCAGATATGACTAGACTATAATAGATATGGTACCTGCACCTTCAAATGAATGTTCGAGGAAACTTCCATGTTTGTTCACAGCTCTCTTGTTGTCTTCTTGCAAGTTAATTTCCCCTAGGTGAAAACATAAGAATTGTCCTGTTTCTTTGGTGAAATAGCTATAGTATACCAGACAACTGCTCAAACTAAAAATTGGTGTCCAAGGAGGCTGGATCTGTAACAACCATATCCTTCAATGTCTGCCTAAGTTGTATGGAAATGGGTGCGGGTGCCATTACGGGTGTGAGTGCGGGTATGGATACAAGACACGATAAATTTGTAAAATGCGGGGTACAGGGGGACAGCTATGCACACATATTGATTTTAATAATTTACATGAGATTATTATTGTTTTTTAATTCATGTGTTATTAGAATTACAATTCATATCATGTTTTTAAGTTTCTTTCATTATGTTGGTTATTATAAATTTGAAACCGCTCATTTTTTAATAGCCACCCGAAAGACCCTTTAAAATCATAGTTTTGAACGTTGATATGGGCTTAAACGATCCCGAACCATGTCGAACGAGCTTTAAGAAATGTAGGATATGCGTCCAAGAAGTGTATGTCAAGTGTTTTAAATTAAAACATATATCATATAATTGATACATATCTTAAAAAATATATGCATATATCCAAGGGAGTGTCCATGAAGTTTGGATAGGGGTATATGTCGGGTACGTGTCCGGTACGGGTACGGCTTCATGGTAGAAGTACCTGGTAACATCAATGTCTTCCCTTACGAAGTGGCATTTCCTACACTGGATGTATCTGTCTATTTTGTATCCTCTGCTGATAGAGTATCTTTTGGTTTCTAGCATGTTACAGATGTAAGGTATATTTGGTTAGGAAGAATAGGAACAAAAAATGCATTTACAACATCATTTAGTTCCAACTCCTGCTATTGAACACTTTCCAATTTGAAGCAGCTGCAAATCCCCTATCCTTAACCTATACCACGTTGCAACAAATGTTTGGTGTTGTTATGAAGCGCAAACAAACATATATTTTGAAGATTGGATGTAATTGGAACAACATGAGGCTCAAAGCACTCTATCCAAATAC
This sequence comes from Asparagus kiusianus, assembly GCA_022839385.1. Classification (NCBI taxonomy): domain Eukaryota; kingdom Viridiplantae; phylum Streptophyta; class Magnoliopsida; order Asparagales; family Asparagaceae; genus Asparagus; species Asparagus kiusianus. The sequence goes on from BQKN01000065.1 coordinate 763,415, forward strand.
ATACTAAATGCTAATGGCAACTAGCAATGAACTGAAGCTTGCCGTCATATCTACTGTATATGCGTAGTCCATTAAAATCTGGAAATGGCCTCAGTTGGGCATTTCAGCTCATCTGGCATGATTATGTTCCAAACCTCACTAACAAGCACCAATCTACTTTCTATCGTCAGGAACTTTTGAAAGAGGATCTCACATTATGTAAAGGGCACTATATATGATGTTAGCAAGTATTGCTTCCACCTTTCACCTTTGAACGGATGTAATCTTGTAACTTATTCAATGAAGCGCTTCTTATAAGTTGTGTGAATAAAATTTGTTCGTTGTGATGCAGGTAACAAATCATATGGTCAGTGGAGAGGGAGGAAGTTTGAAGCCTGCCTTGGGAGAGAGTTGGAAGAGTGTACCTCATGTACGGCTGCTATTATCTCGCAATCAAGGGAGCAACATTGGCAACATGTCTGTTTTAAAGCACACATTTGTGGTAAAATCATTTCAATCTTCATTCAGAGGTTTTGTTGCTTTAGGGGTTGATCTCATATTTGAGGAATAACTTTGGTAAATAAATCTGAGAAAGTTATGGTATGAAATGTTCGCTCATCTAATTTCATTATACAATAATTATTTTGTGAAGCCCATAAGAAACAAAACCTCATGTTGTTAAGTATCTCGTGTAATTATGTATGTTGCACTACTTTTGTCCCATTTGCAGTTCAGCCCCTGATCAACAAAGCAGAAGAGCACCAACTCTGAATTCACGCTAATGCCACTTCCTTTTACTTTGTCAAGTTTATCCATAACAATTGGCTTCAGGTTATTAGGAACTTTCACATGCTAACCATTTTTTTATCAACATGTGCGAAATACAGTATCGATAACTGCACATATAAATTATTAGAATGCTAGATAACTGGCATCAACTCTTAAGTTTGCAAATTGAACACTGCCAATAATTGACTTTACTCGCACCAAAGAAGTAAGTGCTTCGGGTAAAGAGGAGTATCTTTTGTGCTTGGTACTGTATTATTTTTTTCCTGTTCATGTTATCTGATACCCCCACTATATGTCCCCTATTTTATTAACACTTACTCGCCATGAAATCAAGATGACGTTGTTTCCAAAGTTCGGTTGAGATATCACATGAGAATCACATGATAAATTATCTTCTGCCCTCATGGAAACAAAGACTAAATCGTCATGTTAAGTGGCGGTAAAATAGATAAGTCTTCTGAGCTTCAGGCTTCGTAAGTGCTAATAAAAAGTGTAGGGAGGTATCATCGTAGCACAGGGGGTGTGTATACAATTAACCCTAGTTTTGTTTACTTTAATCAACCTTTCCAATTTTCCCTAATAGTGCATTACTGTCATTTTCTCTCTTTCTTTGTGCAGGCTTGTGGTGATACTGCAGAGTTTGTGATTGCAGATGAAGCTGCCTAAATTATATGGGATATGAGAGAAAGAAAGAGTTGAAGATAACAAACGAAGCTAGGCGGTGAAAATAACTCTGAGTCCAGTCCCTTTGTTTGAGAGTGGCCCTGTTTGGCTTTTATACCAGAGGTGATAAAAACCGGTGAGCGGCATCACTCAGTAGCTGGCAATGCTGGATTCAGTAGATTTGCGAAAGACACGAGAATCCATTTCCACCAGTGTTAGGAGCGACAGAGTCGTTTCCTTTGTCCTTAGCTCCTCTGAATTTTGAAACACGGGTGAAATGTGAACCAACCAGGTGCTGCATATGAAGCTATTTTTGCCTGCAAGGAGTTACATTGAGAGGTATTCTCATTTCTCTTCTCTTTAGGGGTTGTTTGGTTGCAGCAGTCACAATTGAATGTATGCATCTGAGATATTTTGGGTCAGGTGCAGTTATTTGTCCGTCAAACTTTCAATCATTTCGTACTAGCCCCTCGTGTATATGAAATTGCGCATGAGTCCCTTAGATCCCAAGGTTTCTTGCAATTGCGTCTCTCAGTGACCAAAATGTCCCTCGGTGATGTTTTTGAAAATAACAAATGAAACTAGAGGGTGAAAATATCTCCCAAGTCCAGTCCCTTTGTTTGAGAGTGGCCCTGTTTGGCTTTTATAGCAGACGTGATAAAAACCAGTAAGCTGGATCACTCAGTAGGGTAAGCTGGCACTTGCAGAAGACATGAGGATCCATTTCCAATGGTGTTAGGAAAGAATCGTTTCCTTTGTCCTTAGCTCCTCTGAATTTTGAAACACGAAAGCAATGTGAACCAACCAGGTGCTGCATATGAAGCCTATTGTTGCCTGCAAGGAGTTAACATTTAGTCGTATTCTCATTTCTCTTGTCTTTAGGGGTTGTTTGGTTGCTGCGTCGCAATTGCATGTATTCATCTGAGATATTCTGGGTCAGCCGGTGCCAGTTATTTGTTCCTCGAACTTTCAATAATTTCGTACTAGCCCCTCAAATCTATGAAATTGCTCACAAGTCCCTCAGATCCTTACGTTTCTTGCAATTTTGTCCCTCGATGACCAAAACGCCCTTCAGTTATGTTTTTTCCCCCAACCCCCTTTGTAAGCAATTTCAAATATTTGAGGAACTCATATGGAATTATTGAAGCTTTAAGGGACTCATGTCTTAATAAACCCAGAACATGATTGCAGCTGGGGTTACAAAATATCTTCTAGTACACAAATTTGTGCTTGAGTTGCAGTCGCTGCCTTTTGAGCGGGAAAAGAGCTTTAGGTTATAGCTGTAACTGCAACTGTCACGAATTGCCCCATTTTGGCTCAATTGGGTGCATTTGGACTCACTTATTCATGGTTGGGTCCATGAAGATCCTAGGGTTTTTTAGAGTTTTCTTGCATAATTAAAGGTATGATAAATATCTTGTATCTAGAAGCTTCTAGGAAAATCTCATGTAAATATCTAAGGAGATA
>BQKN01000065.1:776312-841696 GCA_022839385.1 Asparagus kiusianus
TATATATATATATATATATAGTTTGACTATAAAAAGAAAAATAACTAAAATAATGATTCAATGTAGTCTTCGACCTAAACTTTAATCTTGGGAACAAAACTATGTTGTTACTTATGACAGATATTTGACTTGTATCGATTCCGAGATTTCTGATCGGAATCAGCGGTAGAGCTACAATTTTGTATCGGTTATTATGATTGTATTTTAATATGAGCTTTGATACAGTGACCCAAAATGCGGGATCAACATGGAGGACGGGTGAGGTGTTCCCCTCCTATTGTATAATATGAGTTGGTCATCATTAAGAGGAGACACCTTAATTATCCTCCTGTTAGTCTCATATTTTGGGTTATTAGGGAATTTTTGTTATATATGACGTCTTAAACAATAAATACAAATAAAAAAATAAAAAAAATCTGTAAGATAGGAAATCCAGGTGACGGCACTAGTTACTGAATAGCTCCGCCGCTGGTCAAATCGGTAGTCTAGTTATGAAAAAACGTGACGGCTCGAGTCGCTATCATAATTATGAATATTCCTTTGCATTTGTGACGAAATCGTGTGGGGTCCAGGTCACGTGGCGAGCTCGGCAGGTTGCTCAATGTCTTCACGTCCAAACCCTAGGGTTCGATCGCGACCTTCACGCAGTTCGTATACCAAGCTTTTAATTTGGTAACGACGACTCGTATATCACTAATTCACTGTACTCAATAATAACCAAGTAGTTGAGCTCCGGAAGAAGAAAAAAAAAAGTGAAGGGGTACGTGGAGAAACAAAGGGGGCCACGTCTTTTCCTCACTGTTAATTTGTACGTACGCTGGTCATTTATTCATGAGGTGAAATGAGAAAGTGCTGATGCACGGAATTGCGCCAGGCCGTTCGCTGGCACGTGATCAGGATGGCTGGTGCCATCCGTTCGGTGACGAAATGGGGCCAGCTGGCACGTGAGGACTGCTGGCGTATCACCTGCTTGGTGAATGAAATGAGGCATTTTGGTTGATGCGGAGGGGGTAACCGTATCAGCATCGCTCGCGAGTCGCGAGTTTTAGCGCGCTGCTAATTCTGGTTGTTGTACACGTGTTCTGGGGAGCAGGCACGTACGGTGGTTGTTTATAGGTAATCTACGAGTACTTTTCAATTATAAATTAGGAAATTTCAACTCTTGATAGGTTCTGTCTGAAAAACAAAGGGACAAAAACAGACCAAAAAAAAAAGACCGGGCAAATAATCGACCGACTTAGCGCTAAGGAACGAGCAACACCGTTACCGGTGTTTTAATGCAACCGAGTCGATCTCCGAATGGTGGAAATTGTTTGGATTTTCCTTTGGCGCCTATTACGTTAGCTAGCTGTGTATAAAAATAATTGTTTATTAATTTTTTAGGAGCTAGAGCGAATAAATTCCGATCAAGTCGTGTGTACGTATGTACACTATTTGATTCGTCAAACTCAGGGGATCGATGGACCATGGGTCACGTGAAGATAAGCGGTGCCTGGCCCCACCTTGATCGATCGAAGAGTTAATAAAAAAGAGGAAGTGAGAAATTAAGTCGGAGGCGGAGGAGGAGGAGGCGACGGCTCCCCTCAATTCTAGCGTTCAAAATCTCCCTCCTATCTCGTCTCGTCCAATGATCTCTCGTCTCCCACGTGATCTCCCTGGCCCCCCTCATCTCTTTTTATATTTTTTTGTTCTTCCCTCCTCCTACGTACTATTTATATTTAAGCCCCCCACCCCCTTATGATCACCTCATCTTCACAATTAGCTATATACTCTCTAGCTCTCTGTTCATTTGATCCTCCCTTCTTCCCTCTCTCTCTCTCTCTCATTTTATTCTTTAGCTTTCTCATGGGTGAGTCCTCGGCTTCCTACATCAGAATGGTGAGATATTAGAAAAATCATCGATCCTTAATGATTAAAATTATCTTTTTACTATATATATCCTGTACGTGAGGGGTGACTCGTTATGACTTGTTACCATTTTTTTTAATTTTTTAAATGAGCTACTAAGATATATATATACATATAGATTACTAGCCGTACGCATGACTAGTACCTAGGATCATAGGCCTCATGCATTGCTAATGGTAGCTCTTCTAAAAGACGAATTAATTGTCACTTAATTAATACTGATTTTTTCCATTAATTGTTATTTCATGCGATCGAGCGACTTGTACTTATTTTAAGCGCAAGTGTGTTTAATTATATATTTGAGGTTTCCATGTTTTTTATTTATTAATTTGTAGGTGCAACACTTGATCGAGAAGTGCCTCCTCTTCCACATGAACAAGGAGGAGTGCATGGAAGCCCTAAACAAGCATGCAAACATCAAGCCTGTGATCACTTCCACAGGCAGGCCACGTCGCATCTTTTCCTACTCATAATACTTATATCATATAATCTAAATCGTTATATATGTCACGTGCTTAGAATGCCTTATGAACTTGCAATGTTCTGTCGCGTATTTGTATCAGTATGGAAAGAGCTCGAGAAGGAGAACAGAGAGTTCTTCGAGACGTACGCACGGGACAGAGCAGAACGAGCGTCAGAAACGGAGACGACGCAGAGGGTCCAGAGAATGCTCGAAGAGGCGGCCGCGAGAGATCCCGACGGCGACGACAATAACGACTGAGCTAGCTCGCTAGCTCCATTTTCTTCAGCCGGCACGTCTCGTAATTTCAGCGAAATACCGAGGGTGGGCATGTAAACGAGAATAAGATTGTATGACTCACGTACGTCTCTCTATTTGATTGGGACCGGGGATTTGCGTTCTTTAATGTACAGGTGGCATTATGGTATTTATTAGCTTAGTTAGTTTATAGATTTTTGTTGCTAGCTGGTACCGTTGCACATTGTAAATTAACTTAATCGTGCTACTACTTTCTTGCGTTATTTGCTGATGATGACATAATTAATGGTCGCTTGCTACTAATTAACTTCTTGTTGAGGCCTGATGCTGACAGCTCTGAGCTTTGTGTAGTTGAAATCATAGAAATGTTCATAATAATCATGACACGCATATCTTTGCTCTCCTCCAGCATGTAACAGTTGGTATATGAATTTGATTCTCTCGATAGCATGTAGCCAAATAATTAACAAATAATTCGCTAATTATTCGACTAGCTAACTATATATTCGGTCATATTCCATATGGTAGTTCGTTTAACGCTAAACAATTAACATTTAGTATTCAAGTTCATTAACAAATAAAATTTAACATGCATGGGGTATGTTCGATTCGTTTGCTTATCAAATATTTGTTTAAAATTTGATCGTTTATAATTTGTATCATTACACATATAAGTCTATGTTTTTAACGTACTTATATTTTCTGCTTAAGTTCTATATACTAATTTTGAGAAACTTAAAAGAATTTTAAGTAAGTTTTCTAATAAAATATTTGAATTTAATATATATATATATATGCATACATCATAACTACAAAGAAATATTTTTCATTGATAAATTTAAATACTATTTAAAAATAAAATTATTTAGCAAAATAAATATAATTTAATATTCGATAAATATTCGTGAATATTCATGAATATCTATCAAATACAAAGCATTTGAGTTCGAATTCGAAAAGCTGCAGAGATGGATATTTGAATTCGTGTTCGAATTCGAACAAGTACAAATGCGAACATCACAGTATTCAATTCGATTCCATCGTTTTACCACCCCTACGTACGTGTAGCAGATAAGTAGCAGAGAGGTCTATATGTTTATGATTCATTTCAATGTAACCATCATCATGTCTTCACCATTTTTATTGTCATGCTAATTAAAAGCCTGTTGACTAATATGTACACTAGTCCACCAAAATGACTAGATTAAGTAGCATGCACCATTATATCAATTCGATTTAATATCGACTTATATGTCTAACTTAAGAACTGGATTGAGTAAGTAATAAAAATTATTTCTCCTTGCTTTGCTCTCTGGCATTTGCACACCATATTGATCAAAGCATCAATAACGTAATTTTCAAGTTCTTTTGTTTTTTCACTTTTACTAACTGTTATTACAGAATCCTCAATGAGTGGTTTGGATACTCCATCCTATCTCTAGCAGTGTCCTTTACGGATGGGGATATTGTAACTTGAGGCCTTCAATTCATTGGAAAGGGGAAAAGTTGGATAACTGCATCCAAAATGTAGATGAGGTTTTGAGATACTATAATAGTAGTAGTAACCAATGTTTTAAAAAGCTCCCATCTAAGCTGTCTAGGTCTAGGCGGTATAACCTAGACCGCTGCTTAGGACTTTGGAGTGCATAGGGGAGCAGAGTCCGCTTACGCGGTTTGTACCACTTAGGTCTTCGTTGTGATTTCCTCGTTACTGCCTCCACTTCCTCCAATAACCTCTAAACTCCTCCGGACGCTTCCACTGACTACAAACACCTCCTCTAACTCCTCTTACTTTTAGTAAAACCTCCATCGCCACCTAAAAAAAGAAAGAAATTCTCTCGAGAGTAGTGCGTAGGTGTTAGCGAAACCTAGGTGTTAGTGCTTTCGATATCATTGATTATAATTAAAACATTAATAAAAAGGAAAATTCCTAGGCACCTAGGTTCTAGGCACCGGGTCGAATGTCTGGACCGCCTAGCACTTTCTGTAAGCTTGATAATAACAATAGTTATAAGGATACTGATAATTTAGTAACGTTGCAAGAACTATATTGAACAACATATCTAATCAAGGTAAATCAATCCTGTCGGAGGTTTTTAAGTTTAGCATACAGGGTTGACAATACACAACAACACATAACAACAACAACAATAACAATAAGACTCGTTCAAAACTCTAGTTCCCTGCCAAAAATTGCCTATTAAAAGAGCTTCAACTGCATATTCATAAAGAAGCATGAAGAGCACCCAAGATGATACGGCGATCAATTTTGAGAGAAGCACGCCATTTTACAGTTTTCTGTTGTATATCTTCTCTTTACAGACAAAAGAAGGTGTGATGCTCCATTTATAGAAGCGCCATGCTTGCGACATTTCAATGAAAATTGATTAAATTACCAAACCTGCAAGGGAAAATGAATGCAACTAAATACCCACATCTAATTGTACTTGCTAAACTCTGTTTCACCCCTTTAGATCTAAATGTAGTCTGGTTATAGCTCCCCCGACCAAGGTTTCCCTCGTAAAAAAGAAGAAAAAAAAGGTTGGAGTATTTCTTTAGCAATCCTAGTCCATTGTGAAACAAGAACAGTGATAAAATATTTGAACCAGCCTTAAAAATTTAACTCAGAAGATTTACCCTCCAATGCCATCTTCTATGTTTAAGCAGTTCTGGCAAGTGACATTCCTTTTCATTCTTATCATTTGAAGATGCCAAAAGGTAAGAAATCAACAATCAATCTTCAGCACTGCTGAAACTGACAACTTTTTGTATTGCGGTACTCACTTAGGCTATATGCATCAAACTAAAAGATCTTTTCATATAATCATCATTAACAATTAACCAAAACTCCTTTCCTATCTTACACTAGCTCAAACTCAACAACTAGAAAATGGACCAAGTACCTATTTTCATCATCATCGCTCAGTTTCTATGTGGCTCCAGTTAGTAGGCCGATAAGTTAGAATACCTGACTCTTTAATTATCTATGGTTGAGAGTGGATAGCTCATACTAAATGGCATCATTGGTATCCGTGACAGGTGAAGGAATAGTGGCAAGGTTTGGATTCTTTTGATAATTGGGAGGCTTTCATCATCACCCTTAAGAAACGAGTAGTAAACTTTTGTTGTGGAGAGGCTCTTATTGTAAGAGAGCTACATTCCACTGAAGAATGCATGGTTTCGAAAGCAACAAGAAGGATAAGGGTGGTATCATAGTACAGAATATGAGGCAGGTGGATGGGCAGCCATCAAAAGTAAGAGATAAGGCCAAAACTGTAAGTTGGCCGATAGTTCTCATGTTTCAGATCCATAACTCAACTAGAGAGGCCAAAATACCAATCCAAGAAGTTCAGCTGATTACATGTTCTCTTATTGATGATGTTAACGATAACGGTTGGAATCGTTGAATACATCAGATTCGTTATAATCATGTTGTTCGAAGGGACTGCCATACGAAGCATTTGATGTCATAGGTTAGTAGATGAATCTGATTTGCATAAACACTACATGCAATGAGATGCGCTTAAAGTCAGAAGCATCAAGAGGATGTGTGCGCGCGCGTCGTGCGTGTGAAACTGTGCAAAGAGCTAAGCAACTTTACAACGTTACAAAGAACTTCAGGATGTTATAGCTATGCCGGGATTGGACGAATTTTGTGTGTACGCGTGCGCGAGCATGTGCATGAATATATGGTAGGTTTGTGCGCATTTCTGCAAGTGTACACTATATAGGTATCATATTATGGATGAATTAGTGATTGTGTAAGTGAACCTGTTCCTGAACAAGGGTTACCAAGATAAACAATATGAAAAATATTTTTATCTCATATGCTACATTCTTCTTACAAAAAACATCATATATAAGTACAAGAACATATATTTAAAGTGTAAACACCTCTCTTATCCTAAATATAAGCTCTCTATAAGGAGTTAAAAGAAGTTTTCTACTGGCAAAGCAATAACATCGAACAAAAAAAAAAAGACAAACGTTTATCTAAACATTTTGTGACTGGGTACATGTTCCTCTCCATCATCCAACTTTGTTGAGGGAAACTCTTCTGTTCATGTTTTGATTGTAATTTATCACACGACAGTCATCCTCATTACTGCGTAGTAGGCACTAGCTTGTGCTAGTATTTATGACCTCTGGTCCTCAGTGTGCTGTATACACCAAAATTTCCAATATGGTGAACCTGAAGGCCAGAGTTGGGGATCCTACAAATTGGTTTACTTGAACCTAGGAAGAAAGGGAGACCAATTTATTAACCACTACCATCAAACTGATGCAGCAACTCCCGGAGACTTCTTCTATGAGTAGCCATTATTGAAACAGATAATATGAAGCCCATAGGCTATTGCAGTTTACCTTCATTAATGTTCATTCTACCTTCTTAGCAAGCTTACAGGAGAATTCTAACATGCATTTCCACCTTTAGATTTGCAAGTTCTTCCAATTAATCCTTGTGATTCGCCAGCACTTCATGATATTTACACTAGCATGGCAGAATGTGTCAGTAGAGTTCAAACTGCTTTCAAATGACTATCTGATTGCTACGCACCACTCTATCAAGTTCTCAAGAGGGGAGGTTCAGAAGCAGGAACAGAAACATATAACAATAAAAGAAATCAAATAAGTGCGCCTGATATCTAACGTCAGATAAGTAAACCTGAAATCATAATTAAAGAATGTTTCGATGCAAAGAAAATGAAAAGTAATTTTCAACGAAAAGTTCCTACCTTTCTAAATTCGAGACATACTGCTTGTGTCCAACTCAGTCACTACGAGAATGGCACATATCTTGGTCCTCATTGCCAAACTTCCGGATGTCATAAAGTTGTTGGAAGCTATAGATATTCTGCTTAGCAAATTGGCATGCCTATTCATGTTCAACAATACACACATGCTCATCTCTTTGAGACTCATTTAAACTCTGACACATCTTTATCTCCTTTTTTTTCAAAGGTTGAAAAGCTTAGGTGTTTCATGCAAACTTTTTTCGAGGAAAAAACATTGGCTTATGCATTGTTTTAAAGCTTCATCTGAATATGTTCATGTATTTCTCTTCATGCATGAACGTATATGTTCAAGTTTACATGTAATTATGTATGCATGTAATGATGTGTATATACGCACATATGTTATATATTATGTGGATGTAGATGTCTGCATACACATAATATGCACATACATACAGGCTAAAACTTAGTGATGCATATTTTTTCGTCCCCGTGTATATGGAATGATGAGGGTTTGCTTGTTCAAACATCATTAGTTATAACCCTAAGTGGGTCTGGAATATACAACTACGCATAAAAATAATTTATTCATGTTGAAGTCAATGTACATCAGAATGAGATTGATCACCACGGGACAGTTTTTAGACAGAACATATTTATTATAGCCAGATCATTCTGTTCTCTGATGACACGATAATTCACACACACATCTAAGAACAAGGAAAGCTCGCAGCAACTTCTACATATTCACCTATTTCAGTTCCTCACTAGAACGTCAAGCATTCACTTTGGGTTCCCATCCAGCAATCACATACTGCTTCTCAGCTTTGGTCTTCTTGAAAGATTCCCGTTCAAAAAGCAGCTGCGCAAAATCCAAAAAGCAAATATACTTATAAGCTACTAGTTTTTCTTTTGCAAATGGCTAAATTGCACTTAAATGTCATATAGTTGCCCTCTTTGTTCCCCCTCTGTATCCCACATCAGAAGGATAGCATTGAAGCATATCTTGTGTTTAGCCATCGACCAGAATAATGGTCTCATATGCATAGCATTGGTTTCATCAGGGACACATATAGTTGCCCTCTTGTTTACCTAATGTTGCACGCTGATGCTTTCTAGTTTTCCTAATGTTGCATATAAATACCTTCAGTTTGTAAATAAATTCACTTAAATTAAAATTTCTAATAGTTTCAGTTTAGTACACTCTGTTAAGTGATATTCTTGGATCGTAAAGAAAAGTTAACACCGTCTGGATTTTTCCAACTATGGGAGATTCACCTACAACACTTAAATATTTTGGGGCATTTTTTTGCTCAGTTCTAAAGTAGGAGTCACTTAAGTGCAAGACTAGTGAAATTCTAGGGCATTTTAATGCAATTTTAGCCTTTGCAAATTCATGTTTTGTTTTGATTTTGGATGGCAAGCTGAGCAATGGAAGTTAAGAGTTTTTTCTATTGCCCTCACAATATCAATCTTGATTAAGATGTTCTTACATGAATGTGTAATGAAGTTATGAGCTTATGATTTTAAGTAAACAAGGGAAAGTATGGGCGCAGGGCATGGTTAATTATATCCTTAGCTTTAATTTTTGTATGAACTGAAACAGCCAGCCCCAAAATTTTGGGAAAAAAGTTTTGTTGTTGGTATATAAAACAGCCACAGTATCCAAAACGGTAACAGGTGAAGAGGCTCAGATCTAAAAAGAATCTGCAGTATGGTAACAGATAATATACTTCCTATAGTTATGGAGTTTAAGGTTAAGAATTCTTTGTTACAACCGTTTGGAGGTATGCAACTGATTACACAGATTTCTAAAACTCTATATACAGCAGGTCTAGCCTCTTAAATAATTGACATTTAACTCTATGAACAGTAGAGTCTGGACAGAGAGCTTAGAGACCAAGAGAAGACATGACGTTATTTACAACAATCCAACAGGAATCTTCATTGCTATTGTTAAGTTAGGAAAATTGACTTGATCCCATTGTGGGCCAACCCCCTTTATTATATAGATAGAGAAATAGTTTAAGATTACAAGTGTACTCGATGCCGAGTAAAACACTTAACAAAGAAAATAGAGACTTGACTTAATAATACTCTATGCCCCTTTATTATATAGATAGAGAAATAGTTCAAGATTGCCAGTGTACACAATGTGGGACTAAAACACTTAACAAAGAAAATAGAGGCTTAACTAAATAGTACTTTCTGCTACACTAATAACTATACTGTATCGGCTTTATCTAAATAACGCCACCGACATAGACAATTAGAAAAGGCCTTAAAGAAGGGTTCAGCATATTAAAAGTTTAAAACAATAACTTTTATCTGAATACTTGACCAAAAATTTAACAAATATCAGAAAATTAGACAGTATATGGTACTGAAGTTAGCAGCATGAAGAAATGCATACCTTCATGTATGCATGAACATGAGTCAAGTTTTCTGGGACATTCCAACCTTTGAAGTGGGAAAGGCAAGTCTCAAGATGGAACAACTTTGGTGCCAGACTTAAATCAACAGCAGAAATAGCTTCTCCATTAATAAATGGTCCCTGCCAATAGGAGATAATTTAGTGTTATATAAGACAATCTTGTTTTCGAGGGTTTTGATTTAGAGTAAGGGTTAGGTAGTCCATCTAGAAAACCAGTTTAAAGTGCGAGAACAAATTAGAACATTATAAAATTTGGTGCATACATTGTCTTTGAGGTGTTGGCCTAGGGAACTCAGTTCATCAACCAACGCCTGCTCTGACCCATCATTAGGATCCTTGCTTTTCAAGAACTTGATGAACGAAGAAAATATCTTTGATCCCCTGAAATTCCAATATTCAACAGTTACAATTGCAGAATGTTCTGGCCTTTCATAGCAGCATCAAGCACTTTCTTTAACTAATTAAACAGGCATATAGATGTGGCTGGAACCAATTGTGTATGTACTTCCCATGAGTTCTAGTGGATGAAGATCGCAAAAGCACTCAAGTGAATTATCAGATTCTTTAGAATATGATGCAATTAATTCCCAAAAAAAATGAAGATTCCAGTTTTCCAAATGAAAGTTGTAATATAAAATAATGCTCACAAAATTCATTGACCTTTTAGTGCTACTATATAGAATAAAAAAAGAGCAGTTTCCACGGAAAGAAAAGGAATCACTACAACTTGATATCGAGTACATGCTAAGTTTGAAACTGCAATCTCATTGCAGAATGCTTGGACTTGTGATAGTTACTTGTAGTTAATTATACTGAAACACTTTCATGTCAGTACGTACCGATCTCCACTGTAGCAATTCATGGTTTGTTTACTTAATAACAGAAAGAATCAGTAGCTCAATTATCTAGCGCTAAGTATCATGCTCAATCAGCTGAGAAGTTAGTTACATAACAAATGAAATCATTTCTTGTGTCTTACATGATTACAAGTTGACAAATCCTGATAATATGTGATCAGTTTATTGTCTTCTTCCCCTCTGATACAGGATTATACTCTAATATGAATCTCTAACAAACTAGCCGCCCATTGATGAGGGTTGACAAATACATCTTGGAAGTAAGATGAAGTACAAAATTTCATCCACCAATATAACCAAAAAACTAAAGTTCATTTCTTTCTATACGGGATATACTCACACACAAATCCACGAAATAATAGCGATTTAAAGTAAAATTGATAATGCCAGCATGCCCAAGTTAAAAACTTACATCGTCTAATATCTTATCAAATGAGTGTAACCAAATCAAACAGAAATTTCACAAATTTGCTAAACAGATGAAATCCTAATTTGGAATGATCATGGATGAGTTTTGGAGGAGTACAAATGAAGAAATCCAAGATTGTTGTGCTTTGATACCACTTGTTGTGCGCGGACGCCACTTGTTGTGCGCCGAGGAACCAAACCACACACCAAGAGAGAAGGCAACCCAAATCAAACAATAATGGCACAAACTCAAACACAAAGTTTAACGTGGTTCGGCAAATTGCTTACGTCCACGGAGCAAGAAGGGGATGGGTTTTCACTATAGAGAAAGAGAATACAAAATAGAGATTACAAGATCACTCAAACTAACCTTTCAAACAAAACCCTCAAATCTCTCACAAAACCCTCAAACAATTTGCTCAGAAAAGAACTCTCTTTTCTGTGCTCAAAACTCTCCTTCAAGCTACCCTAAAAGTGATCAATATGATCCAATAAACCCTAAACAAATCGTGTGTCTATTTATATAAAACAGGAAACCCAAACAGTGCATGAAACCAAAGAAAGTCCAGACCCGACTTGCGGTCGACCGCCAAACTCATCGCGGCCGATCGGATCCAACGACCGAAACCAAGAAACACTACAGGGTTTTGCCGGTCGACCGTCGCACCACTTACGATCGATCGCGAAAAGTCCAGAGACTTTCCATGTACTGTGCACGTTCGCGGTCGACCGCAGCGCCACTCGCGGTCGACCGTGCATCATCCAAAATATTCTTTGCTTCAAAAAATCCGAACTTCGTCGTTGTGTCGCCAATTCTACAAAGATTCAAGAAATAGGGAGACTTCCTCTCTATTTCTCATATCTATCGAGGGCTAAAAACCCTTAGCTACAGAATGTATTCCAGCCCACTTATACAAGAACAATCACCAACCAATTAGGATATATTTATAAGAGCTACCATATTTGAGCGTGCCCCATACGTGCTACCAATGACTCTAATGATGTCTTATTTGCTGCTAATAATTTAGCAAGTGTGTAATGTGGTACATCTAGCTAATAATGCGGGGTTCATTAGTCGATACAACCCAAAATTAAGTGCTGATTTATGGTTTTCCAAGTATTAGGATCCCCCTTTTTTTATTACAAACTTTACATAGACCAAAAACATAAATAATTTAATAAAAAGGAAAATGAGTATAAAAATCATACACTGATGCAAATTCTGGTGGAGTCGCCAGAGATGGACTCGGGTACTTCTCCTCTAAAATCTGAGTGATCACATCGGAATCAGGGACCCATGTCCCATCGTCGCATTTGAGGACCGGAACTTTCCCTTCAGGACTAATCTCCAAAAACCTAAATTTTTCCCCCCAAAAAAATAAGAATCAATTCAAAATCTAACCCAAATTAGGGATTGCATGCCATTAATGCATGAGAGCTAGAGCTAGAGAGAGAGAGAGAGAGAGAAAGAGATCACAGTTCACCATTTGGGCTTGTTGCTGACGTCAATCAACTTCATCTCATAGGGCACGTTCTTCTCTTCTAGGGTTAGAAGAACCCTTTGGCTAAAAGGGCCTAAACAAAAACATTTTTTTTAAAATTAGGAGAGAGAAGAGTTAGAGAGAGAAGATTTAGAGAGAGAGAGAGTTACAGTCGCCGAGGATCTCAGGAGCCCCGACGGCGGCCTTGACGCAGACTTCGAGAGGAGCGGGGGACGCCATTAGCGAGCAATTCGAGCTCTGTAGAGAGAGAAAGGTAAGAGAGAGGGAGAGAGAGAGAGAGAGAGAAGATTGAAGCTTGGAAACAGTTGAAAATGGCGGGGTCAATTTATAGAAAGCGCGGGAGACAAAAATGTCAGTTTCAGAAATGATTGGGGCTTTTTGCATAAAGGCACAAGTGTTTTACTTTTTATTTTCTGACGAAAGTACTCGGTCTTTAGGCTATGTTTGTCAAAACTAGCCGAACGCTGCGAGATTATAGCTGAAAGTTGTTAACCTAGCTAAAAACTGATAGCTGTGTAGCTAGCTGATTGATAAAGCTGTTTGGCAAAAGTAGCTGTACAACTAGCTTGAATTTGTTAAATGACTAAAAATGACATGTAATATTATTGATATAAAATTAGAATTATTAGGGAAAAAACGGAAGGAAAAAATTGGCAGCTCCTTCCCAAAGACAAACGCTACTTGAGGTAGCTTTCCAAAAGCTATTTGTAAAAAACACAATCTCCAAAATAATATTCTCTTATTTTTAGTCATCAAACAGCTCTGCTAGTATATTGACCAAGTCAATAAGACACAATCTCTTAGATAAGACAATCTCTTGTTGTCAAACAGTGCCTATAGTCTTTACTTAATTTGTAAACTTTGTCGAGCTTAGAAAGAAAACTTCAAAGCAATTTGCTATTTTCCATAGATTCCTTCTAATTTGATCTTCAGATAACTAATTAAAATAAGCATACTTCTCTAGTAAAATTTTAAAAATAAAACAAGGAAAAAGTAATGATCATACGGTATGTACACGTATTCATATATTATTGACTTCTACATATACATCCATATGATCAGCTTTCAATAATATGTTAATATACATCATTGCACGGTAAATAATAGGGGATAAATAAATAAAATCATCATAATAAGGCTCGCAGTTGGAAAATGTTCACAATTGGATCGATTGCAATCTTCTTATTTTTACAAAATTAAATATGGCCTAAATTTGCTTGACCTTATAATCTTCGTTTTCTTATACATTTTGAGATTTATTTGAGTAGTATCAACTTAAAAATAGTTACATATATAATCAAATCTGAGAATTTTCTTCAACCTCTACATTAAATCTCTGATCGACTTTATTAGAATACGAATAATGCCCGAGCATAAACATATCTGAATTATTTGTTTTCACCATTTTGTTAACCATGTATTTGTTTGTTTTATTAAATATCAAACATCCAATATAAGAACATATTATTTTACTTTGATAAAATATATATAAGGCAACTGAGACGTACGCATGAAATTAACCTTAACGTGTCATACTTGAATAATATGCAACATGCTGTCTATCAACTAGGACTGTACGTCACGAAACACTCCTTAAACCAATAATTATGTCTATATATATTTTGTGATCATATCAATTTTCATAAAAAAAAGAACCTAACTTATGCATTTCTAAAGATTGAAACAGTCAAAATAAATAAAGAAATAAATAAAATTGTTGCTTCAAGTCATTAATTTAAAAGTTTCAAGATAATTAACCACATGCAGTTGACGATCAAAATTTTGAACGCGATGACTTAATTAAGCAGATGGGTCTTAAGAAACATTGCATGTTTTCATCTAGCTTCACTATGATTCTACTAGAAGTTATTTACTTTTGACTTTAAGATCCCTTCAATAATTAATTAAGGCTTGGAGGTTTCACTTCATAGAGTTCACTGTTCTACTTCTACCAAAACACTATTATATATACGAGAATTTGACTAAGGTTTACTTAAAAATTATTTTATGTACGTAGAATTGCGTTTATGTAATATTTAATATGATCAGTTAATTAGAAGAAACCGCATATTAATTCATTTCAATGAGTTACTTAAGAAATGAGCCATCTGTTGCTAAATATTAATTAATGGGAGTAAGAGATGAGTATCATGTTATTAATCATGTTATTAATGTAATGGAAGCTAGGTTGGTAGAGATCCAAAGTGGTAGGTTTACTTCTATAAGTAATTGCTCTTTTAATTCAACTCTTACCAACCACTAATCACATGCTGAAGGATTAAACAGGTTCTTATTATACAGCATGATATCCTAGTTACCAATAGAAAAATATAAAAGGGTAAGTCCATACTTTATAGGATAAAGAAATTGTAGGCGATCTACAAAGTAAGTTTCAAATATTTTTTCGCATGATCGATGTATTATATATGTATATTTTTAGAAAATATATGAAAAACTCAAACATGAAATAATCTTTACAAAAATCTTAGCAACAAGGCTATCTCCTCATTTGAAGGATCTCATTTCTCCTACTCAGTCTGCTTTCCAATCAAGAAAATCTACTCTTGATTCGATCCTTGTTGCTAATGAGATGATTCACTTTTGTTCCAAGAAGAAAAAGGAAGTGGCTATGATTAAGATTGATTTTGCTAAAGCTTTTGACTCTATCAATTGGAATTTTCTTATAAATTTGCTAAAAGCTAGAGGTTTTGGTGACAAATGGTGTTCTTGGATTTATCATATTATCTCCTCTTCTAACTGTGATGTTCTTGTCAATGGATCTCCATCAAGATTTTTTAAATGCAATAGAGGTCTCAAACAAGGAGACCCCCTATCTCCTCTGTTGTTCAACATATCGGTTGATGTCTTGAGTAGAATGATAATGTGCAATGTGGATGAAGGTTCATTAACTAGTCTGCGCATAAAGGATCCCCTTAATCATATTAGGAGTCTTCAATTTGCTGACGACACTTTATTTTTTGTCAAAAGTACCTACAAAGATATATCTGTTCTCAAGATAATTCTATACACCTTCGAAGACATTTCAGGACTGGCCATTAATTTTTCAAAATCATCTATGGTTTATTTTGGAAATATTCACAACAGAGGAGTTTCTTTAGCTTCATCACTCAATTGCAAATTAGACACTCTTCCAATCAAATATCTTGGCTTACCTTTGAAAGATGGGAAAATATCAAAATCTGATTGGCAACCTGCTGGATAATTTACATCGTAAACTTGTTTCCTGGAAGAGCAATTGCTTATCGATGGGAGGGAAAGTTGTCTTACTAAATTCAGTTCTCTCCTCAATCCCTTTATATTTCATGTCTTTCTATAAACTTCCAGACTGGCTGATTAAAGACATCGATAAAATTAGAAAGAACTTCCTCTGGACTGGTAAGAAAGAATCTAAACCTTTTAAATGTCTGGTTAGTTGGAAAAAGGTTTGTTTAAGTAAATCAGAAGGAGGCCTGGGTGTGAAAGATCTCAAAAATTTTAATATAGCCCTTCTATCCAAATGGTTATGGAAATGTTTTGATAAAGAATCTTTCACTGGTGCTTTTCTTCATCATCTCTATATCAGGAAAGTTTCTTTATTGCAATTAGCTAATTGCAATGTCAACAATTCTCACTTCTGGAATAATATCATTTCCAACAAAGAAGCTTTTCTACATCTCCTTTCATGGTCCCTCGGCTCAGGTGAAAAAATCAAATTTTGGGAAGACAGATGGATTGGCTTCAACAGTCTATCAAGCTTACATCCATCTTTGTACAACTTAACCTTATCCAAAAATGTCTCCATTCGCAGTCAAGGTATCTACCATAATGATTTATGGCATTGGCATCTTTTGTTGAAGAGAAGTATTTCAGCTGAATCTCAATATGCTAAACTAAACCTCTTGACTCTTATTAATATGCAAAGCATTACAAATCAGACTGATTTTCCTAGATGGTCTCTTACATCTAGTGGTTCTTTCACTGTTAAATCATATTATGAGTTCTTAAACTCCAGAGGTATCAAATATGCTTTTTCTAAAATAGCATGGAATCCAATTCTTCCCAGCAAAATACAAATTTTTATTTGGCTTTTATCCCTGAATCGTCTACAAACCAAAGATAATCTCATGAAGAAAGGTTGGCAAGGAGATCCTATTTGCGTTCTATGTGGTGCACATAATGAATCTAAAAATCATCTCTTCTTCTCATGCGATACATCTATGGCAGTCTGGCAACATTTTGGTAACTATTTTTTACCTTTTAATTGGCCAACATCTCTAGATGATCTGTTGTTATCTGTTGCATCTCTACAAAAGCTGGATGGACTCACATGGCGCACCATCTTCTCTACAGTCTGTTGGTTTATATGGACTTCAAGGAACAAGTTTATCTTCGAACAGAAATCTTTTTCAGCTGAATCAATTATTAACACTTCTATTCTTGCTTTGTATGAATGGACAGAATCGGGTAGAAGGAAGGAAGCTTCTCAGATGGCAAAAGTGTTCGAAGTCAAACCAATACCTCGCAGCAGCAGTTAAGAAATCTGAAATGTCTAAGTATGTTGTACATATATCTTTTGGCAGTATGTTCTCTTGTTTTTAATTGATCTATAGAAAATTTAATTTCTTTTTGCTACATGTATGGCCGGCTTTGGTTCTCCTTTATACCTATGTCAACGATGAATGACGGCAAGGCCCTCTCTTCATCTTCATGGATGTTTAGGAGAAGAAGGTTATACATCAATAGTAAAGAGAAATTAAGTTTTGTATCTATCAATTGACGGATACAGTTCGTATCCAACTTTTGTAAAGATACTTTTATTTTTATATGAACAGGGTCAATCCCTTGTTTTTTCATCAAAAAAAAAATGAAATAAGATTTATGCTTGGAGAATTCTGTAAGAATCTAAAGATCTTTGCTTCTTGTCTGTATTCTGTTGAAGAATAATTGCTTTAGTGAAGGTTTTTGGTCCCCTAAGATTCTAAGAATGTGCCACCCTTTTTAAAAAAGCATAGCCGTACGTACAAAGAGCCACATCAACATTGAACGAGCGTTCACAAAAGATCTCGCTGTAATTTTGAGAGCTTAAGCAATGTTGTTATATTGTCACATGACATTAAGTTTGAAATTAATGTTTCTAATGGCAGGTTTAGTTTAAATGGCTAAGTCATGCAAATATGAGAGCTGTAGATTCAAGTCTTATGAGAGACAATAGGAAAAAGTTCCTAGTGGACAAGTATCTATTGCATACATTGTCTTTAAAGAAAGAGAGACTTGACTCGATAATATATTAATATCTATCGTCAAAATTGTTAGGTTTTTTCTAACCCCCGTTGCGATTTGGAAATAGAGATGAGAGAGGGAAGAGAGGAAAAACAAATCACAGAACACACAGAATTTACGTGGTTCACTTCTCGATGAGAGAAGCTACGTCCACCGTCGTCGCAGATAAAATCCCACTATGTTCTGAATAGTTTACAAGATGCGCCCTAATCACCCTTTTATAGCTAGGGTATTAGCACGACTTAAAATTACATGTATACCCTTGGGGAAAAAAATTCTCGGTGGCTACCGCCCTGAACCTCCCCCGCCCCTCGGGCAAGGGGCTACCGCCCCCCCTGCAACCCCCCGTCGAAGTTACCGCGAAATTCGATCCGCGCAGTTAGGGTTCTGATGATTCGATCACTTAAGCGAATTGGGTCGAGTCTGAAAATTAGGCTCCACGTAACCTAACAAAAATCCATTTGTTTTGCCCTGATCTAAGGACTTTTATGTTTTGAAATTTCACATGTACTTATCCACGAAATATCTATCGTCAAGATGGAGCTCTCCTCACGAGTTGATTTCAGCTATATGCTAATGAAATTTCAATCATGGTTATTGTGACAAGCAAGTCAATTATCTTAAATTTGTAAAGTCTGTAGTGTTGTAATATACTAAAGAAATGAAACAAGAGATGGACAAGAGACAAGAGAAGAAGAGAAATTGTCATTTTATTCATCAATCTTCTTTTTCCATACATGGTCCAATTTATAGATACATTGTGGAAAATAAAAGGATATTTGGACTAATGAAAAGTCACTAATTAATATTCCACATTCAATGTAATGTCCACATTCATTTTGTCTTTTAGGTTTCCACAAAATGACTTTTAGATTTCAACACTTCCCCTTGGACATTACTTTGAGATGTCAATGCCTCGTTAAAAACCTCGCTGGAAAACCCAGTGGGAAAAAACCAGTCGAGGAAAAGAGTACATGACATACATACATTATTTCAGTTACATCAGTTGTCTTATTAAAAACCTTTCGCTAAGAAAAACCATGTAGGACAAAACCTTAGCAAAGGAAAAAAGAGTACAACTATAGATCTTCGGGATCCAAACTTGTGCTGCATTAGCTGCCTCGTTAAAAACCTTTGGCTAAGAAAAACCCAATGGGATAAAAACTTAGCTAAGGGAAAAAGAGTACAGCTACCGCCTTCAGGGCTTAATCTTCAGGATTATTCTGAAAAATAATTTTGCTCCCCCTCAAGACAACAAACATTTAAGTCTATGCATACCGTGGTGGCCAAGCACGATACCATAAAATTAAAAGTTGATGTATTAAGGGATTTGGTGATCAAATCTTCTAGATTGTCACGACTTAGAGCGAACTTATCTATGTTAATTTCATTATTATTTTCGAGTGCAAGTGGATAAAAATTTTCCACATCTCATTTATGCAACACAAGTTACATTATCCTTAGAAAGGACATCGGGGGTCATATCCTCGTTTAATATGCCACACGATCATCGAATGTGTTTTATCAGCGATTTTAACCATACACATTCTCGTGGGAGACGTATAGAGGAACAATCTCTGAGTGGTTTCAAGTATTAACCATTGTTTGCTTAATAAACCTCCAAAAAATAAATGGTACCACTACAGAGAATAACATAACCAGTCAGAGATTTGACAATATGGGAATCAGTCATATAATCAACATCAGAATATAGCCCACCAATGTCATACTTTGATAAACAAATATCTCTTGTACTTTGAAGATATCAGAGGATATATTTAATGTTATTTCAATGTCTCCTTTCAGGAGATGCACTAATTCTTGCTAGCAAGTATAACACAAATACAATATCAGGCATGGTACAAAGAAGTGCTTCAATAGAGCGCTCAAATACGGGACTTCAGGTCCTAAAATATCCTCATTATCTTCTTTAGGTTTGTATGGGTCTTTATCCACTTCAAGGGATCTAACAACCATTGGTGTGCTAAGTTCATGAGATTTATTCATTTAAAATCTCTTCATGACCTTCTTCAGGTAGGTTGACTGGTATACCAATATTTCTTTAGGAACATGCTCGATCTGCAGGTCGAGACAAAATTTGATTTTTCCCAAGTCTTTTATTTCAAACTCTGTCTTTAGGCATGAGCTAGCTTCTGTAAGCTCCTTGTGTGTTCCAACACACAAGCGCAGACATCATTATTTGCATATCTCCTCTTCAGGAGGAACTCACTCAGTCGGTTAGACTACATTCTACCCGACTGTTTCAAGTCGTATAACGACCTTTGCAATTTAATGCTATACATGTTGCGATTCTCATTTTCTCTAAATTCAGGAATTCCAAGTCCATCAGGGACTTTCATATTAGCGTCTAATGACTCATATAAAAATGTGGTCATGACGTACATATACTGCATATATAAATTCATAGTTTCTGCCATATGTATTAACTTGCGGAACATAATATAATCACTAATAGGAGAATATTTTGCATCTAAATCGATGCCGGGTCTCTGCGTGAACCCATTGAGCTATGAATCTCGCTTTATATCTCACCACCTTACAATTCTCATTTATTTTTCTTATGAAGACCCATTTATATCCTGCAGGGATATATGAACTACAGGTTCAAAATACTTTAGCGAGTTCAGCTCAGTCTCAATTGCCACTTTCCATCTCACCTAGTCCGAGTGCTTCAAGCACTCTGCTACCGACTTAGGTTCTGGATCCAGATTATTTTCAGAGATAGTAAGAGCAACTGTAGAGGCAACTATGTTGTAGACAACTTTTATATTTCTATTATATATTTCTCCTTTTTCACAAATTCGTGGCCACTTCAAAGCTTATTTTATTTTAACCAAATCCTCGACATTTCCCTTAACATTTGGATTTGGACATTCCGCATCTCCAATATTATGATTATCAAGTGCACGTGCAATTTACTGGAGATTTCGTCTTCAGGACAAGCCTCTTCCGGAGGTTATGGGAGTGACTGTCTTTCTATAATAGATTTAGTGTACCGCGGACTTTTATCTTTTACACTAACATGTTTCATATGCTTCTGGCATAGTATGCTTCTGGCGTACCAAATCATCAGTTGATATACTCAAGATGAATATGGGGCTTAGTCACTGTAGGCGAATAAAAATGCCTATAGATATGAATATCCCTATCTAAGTTAGAGGAAATCATCCAAAGCCAAAAGAAGCAAAGGAACATGTGAAACAACATAGAAGAACAATATGAACACCCACGATAAGGAACACTGACGCGCATTTGCACGGTAGTGGAAAGTTTTGTGCACACAAACAGAATGAAGCGCCAATGGGAAGTTGTAGAGCTCTTCGATAGCTTTCCAACGCATCTTGGATCACCTCATTCCGATATCAGACGAGGAAGTTAGAGCTAAAATACCCGAGAGGTCGCAAACTGCATTGAAGGTGCGCGGCAGTGTACACTGCCGCGGCAACAGCGCGACAGTACAAGGTGTCACGCAAATAAATATAATGAAGTACCAATGGGAAGTTGTAGAGCTCTTCGATAGCTTTCTAACGCATCTTGGATCACCTCATTCCGACATCGGACGAGAAAGTTAGAGCCAAAATACCCGAGAGGTCGCAAACTGCATCGGAGGTGCGCGGCAGTGTATACTGCCGCGGTAATATATTACACATTTAAGCCATTATATGATCCAAATCTGAAGAATCTCAAAAGATAAAAGTTGTAGATCTCTTCGTCAGCTTTCCAACGCATCTTGGATCACCTCATTCCGACATCGGACGAGGAAGTTAGAGCCAAAATACTCGAGAGGTGCGTGGCAGTGGTAACTGCCGCGGCAATGCGCGACACCACGTACTGTCGCGACCACTGGGAAGCTGAACATGTCATTTTTGACAGTTTTCTCGAGTTTTGTGCAGCCCACATGGCTTATTAACTGCTGGGGGTCACTTATGAACGTGGGGGAAGCAGTTACAAGCGAAAATCATGCCCACTAACCTCATAAAAAGATGGTACTTAAGTAGTGGGACGGCGGTTACAAAAGGGGGCTGATGATAGAGCATCCAAGGGGGCTGATCGGAGAGGGCAGATTGGGGCAGAGAGACTTAAGCTTTTGGTGAATTTGAGCAAGAGAGAGAGTCTTCATTTCTTACAAACATCCTCAAGAAGCTTTGGGCGATTCCTAGAGATCTAGCTCTGACTTGATCTTTAGAAGAGTGAATATCTTACATCGATAAGATATTCGCTTTAAATTCTTACTTCGATAAATGAAGGAAGAATCCATAAAACCTTCACGATTCAATTAGAATCTGTGAATCGGTGGTCCACGGGCTAACGCACCCCCGGCACAGGCAAAGATCCCACGCAAGCAGCGATCCAAACAACGATCCTGCGTTTGTTTCTAAAAAGTTGTAACTTTTATTTTGTTGTGTAAAAGAGGTCTTATAAAAAGACTATTTCTTTTGAATTTATTGTAATCGACCGAAGATATAATGAATTCCACAGCAAAACCAACTTTTAACGAAAACAGTCACTCCTATCTTTGGCAGATAATTTTATACTGAACTTCAGCTTACTAGTACGTGGATCTAAAAATGAAGATTCTTTTCATTTTATGAAAATTCTCGACATTCTTTTATATTTTGGGCTCTAATCTCCCCCTAATGTCGAGAATTGATCTTCATTAAAAAAAATGCAGTCAGCGTACCAAATTATAAATTGATCCCCTGACATGGGCCATAGGTACTAAATTATTGACGGAGTTTTATAAATAATGTATGTACCTTATCTTTGCTAAGGCCCAATAGAGGTACGCTAGGGTGGTGATATAGAAATATGGACTGCAAATAAAGAATACGCAGATGGGAAATGTTTCGCTTATTCACCACGTATTAGATGAAGGGGAAAAATTGTGATATGCAGTAGGTCGGATTTGGTTTGAATGCCCCCATTTAATTTAAGGAAATCCGATAAATCATATTATGCCCAAGATGACCCAATTGCTCATGCCAGAATTTAAAAGAATTTGGGTCCCTAAATCTTAAACACATCGCAACATGATGTATTTTAGGTCAGACAAATTCTAAATTATACACATATGAATAAAAGCCGCATAGGATCTCATGAGTTTAAAGCAAACTCAAGATAAATTAAAATTGTCTGACAAATGCATATAATCCAAATATAGAAAAACCAAATAGTTTACCTTGACCACCTCGATAAGATCCATTTCAATGTCTACTACCTTTCCTCGTCCAAGTTTATGAATATTAGTTTGAATTATGACATGTGCTTCAGGCACTACGATCGAATCAATTAAACTTGCATTATGGTTTCTCACAACAGCTGGTTGTGTTTTTAACAACTACTAATGCAAGGATTAGTTCATTTTTAGTCTTGTACTACTGCAAGAGTACAAGGTTACTTGTTGAATTGCATTCAATCGAGGATTTAAAATCCAAAAATGGCTACAGGATATAATCTCCTACTATGTTCATAGCCCCCCTTGTCCACACATATAAGTAATTTTCTGAATTGTAGCATGTGCTACAAGCACAACTCGTAAGCCAACTATTCTGACATTGTGATTTCTAATCAACAATTGGTTGTGCTTCTCTACGACTACTAATATAGATATTAATTCAAAATGCTACGTGCAATTTTTGGTCATGTACTACTGCTGGAGTACAATATTATTTGTGTGGAACGGGGAAAAGAACTTTTCGATCAATTTTGTCACTGACTGTAATGTTCTGCTTATAGAGTTTCAGTAGCTAGATAATATGGTACAAAGCTGAATCATATTTAGTCATGTATTTAAAATCCTAAAAGTTCTGATTCAGTCTGCCAGTTGCGTTTGAGGGAAGATTATAGACTTTCATAGATCAAAGCGATCCTTCAGGGATTGCTCAGAAAAAGTGAATACTTTTTCAGTGAGGCATTAATTTTTCACGTCTTAATTGGTAGAGAGAAAATTTAAAGTGTTTGCCTTCTGGGCAAAGATACTTAAAGAATCAAGATATATAATCATGCAAAAATCACAATGCACTAATCATATATCACAGTAAAAATGAACGTTCGAGGCCAAAGACAAGTAATAATTACTACCATATATCACAGTGCACTAATCATGGGGACTAAATATTAGTGCATGAGTAATTAGAAATAATCACATTGTAATAAGATCACACATAATCACCAAAATCATCAAGCTCCTTTTTCTAAAGATCTTCATAAAAGTTATCTTTCAAATGTTTGCTTCTGGCAAACTGGCATGATGTGTTTCACCATGTTTTGACCCTTGCCACGGTCCTGAAGACCATTAGCATTGCGACGACCACAACCCCTACCACCACGATATACCCGCGACCACGTCCACGACCATAAGTATTACTCTGATTTGCGGCATGTGCTTCAGGCACAGCTTGCGAACCAACTGGTCTAGCATTATGGTTGCACATCACAAGTTGGTTGTGTTTCTCTGCAACTAGTAACGCAGAGATCAATTCAAAGTGTTTTGAATAGTTTTTGGTCTTGTACTGCTGCTGGAGTACAAGATTACTTGCATGGAATGTAGAGATGGTCTTTTCAATCAATTCAGCCTCTGTAATATTCTGCTTACAGAGCTTCAGTTGTGAGACAATGTGGTGGAGAGTTGAATTGTATTCAATCACGGATTTAAAATCCTGAAATCGGAAGTTCAACCAATCATATTGTGCTTGCGGGAGCATAATAGCCGTCTATTGGTCAAAACGATCCTTCAGGGATTTCCATAGAATAGCAGGATCTTTTTCAGTAAGGTACTCATTTTTCAGATCTTTGTTGAGATGATGATGAAGAAAAATTAATGCCTTTGCCTTCTGGACAGAGGTGCTCTGAGAAAATGGAGCAATAGTGTTGCTTAAATCACAAGAATTCAGGTAGATTTCAACATCCAAGGCCCAAGTTAAGTAATTGCTGCCATCAACGGCAAACTCAGCAAATTCCCTTTTAGACATTGTTCAGAAATGCTATAATTATCAAAAGAATATATATCATTCCACCAATAATGCACTATACAAAGTGTGCATACAAACAAAAGCGGATAAATAAAGGAGCCGCATAATCATTAGTTACAATGCATGCCTCTGTTCTAATTAGCTAGGACAAGTGATCAATCAAGAAAAGGTGTACATTTGCAAATTGTATTAAACCGGACTAGGTGAGTAATTAAGTGGGATCATCTATTGCATCCCCCCCCCCTTCTATATCAGCAATGGTAGTTAGAATAAATTGAACAAAAAGCTCAGATCAGCCCTTCTAATTAGATGTGAAAGGATGGGTGCAACAGGAAAGTTTGCTTAATAGTAGACCATTGCCTGGCCATTAACCAATGCAAACACTCTCAAAGATATGAATCATGTGAAACTACAAGGTATTTAAGGGCCAATCTGTAACAATTGAAGTACAGGAGAAGTAAGTTCAATTTGGTAGTAATAAAGGGGGTCTATCCACAAATAACCTTAAAATTAATTAGGATATACCTCCTGATAGTTAAAAGAGTCTAAAAGGTTTCCTGAGGGGGTCTATTTGCAACAATAGAACTATAATTGGTCCATCCGCAATTGGGTGATAGTACAAGGGATTTATCTGCAATTAACCCAAATAACCTTTGTATTTTGGGTCAATGGAAACATGTAGAACTATGTCGGCTTTAAAGTAAATGGGGGCTGATCTTTTGGTTTATAACCAAAAACCCCTTAGAAAAATTGAGGGGGAAAGAGGCTATCAAAAGTTTCAAAATAACAATCCTATTTTATATATAGTATATGAAGAAAAATTGCCATAAAATCCTTGATCCCAATGAAGAGGCAAATCATCATCATTTTGAAGAATAAATAAGCAAGATGTAAGAGGAGACAAACATCATAACATTAAATTTGGAAACCGGAGATATACTAAAAGATATCATCATGCTTCAGGAGGCGTCACTCACACTTCAAAAGCAAGATAAATCATCACGAACTAATAAGGGTAAATTTCAGAAAACCACCAGGAGCTTTGGGGGTCTTTTATATATATATAAACAAACAAAGGTGAATGTTTGTATATATATATATAAACAAACAAAGATAAAAGTCCGAATGTATTATTACCTTGCAGAAGATGTACACCGAAAAATCTATTACCACGAAGCGATAATCACGAACCGGCTAGAGCCATTCGTGCTGATAACGTGTTGTAATATACTAAAGAAATGAAACAAGAGATGGACAAGAGACAAGAGAAGAAGAAAAATTGTCATTTTATTCATCAATCTTCTTTTTCCATACATGGTCCAATTTATAGATACATTGTGGAAAATAAAAGGACATTTGGACTAATGAAAAGTCACTAATTAATATTCCACATTCAATGTAATGTCCACATTCATTTTGTCTTTTAGGTTTCCACAAAATGACTTTTAGATTTCAACATGTAGCAAATTTTGAAGCTGACGAGAAAATATGAGGAAATTAATATAGTAGCTATTTTCTTCCTTTAATATTTTATATTATGTTCATAATATTATATATTCATCAATTAAGATCTGTGTAATAAATAACTTTAGAATAATTATTTTTGCCAAAAAAGATTTGTAAAATTACATCATGAAAGCTCCCACGAAGCGGTGAGGAAAAAAAAAAAAAAATCACGGATCACAAATACTCCAACCTATTATGACTTATTTTTCAGACTTCACTCCGTACTCCGTACTTTGGACATGGTATCTTAATAAATCACCGAAGTCTGGGCTTTAAAACGTTGCAAATCTTCGCTCCGTATAATGTGGACAGATCTTCTGGGCTTCGGCCTGCTTCCTTTGGTACCATGTAAGTTCGAGTGGGCCCATCCCGATTGGAATATATTATTAGACACTAATCCGTGTCTTCTCCTAAAATAAATCACCGTCCTCGAAGCTCAGCTCGAGCGCGGGGGTCTCTCTCTCTCTCTCTCTCTCATATTTTCTCTCTCTAGGGTTTTGCAATGGACTCCATTTGCAGAACCTCCTTCAATCCAAACCCTAATCTTCACATCTCCACTCTCTCATCGTCTCGCCCTTCCTTCTTCAACCCCCACTTCTCCCTCCCTCTAAAACCCTCGCATTCCAAAACCCTAATCCTAACGCACATCCGCGCTTCTCAAAACCCTAACCCTAACCCTATCCAGACCCTGATCTCCACCGCCGTCAAGCCCACCTTAATCGCCCTGACCGCCGCCGCCGCCGTCTTCCTCTCCCGCCACTCCCAACCCTCCCTCGCCGCCGCCGCCGCCGCCGCTCCCGCTCCTCCATCGGCACAGTCCGAAGCCCTAACCGACGAGCTCCGCGAGCAAACCCTAGAGTCCCGCCTCCAGTCAAATCCCGGAGATGTCGTCTCCCTCCGATCCTTGATGGAGCTCAAGGTCAAATCCCGCAAGCTCCCGGAAGCCATCTCCATCGCCGATCAACTTATCGCCCTCGAGCCCGAAGAAAATGACCTCCCCCTTCTCAAAGCTCACCTCCAGAGCTACAGCGGGGAGCTCGAAGCTGCAAAATTAGGGTTTGAAGAGATTTTATCGAAAAACCCTTATCTTGTCGAAGCTTACCATGGGCTTATTATGATGGCATCCCAATCTGGGGCTAATGGCGAACTGAATGAAATTTTGAAGAGGGTAGAGACTGCAATGATGGCTTGTAAGAAGGAGAAGAGGAAAGAGGAGTTGAAGGATTTTAAGCTGTTGTTTGCTCAGGTTCGGGTTATTGAAGGGAAATATGCGGAGGCTTTGGAGATATATGAGGAGTTGGTAAAGGAGGAACCGAGGGATTTTAGGCCGTACTTGTGTCAAGGGATTATATATACTTTGTTGAGAAAGAAGGATGAGGCAGAGAAGCAGTTTGCAAAGTATAGAAAGCTGGTGCCTAAGGGGCATCCTTATGCTGAGTTCTTTGATCATAATATGAACATGATGAAGGATTTTTCGCCTGTGCAGTAGAGGGGACGAGTGGAGAGCTTCCTCTGGGGAGGTAGAATTTTGAGGTAAGTTTTGTTTGCTAATTTTAGCATTTTTGTTTGGATGGTATGGAGTATAGATTTTAGATAGTAGTATATATTCTGGTGGATTTAGCTTACCTCACAATTTTAATTTGCAGCTTTGCTGATATGTTGTAGATTTTAGTTTATGTTCATTTGGCATGCTTTGGATGTTTCATGGAATGTGGTGTATGTTTTGTGCATTAGTGGGGAGAGCATGCAACATCTTTTTCTATATACTTTTGGTTACTTGGTTGCTTAATCGAGCTATCTTTTTGTTTGTTTTAATTGATGTGCATAGATTGCGTTTTGAAAATTTGAGTGATTGAGTGTTTGACACAATAATGAAAGGCTAAGTTGCTGATTTCCTCATTGTCAATGAGCTAGCTAATTAAACTTTTAAGGAGAAGATGTTAGAGGTAGGTATCTAGAATATTGATGACGAGGCAAATGTTATGTCAAATAATAGTTCTTTTTGTATTAGAAAGGTAGATAAAAAAACTCTTCTTCAAAACTATCCATCATTACAAGGCTCTTTGATTTCCAAATTTTTGTGTACTTGACCTGTGGTTTTGCCCGTTTTCTACCAAATTACAAGTCGTCGTACCACAGAATATTTTATGCGTGCTTAAAATTTTTTAACTTCTGTGAACTATAACACATTTAGCAATTAATTGTGTGAACATCAATATTCCCACTTTTCTTAGGCTATGATCCACAATTTTGTCATTTTTCGCTCTTCGATCCAATGCAAAATAGATACGCATGCTCCAAAATTCATCTTCATGGGCTTCCGTGATTCTTCTCCCTTTTGTTCATTTCAACCATTTAGCAATTAATTGTGAGAACTTTAATATTTGCTATTTTCTTGGGGCTATAGGCCACAATTTTTGTTCATTGTCAATCATTCTACCTAATAGCAACCAATAACGACTACTTCAAATTACTAATTTTGTTGGATTATAACTTACGATTTTGGTAAATTTTTTGGTGTTGTCGTAATGTCAAGAAATTATATGTAGTTCAAAATTTATAATTTTCATAAGCTGTAACCCTTGACTTAAGTTTATTTTTGTTAGTTTTGGTCCAATGACAATTAAAATTTTCTTTCATAAAAAGTTGATTTTCATAGGCATTTACATATGATTTTTTTTGTCAATTTTGTTTCTTCAACCTAGTGGAAAATAGATGTGTACTTCAAAATTTGTTATTTGCATGAGTCGCAATCTATGATTTTTTTCCATTTTGTTTGTTATGATCGTTTAGCAATCAGTTGTACGAACTTCCATATTTGCAATTTTCATGGGTTGTAGCTCATGATTTTTGTTTATTTGTTCATTTGACCCAATGACAATTAAATATAACTGTTTTAAAATTTGCGATTTTGGGGAAAGCCTTGTAGGTCACACGACAAAGCCGTGTCGCTTCCTAGTAGAGGAGCTTGAGTTTGATTTCCATGTGCGCCAAAGGCGCTCTTGTTGTGATTGTCAGTGTTATATGCGGCACAAACATTTTCCTCCAAAAAAATAACGAACAATTTTGGCAGTTTTTGTTCGTTTCGTCCTTATGACAAGTATTTATACGACATCAAAGTTCATTGTTTTCTTAGGCTATGATACATGATTTTAGTTTATTTCTGTTAGTTTCGAGCACACAACAAATAAAGTTCATAAGAAATCACGATTTTCATGAGCTAAAGCAGGCAATTTTGTCAAGTTTTGTTCTTCGACCAATGAAAATAAATATGCAGACATCAAATTCATTATTTTCATGGGCTATTGTCCATGATTTTTGTTTGTTTTGTTCATTTTGATTATTTAACAATTAATTGTGCGAACTTCACTATTTGTGATTTCTTAGGCTATAGGACACAATTTTTGTCCGTTATCACTTATTAGCAGTTGAGCAAACGGAAATATAATTTTTATATTTTTTTCAAAATTTACAATTTTGGTTGGTTATGACCCATGGTTTTGATAATTTTTTAATGACAAACAAATGTATGTTCTTCAAAACTCGTGATTTTCATTGGTTATAATCCAACTTTTGTCAATTTTGGTTAGTTTGATCTAATGGCAATTAATTTTTCTTTCATAAAAATCACGACTTTTATGGGTTATATCACATGTTTTTTTAAAAAAATTCTACCTAATGCGGTATAAATATGCGTACTACAAATTTTTTTATTTTTGTGGTCTATAATCTTGATTTGGTTATTTTGTTTGTTACGACCGTTAAGCTAATATTGATGGTTTTTGTTCAGCTCAATGAAAACGAAACATTGTGTACGTTAAAATTCACGATTTTCATGCGTCATAGTTCATGACTTTTTGTCCTTTTTGCCTTTCTATGATTTCGTAATTAATTGTGCAGATGTCAATGTTCACGATTTCATAGGCTATAACCTTCAATTTTGTTAATTTTCGTTCTTTAGTCCAATAGAAAATAAATACGCATACTTTGAAATTCGTTATTTTCATGGGCTTATAGTCCATGATTTTTGTCCATTCTGTTCATTTTGACCATTTAGCAATTAGTTGTGAGAACCTTAGTAACCACGATATTCTTAGGGCATTAGATTGTAATTTTTGTGCATTAACTATTCTATCAAATGGTGATCAATGATGACCACTTCAAAATTTGTAAGTTTGGTGGATTGTAACTCACAATTTTGGCAAATTTGCTTCGTTTCATCCCAATGTCAAGTAATTATACGTATTTCAAAGTTCGCAATTTGCGTGAGCTATAACCTATGGCTCAAGTCTATTTTCATTAGTTTTGACCAAATTGCAATTATAATTTTCTTTAATAAAAAATGCGATTTTCATAGGCGTTAACCCTTAATTTTTTTTGTCAATTTTTGTTCTTCACTCAATGAAAAATAAATGTGTACTTCAAAATTTGTTTGCATGGGCTATAGTCTATGATTATTTTTTAAATTTGTTTTCAAATACGATTTTATTTTATTTCTGCTAGTTTCAAACAAATTGCAATTAAAGTTTCTTTCATGTAAAATCACGATTTTTATGGGCTACAACTTACAATTTCATCAAATTTCGTTCTTCAATCCAATGGAAAATAAATATGATACATTAAAATTTGTTATTTTCACAGACCATAGTCTATGATTTTTGTTCATTTTTTTGACCGTTTAGCAATTAATTGTGCGAATTTTAATATTTGTAATTTTCTTTAGCTATAAGCCATGATTTTCATCTATTTGCAGTCGATCGAGCTAAAGGCAATTTATAATGTTTTTCAAAATTTGTGATTTAGGTGGGTTATAACTTACGATTTATAATTATTTCTTTTTTGCTAATGAGAGATAATTGTACGTTCTTCAAAATTTGTGATTTTCATGGGTTATAATCCAAAATTTAGTCTTCTTTTATTAGTTTTGATCCATGTCAATTTATTCTTCTTTCATAAAAATCACAATTTTTTGTGGGTTATAACTTACGATTTATAATTATTTCTTTTTTGCTAATGAGATAATTGTACGTTTCTTCAGAATTTGTGATTTTCATGGGTTATAATCCAAATTTTGGTCTTGTTTTGTTAGTTTTGATCCTTGTCAATTAATTTTTTTCATAAAAATCATATTTTTTGTGGGTTATAACCCACGTTTTTTGTTACTAAGATATTGTTTATTTTTGTGGGCTAATTTTGATTTTTTATTTTGTTTGTCCCAACCATTAAGCTATAATTCTCGATTTTAGTCGTCTATCATTCTTCAACCCAATGAAAATTAAATGTGCACATAAAAGTTCATGGTTTTCATGTACTATAGTCCTTGCGAAAATTTTGACCATTTCTCAATTTATTGTGCAAACATTAATATTCGCGATTTCATGGGTTAAAACCTACAATTTTGTCAATTTTTTGTTCTTCAATCCAATTGAAAATAAATATGCAATACTTCAAAATTTGTTAGTTTCATAGGCTTATAGCTCCTAATTTTTGTCTATTTTGTTTATTTCGAGCATTTAGCAATTAATTGTGAGAACTTCAATATTCACGATTTTCTTGGGGCTATAGACTTGGATTTTTTCTATTATACAATGACCATCAGTACTGATTACCTCAAAGTTCTTTATTTTGGCAGATTATAAAGCATGATTTTGATATTTTTGTTTTGTCACAATGTTACTTAATTATATGTACTTTATAATTCACAATTTGCACGAACACCCATTGGCTTAAGTCTAATTTTGTTAATTCAACCCAATAAAATTCTTGATTTTCATTGGCATTAACTGAAGAATTTTTTGCCAATTTTTGTTCTTTGATCCCATGGGAAATAAATATGCATACTTCAAAAATTATTATTTTCATGTGCTATAGTCCATGATTTTTTTTTATTTTGTTCGTTACAACCATTAGTAATCAATTGTGTGTTGTTCAATATTTGTGATTTTCATGAGCTATAACCCACGATTTTTTCTATTATTAGTCTTTTGATCCAATGGCAATTAATTATGGTTACTTTGAAATCCACGATTTTTGTGGTGTTATTACCAATGATTTTGGTGATTTTTGTTCGTTTCATCTTTGTGACAAGTAATTACGCAACTTTAAAACTCTGTAGTTCTCATGGGCTTTAATCCACGATTTTAGTTATTTTTCTTAGTTTCAAACAAATGACAATTACAGTTTCTTTAATAAAAAATACAGATGTTTAGGGCTATAGTCCACAATTTTGTCAAGTTTTGTTCTCAGACCCAATGGAAAATAAATGTGTACAACAAAATTTGTTGTTTTTATAGGCTAGTCCTTACGATTTTTGTCCATTTTTTTTTCCATTTTGACATTTAGCAATTAATTGTGTGAACGAATATTTGTAATTTTCTTTGGCTTTAGGCTACAATTTTGTCTGTTAACATCCATTTGAGAAATAACAATTAATAACGATTATTTTGAAATTTACGATTTTGTGTGTTCTAACTCTAAGATTTTGATAGTTTTCGTTCATTTTTATCTAATGACAAATAGTTGTACGTATATTAACAGTCGTGATTTTCATTGGCTATAAAAATTTTAGTCTATTTTCGCTAGTTTTGATATAGTGGCCGTTAATTTTTCTTTCATGAAAACTAAGGTTTTTATGGCTTATATAATCCGCATTTTTCTATTAAATTTCTTGACTCAAATGGAAAATTGATATGGGTACATTAAATTTATTTTATTTTCGTAGGCTGTAATCCTTAATTTGTCTTTTTTTGTTCGTCATGAACAGTAGGCCGTCGTTCATAATTTCTGTCAACTATCGTTATTTGACCTAACGAAACTAGATGTGTACTTCAAATTTCACAATTTTCATCTGCTATAGTCCATGATTTTTATAATTTTTTTTGACAGTTTCGCAATTAATTGTGCGAACATCAATTTTCACGGATTTCATATGCTATAACCCACAATTTTGTCAATTTTTGTCATTATACCCTGTGGATAATAAATATGCATATTTCTAAATTCGTTATTTTCATAGGCTTGTAGTCCATATCTTTTTTTTTCCCATCTTGTTCATTTTGACCATTTAACAATTAATTGTAAGACCTTTAATATTCTCGATTTTTTAGGGCTATAGGTTGTGTTTTTTGTCCATCGTTAAATCTTTATACCCAATGACTATCAATAATGAGTATTTCAAAATTTGTGAATCTGGTGGATTATAACTCAACGATTTTGACATCTTTTTCTTTTGTCCCAATGTCGACTAATTATGTACTTCAAAATTCACAATTTACACGAGCAATAACCTATGGCTTAAGTCTATTTTTATTAGTTTCGACCTAATCACAATTAAAATTTCCTGTCATAAAAAATCATGATTTTCATGTAGTGCTAATCCACTATTTTTTTTGTCTAATTTTGTTCTTTTGACCTGATGGAAAATTAGATATCATACGTCAAAATTTGTTATTTGCATGTGCTATACTCCATGTTTTTTTTCATTTTGTTTGTTATGACCATTTAGAAATTAATCGTTTGAACTTCAATATTCGCAATTTTCATGGGCTATAGTCCACGAGTTTGTCTATTATCGTTCATTCGGCCCAATGACAATTAATTATGGCTACGTTGAAATTCTTTATTTTGGCGGGGTCATTACTAACTATTTTAGCCTATTTTTTTCATTTCATCCATATGACAAGTAATATCACGTCTTCATAATCTGCAATTTGCATTGGCTATGTAACCTACAAATTTTTATTTGTCTTTGTAAGTTTTAAACAAATGGTAATTGGAGTTTCATAGAAAATGAATATATGTATTTCACAATTTGTTATTTTTCATGGACTATATTCCATGATTTTTAACTAGTTTGTTTGTTTTGACCATCTAGTAACAAATCGTGAGAACTTCAATATTTGTAAATTTTTTGGCTATAGGGCACAATTTTTTTTTCTATTATTATCCATTTGAGCCCAAAGCTATTAGTAATGTCTATTTAAAAATTTGCAATTTTGGAGTGGTTATAACTTATTATTTTGTCAAATTGTGTTCGTTTTTTCCTAATGACAAATAAATGTACATACTTCGAATTTCGTGATTTTAATGGGCTATAATTCATAATATTAGTCAGTTTTTGTTAATTTTGATTTAATGGCAATCAAAATTTTGCTCATAAAAATTGAGATTTTTAATGGGTTTTACACATTATTATTTTTCTGACCCGATGGAATTTAAATATGCATACTATGTAGTTTTTTATTTTTATGGGCTGTAATGTGATTTCGGTCTATGTTGTTCGTCATGGTGGTTAAGCCATAATTCATGATTTATGTCAATTTTAGTTCTTCGACTGAGTGACACCTAAATGCTTTATTACATGAAGATGCCGGTATGGATGCAGGTACGGTTATGGGATGTGGCTACGTATGTGTATCGAAATTAATAGTTGCATGAGATCGTTATTGATTTTCACTTGTACATTAGAATTAAAATCCCTTCTGTCGATAGCATGGCTACATAGAGCGGCCCCAGTTCAAGTATTCTGTATCAGTCCCGTCATCCTGTGACAGTCTCAGTGCTGTGTCCAGTTCTACTTCATGGTGGTACCTGCATGTTTTTAAGTTTATGTAATTATGTTGATTATTATAAATTGAAAAGTGCTCGTTTTTTAACTATACGCCGAACCTTTAAAATCGTAGCTTTGAACTTGTGTAGACTGAAATGAATTTGACAGTCTAACGAGTTTCAAAAAGTGGATGTGTAAGTGTAGGATATATATTCAAGAAGTGTATGGAAAGTATTTTCAATTAAAATATATATCATGCAATTAAGTACATGTTAGAATAAACTGTATGTATATATCCAAGGAGTGTCTCTGAAGTATAGGTACGTGAAAGTGTTGAGTACTTGTGTAGTACAGGTACGACTTCATGATAGAAGTACTAGGGTACATAGCCTAAATGTGTACTTCAACATTCACGAGTTTCATGGGTCATAATTATGATTTTCGTTATTTTTTTTCTTTTCAACCATTTCAAAATTAATTGTGCGAACATCGGTATTCGTGATTTTCACGGACTATAACCAACAATAACACATAATTTTTGGTCTTCGACCAAATAGAAAAACTACGCGTATTCCAAAATTTGTTGTTTTCCATAAGCTAGTCTTTTTGGTCCAATTTGTTCGTTTCGACCATTTCGCAATTAATTGTGCAAACTTCAATAATTACAATTATTTTGGGCTATATGTGACGATTTTTGTCTATTATTATCATCCATTCGACCTAATGGCAGTTCATTATGACTACCTTTAAATTTGCGATTTTGGTGGGTCATAACTTCAATGTTTGTTCATTTTGTCCTAATATATTTATATGTATTTTAAAATTCGCAATTTTCATGACCTATAACTTGCGACTTTAGTCCATTTTCGGTTGTTTCGACCTAATGACAATTGAAATTTCTTTCATGAAAAATCATTATTTTCATTGACTTTGACCATGATTTTTGGTCAATTTTTTCGTTCTTCGACCTTGTGGAAAATAAATTATTTTTCATGAGCTATAGTCGATTGTTTTCCATATAGTCGATTGTTTTCCATTGTGTTCATTACAACCATTTAACAATTAGCTGTATGAACTTCAGTATTCGCGATTTTCATGAGCTATATATCTCACAATTTTTTATTAGTGTTCATTCGTTCGATGGTAATTTGTTATGACTACTTTAAAATTCATAATTTGGTGGGTCATTACTAATAATTTCCGCAAGTAATTATACGTTCTTCAAAATCCACGGTTCATGGGCTATAATGTAGGGTTTGCTTGTATTTTCGTTACTTTCAACCTAATAAAAACTAAATTTTATTTCGTCAAAAATCGTCATTTTCATAAGCTATAACGCATGAATTTCATCAATTTTAGTTCTTTGACCCGATGGAGAGTAGAGGCGTATTTCAAAATTCACGATTTTCATGGGTCATAGTCCATAACTTATTTCCCTTCGTTTCGACCATTTAACAACTAATTTTGCAAATATCAATATTTACAATTTTGTTGGGCTGTAATGCCCAAATGTGGCAATCTTTGTTCTTTGATCCGATGGAAAATAAATTTGCATAGTTCAAATTTATTATTTTAATGGGTTATTTTCCATGTTTTTGTCCATTTTCTTCATTTCAACTATTTGGCAATTAATGATGGTTCAACGTTCATGATTTTCTTGAAGCTGGAGTCCCCCATTTTTGTCCATTATCATTCATT
Source organism: Asparagus kiusianus (assembly GCA_022839385.1). Taxonomy (NCBI): domain Eukaryota; kingdom Viridiplantae; phylum Streptophyta; class Magnoliopsida; order Asparagales; family Asparagaceae; genus Asparagus; species Asparagus kiusianus. The sequence goes on from BQKN01000065.1 coordinate 812,900, forward strand.
CTACCTAATAATGATCAATAATAACTACTTAAGAATTTGTGATTTTGCTGGTTTATAACTCACCATTTTGGCAAATTTTGTTCGTTTCGTCCTACTAGCAAGTACTTATATACTTTGAAATTCATAATTTTTGCGATTTATATCCCACTAGTTAAGTCTATTTTTCATTAGTTTTAATCCAATGACGGTAACATTTTCTTTCATAAAAATGCGATTTTCCTATGCATCAACCGACGATTTTTCATCAATTTTTATTCCTCGGCTCATAGAAAAATAAATATGCATACTTCAATATTCACCATTTGCATAGGTTATAGTTTATGATTTTTTTTCCATTTTGTTCATTCAATCAGTTAGCAATTAATGTTGTGCAATTTCAATATTCACGATTTTAATGGGCTACGCCCACGATTTTTGCCCATCATTTTTTATTCTTCCTAATGATAATTAATTGATTGCTATAAAATTTGTCATTTTGGTGGGTTATTGCTAACGAGTTTGTCATTTTTTTGTTCATTTTGGTCTTATGTCATGTAATTGTACATATTTCAAAATTTGCTATTTTCGTTGGCTATAATTGGTTTATTTTCTTGTTTCAAATAAATAGCAACTAAATTTTCTTTCATAAAAAATTATGATTTTCATGGTTATAAACTTCAATTTTGTCCTAATGGAAAATAAGTGTGCATACTTGAAATTTCTTTTTTTTTTCATGGGCTATAGTCCATGATTTTCGTCTATTTTGTTCGTTTTGATCATTTAGCAAACGATTGTGCAAGCTTCAACATTTGTTATTTTCTTAGGCTACAGGCCATGATTTTTTCCCATTATCATCCTTTCAAGTCAATGACAGTTAATGACTAGTTCAAAATTTACGAATTTGGTAGATTATAGCTCACGATTTAAACCATTTTTGTTCATTTCTTCTATTGAGTAATAATTGTACGTACTTTTATTTCTTGGAAAAAATGTGTCAAGGTCCTAAAAACAAAAAACCTCTTGCGGCTCTGCCCCTTGAAGTTTTTTTCATGTGCTTTAACCCTAAAAGACCCAACAAATTGTGTTCCAGCCCCTTTTCACACTCTTCCAAAAAGTGGCCCAAAAAAGTTTCGAAAATACCCCTTCTTTGTCTTCTTCTATGTGTCTTTCTCCTCCTCTCCCCTAACCCTACTTTCCTCCTCTCTCCCTCTTGCCCTCGACCCCGCTGTCTCCCTCTCCTGCCTCCCCCTTCGCTACTTGCCTCTAACCACATCATCTTAGGTAAGTGTTGAGAAGGCTTAGAGAAGGAGGTGAGACGATCAACGAGATGGATGGAGATGAGCATGGAGTAGGAGAGAAGGAAGGAGAGGTCGAGCTTTGTGATTGATATGTTTGTGGGGAGTTTGATTGTGTTTGGATGGCACAAGATTAATAGCAAGAAGGTTAGTTTACTTATACCTATAGTTGCTTCATGTTTGACATGTGGAGGGTGACTTTGGATCTTACCATCTTCTTTGCTCGCTCTGGCTAAAGTTAATCCCCCATTTGTATGAAATTTGTAAAAACTTCAGTGGAGTAGGAAGTATGCAGAAGAGAAACAAGGCCTTAGTTTAGGATTTTTTATGATGACGGAGGAATATATAAATTATGTAAGGTAGAACATTGTGAGAGAATGTGAGCTGCTCATGTTGTATTCAAGAGTATTTTATGTATGTAATCTGAAGTAGATTGTTCAAATATTTCTTGATGGATTTTGGTCATAGAAATAGACACGCTTTGGTAATCTTCAATAAGCTGAAATTGTAAAGTACATGTTTATCTTTCACTGTTAACTATCTTTCATAGAAATAGACACGCTCTGTCTATTCCTTTTTTCTGTTAACTATCTCTGTTTGTTGTTAACTTTTACCTGAAACTGTAAACTTTTGGGTTTTCCTGTTAACTTGCACTGGATGTTGTTAACTAGCTCCGTTTGCTGTTAACTTTTAGCCTAAACTGTTAACTTTTGAGTTTTCCTGTTAACTTTTACTGGAAGACTCTAAGTGTTACCTGTTAAGTATAAATGGTACTAACAATAAACGTATCAAGCTGATAGCAAAAAGAATGTAATTGGTGATTAGTGTGGATTGCTATGCATAACTATATTTTCCATAGAGCGATATTAGTTTTCAATAATTTTTTAACATATTGTGGAAGAATTTTGTAGGCTTTAAGAATTTAAAGCTAATCAAACTGTGAAATACTTGCTATATCAGCTGTAAGAATGTAAGACTTTATATTGATCAGTCTTACATTCTTACAACTAATATAACAAATATTCCACAATTTGATTAGTCCTACATTCTTAAAGCCTCAAAATTCTTATATAATGCCCTATAAAAGCCTTCAAAATCTATATTGTTCTATCAAAAGTATAGTTTTGCAAAGCAATCTATACTAATCACCAATGAAATTCTTTTTTACTATCAGTTTGGTACGTTTATTATTAGTATCAGTTATACTTAATAGTTAACATCCAGAGTTAACAACTTTAAATGAAAGGTAACTGAAAAACCCAAAAGTTATCAGTTTCAGATAAAAGTTAACAACAAACTGAGATAGGCAACATGAAAAAGAAATAGCCAACATACGATAAATATATACTTTATGATGATTAGTCTTACATTATTATAGCTAATATAGCAAATATTTCACAGTTTGGTTAGCCTTAAATTCTTAAAGCCTACAAAATTCTTCCACAATGTGTTATATAAGTCTTGAAAACCTATATCGTTCAATCAAAAGTATTGTTCTGCGTAGCAATCCACATTAATCACCAATTACATTCTTTCGGAGATAGTTAACAACTTTCAGTCAAAGTTAACAGGAAAACTCAAAAGTTAACAATTTCAGGGAAAATTAACATCAAACTGAGATAGTTAACAACTTCTAGTGAAAGTTAACAGGAGAAATCTAAAGTTAACAGTTTCAAGTAAAAGTTAAAGAAAATGGAGATAGTTAACATGAAAAAGGAATAGCCCAGGTACATTAAACATGTACTTTATATTGATTACTCTTACATTCTTACAGTTGATATAGCAAGTATTTAACAGTTTGATTAGTCTTATATTCACAGTTTAATTTTACAACTGATATAGCAAGCTATTGGTCTAACATTCAGGTCCCTGTGAGATATTCCCATAAATAGAGGATCGCACTGCATGAAGTTAGACAACTAGTTAGCAAAATCAACATATGTAACAAACTAGTATAAGGCTCCATGACACAAATGTATTTTGGCGTGCATCAAGCTGTAATCATACAAACACCTACAATGCAAAACTCAAAAGTCAACCATTCTAATGAGATACACATTCTAATAGAGGTCTAATCAACAATCAGATGTAATTCAATTGATCGAAGCTTATCCCATTGATAGAGCATGCAATTTACATCTCTCTTTGTAAGCATCTTGTCGACCGCCTCTCCTCATTCTCTAAGTCTTCTCAGCGCTTGCCTGAGATGGCAGGCTCGGTGGTGGCGAAGGGGTAGGCGGGAGAGGGGGACAACGAGGTCGAGAGCAAGACGAGTAAGAGGGGGAGAGAGAGGAGGAAAGTAAGGTTAGCGGAGAGGAGAGGAGGTGAAATGAGCCATTAGAGGAGAGGAGGAGAAAGACAGAAGAGAAGAAGAAGAAGAAGAAGAACAATGGGCATTTTCGAAACTTTTTGGGTCACTTTTTGGGAGAGTGGAAAGGGGTTGGAACACAATTTGTTGGGTCTTTTGGGGTTAAAGCACATGAGAAAAACTTTAAGGGGCTGGGCCACAAGAGGTTTTTGTTTTTGGGGCCTTTGACATATTTTTTTCCTAAATTCTTGATTTTCGTAGACTATAATCCATAATTTGTCTGTTTTTGTTAGTTTTGATCTAATGGCACTTAAACTTTCTTTCTTAAAAAATTGTGATTTTTATGGGTTATATAAACAACATTTTTTATTAATTGTTTTTGGCCTATTGAAAAATAAATATGCGTACTACTAAATTCTTTATCTTCATGGGTTGTAATCCTTGATTTGTCTATTTTGTTTGTCACGACTATTAAGCAATAATTTATGATTTTTTGTCAATTTTTGTTCTTCGACCCACAAAAACTAATTTATAGTTTAAAATTCATGATTATTAGGAGCTATAATCCATGATTTTTGTCCTTTTTTCGTTTCCATCGTTTCACATTTAATTGTGCAAACATCCATATTTATGATTTTCATGGGCTATAACCCGCAAATATAAATTTTTATTATTTGACCTAATAGAAAATATGTATATGCATATTCAGAAAATTCTTTTTTCCATAGTTTATACTCCATGACTTTTGTCCATTTTGTTCGTTTTGACCATTTTTCAATTAAGTGTGCGAGTGTAAGTATTTGCAATTCTCTTTGGCCGCATGCCGTGATTTTTATCCATATCAGCCATTCGGCTTAATAGAAATTCATCATAACTACTTTAAAATTCGGGATCTTGATCTTTGGTAAATTTTTTCTTTCTCCAAGCAGATGGAAAATAATTATTTTTATAGGCTAGAGTCAATATTTTTTCCCTTTTTATTCATTACAACCATTGGGCAATTTGTTATGCGAACTTCAATATTCGTGATTTTGATGGGCTATAACATTAATTATGGTTACTTAAAATTCGCAATTTTGGTGGGTTATTAACAGTTTTTGCTATATTTATCTGTTTCGTCTTTATGGCAAGTAACTATATGTACTTAAAAAATTCGTAATTTTCATGTGCTATAGCTCGCGATTTTTTTATTTTTGTCAGTTTCAACCAATGACAATTGAAGTTTCTTTCATTAAAAATTGCGATTTTCATGGACTATTAACGTTCAATTTTGTCAATTTCGTTCTTTGCTTAAATGAAAGTAAATACACATACTTGAAAATTTGTTATCTTTATAGGCTATTCTCTGTGATTTTTGTCCTTTATGTTCCTTTCGGGCATTTAACAAGTAACTGTGCAAACTTCAAGAGTTATAAGTTTCTTCGGCTATAGACCATGATTTTTTTCTCCATTATCATCCATTCAAGCCAATGACAATTAATAATGACTCGAAATTTGCGATTTTGATAGGCTAGGACTCGCAATTTTGGCAACTTTTGATTGGTTCATCCATATGGCAAGCAATTATTAGGGGTAAGCAAACGGTCGCTTCTGTCGGTTTTTTTACTTTTTTTAATCAAATCGAACTGGATCGAGCTAGTTTCAAGATCACACTGAACCATGTCAAATCAGTTAGGTGCAGTTTGGTGCGGTTTGTTCAGTTTGGGCTTAGAAATGTAAAGTTCGAGGATTTTTAGCTAAACGACATGACTATTACGCCTTCAAACCTTTCACTTAGCTTATATCCCAAGCGAAGAGAAAACTTATCAAATCAATAATTTTATAAACTAAAATCAAACATTTATCAATTAAGATATATAAAAGTATTAGTATAAAATTATCTATTCACCTCGAACGAGCATGAGTTTTAGGCAATTATGTTGAGAGCAGTCTGTTCGGTTTTTTCGGTTTCATATATTTTAGAACGAAAACAAATCAAAGTTTTTCTAAAACCGAACTGAACCGCCCAAAAATTGGTTGGTTCGATCAATTTAATCTGTTTGAAGCGAATTGTTCTCACTTAAGGCAACTATACGTACGTCAAAATTTGTGATTTTCATGAGCTGCAACTTGGGACTTCAATCTATTTTTCTTAATTATGACCCAATGTTAATTTGATCTTTTTCATAAAAAATCACGATATTCATAGGCTTTAACCCTTGATATTGTCAATTTTTGTTATTCAATCCCATGGAAAATAAATATGCGTACTTTAAAATTCATTTTTTTCCATTTTGTTCATTACGACCATTCAATAATTAATTGTGCAAACTTAATTATTCGCGGTTTGCATAGACTATAAGCCTATAGCCCATGATTTTTGTCTTATTTCCGTTCATTTGACCAAATGGCAATTAATTATGACTGCTGCAAAATTAATGATTTTTGCATTCTTTGTTTGTTTTTTCCTAGGCAAGTTATTATACGTATTTCGGAAGTCACAATTTTCATGGGCTATAACATACAATTTTAGTCTATTTTCGTTTGTTTCAACCTCATGAAAATTAAATTTTATTTCATCAATAATTGTGATTTTCATGGGGTATAATTTTTTATCAATTTTGTTCTTCTACCCAATGAAAATTAATGTGTACTTTGAAATTCATGTTTTTCAACCAAATCTCAAGCTTCTATCTCGCATAAAATATTTTATGCGTACTCTAAAATTCCATAATTTTATGCGTACTCTAAAAATTCAGCTGAGTATGCATAAAATATTGTGTAATGATTTGTGTAATACAACGCATGATTTGATCCATACTTTTATGCATACTTGGCTGATGTGTACTGATATTGGTCGTTTTCAGACAAATCACAAGTCGCCATCTCTTATAGAATATTTAATGCTACTTCAAAATGCCTTAACTTTTGTGCACTATAACCTATGATTTTGGTTGTTTTTTATTAAATTATAAATTATCGTTTTGCATAGAATATTTTTTTTTTGTACTCTCAAATACTCGAACTACTGTGGACTGTAACCCACAATTTGGCCATTTTCGGCCAAATCACAATTTGTCTTCGTGCATAGAATATTTTTTGGGTGCTATAACTTCTCGAATATTTGTGGACTCTAACCCATGAATTTGTCAGTTTTTGATTACATCGCAAGTTGTCGTCTTGCGTGAAATATGTTATGCGTGCTTCCAAATTCCCGAATTTGTGAGGACTGTAACACTAATTTTGGCCATTTTTCTACCAAATAACAAATTGTCATCATGTATAGAATTATATTATGAGTACTGATGATGCTGATAGTGTTTTTGACACTTTTGAGAAGACAGGTTTAGAATTGACGTACACAAAAAAATTAACTGTGTCCATAATTTGGTCGACCTTAAACCTACTATGGATCTGGTTACACTTTAATTTGTACGGCTTTAGAAGCTGTTAGAGAGTATGCCCTATCTGTTCTTTGAAACGAGAAATGTTTCTTCAGAGCTGTGGTATTAGATGTCCCCTCTGGAGCATATCGAGTTTCATACTGTGTAAAGTCTCGGATAGTGCCTGTTAGCGACGCTATATTGTATAATGGAGGGGGAAAAGGTTGTCTGTAAGTCTGTTAGAGGCTTTATGAAATTGGTTAACGCTCTCAGGGAAAAGACTGAAAGTTCATATTTTGACTTTGTTATGGATGCATCAATCAGGAATTTGGCGGTGCCACGACGAGCATTTGGCTCTAAGTGTGAGGAGGGGGCACTAGATCTCATTAAACCCGAAACTTGGTGTGCTTATATCCCACACCTTGCAGATGTTAGCATATTCAGTTTCACGCTACAAGGCTTTACCTCATCCTCAAGTTTTAAAAGTGAGCTATATGCATGTCAGAACCTTACCACATCCTCAAATTTCAGTTATATTCACAAAAATTACTCCTGCAGAAACTGAAAATTAAATGGAGTTCATTCAGCAGCACCTCGTTCTTGACAAATCTGGGGGAAGCCCCTTTCTTCTGATCAACGCCTTTCTTCTTATCTTCATGTCATTCTGTTTGTTTTATATTTCATCATCCTTGCCTAAAGCCTCTTTTCAAAATGGATAGTATGACAGCTCATGAAATATTAGTGTCAAGATCAACCCTTAGAATAATTCTATATAGGGAAGCTACAAGCCTCCAGACCTCAGTATTTTATGAATCAGAGCACGCACTTAGAGGTATGATAAAAGGAAAAAAAGAGTGTTGTGATCGTAGGTCAGAAATTACTCCTATTGGGAATAAAAGGAGTGAAAATCATGTGCAATAGAGACACTACTAAATAATGAGGTATCCTAGACGAAAATCATGTGCAATAGAGACACTACTAAATAATGAGGTATCCTAGACGGAAAATTCCGTCTAGGATACCTAGAATTCCGTCTAGAATGCGTATCCTAGACGGAATTCCGTCTAGAATACGCGTCTAGTATGTTTCCGTCTAGGAAGTAGTATTCTAGACGAAAATTCCGTCTAGAATACATTCAAGACGGATTATTCTAGACGGAATTAAAAACCGTCTAGAATACATCCTAGACGGAAAAAATTTCCGTCTAGGATGAGTATCCTAGACGGAAATTTCCGTCTAGGATAGTTATCCTAGACGGAATTTCCGTCTAGGATGTTTTTTAATTTTTTTTTGCAAAAAGCAAGTATCCTAGATGGAATTTGAGCATCCTAGACGGAATTTTCGTCTAGGATGCTATGCTACCGTAGTTTTTTTTTTTGCAGAATCTACTTTGAGTGCATGTACACAATATTGAACAACAAAAAATTGTATTCATATCCAACGTAATCTAATTATATTCCAATATAATCCCATTATATTCAAATAATACATTCACCAAAATAGTAGAGAGATACATAAATTGTTTACAAACTTTTACATAAATTATTTATGATGGCTATGACACTGCAGACGCTTCTTCAACTCCTTCTTCACCTTCTTCCTCATCATCCTGAGTGTAACATAAGGACACAAGCAATGCATCAATATATGTACAAACTGATCAATATTTGTACATCAAGACATCTAAAGGACACCTTATACTATGTTCCGGCAACCAATTCTCGATCAACTACCATATCCAACACTCGTATGGGTGTTGTAATTGTTGTTATTCGATATCCATGGCCATGTCACCAAAATGATAGAAGAAGAACTTAAAAGCATCCATCAGGCCAATACAAAAAACACATCAACTTGTTTGACACAGGTCTCAAATCTTCACTTTACGTGCTTTACTTTCATTTCCTACCCTGTCATCATGACACCAAACCCTTTCTCCATCAAATTCGATTGAAATGTCTAAATCTGACAAAAGCAATTAGCAGCTTTATCTATCAGGAATCTAAAAAGTGAAATAGTAGTATGTTTATCAAGAGAACTCAAACAAGAAACAAGTTTTAAGCATTCAATTTTGCTGACAAGAATCACCTATCATTTTGGTACTGCATATGCTGGATTTAATAAGTCCGAACAAGATCTAGTAATCCATTTTACCCTCTGTATGCTAGCAAACATAAAAACTATTCAAACGAAGACAGATAGATCATGCAGTGGAAGAAACACAGTCCTAACATGCTTCTTATTAGCATTAGCTTGTACCTGAATAGCATTAGCTTATTAGCATTAGCTTATACCTGAATAGCATATCATTTGTTGCTAGTCTTGTGACGTAAATCTATTGATCAGTGATTGGAGGAAGACCGCAACTTAGGACATGATAAAGCCCCGTTTATCATCCTACAACTAACCTATAAATGAGAACTTTAGGATAAGATAACAGAAAGGTTGGCATGCACTGCATTTTCCCGTATTTTTGCACCACTTCAAAAACCCAGGCATGTGCACTTAAGCGGGGTGAAGAAGCAAACAGCCCTAACTCTACCCCCCCCCCCCAACCCCACAACAGAACAAACAAAATATAAATAAATGAAAAACCCACCCAGAACCCCAAGTTCAGAGTACACCCCAAATACCCAGACCCACCCACACATTTGATCAGGTCGTGTCTCTGTTAAACCCCGATGGCAGCATCCTCCACTGTATCCAGAGAACTAACCCAGTTTATCTGGTTTTAAGCAAGTTTGTCAGGATTCAAAGCCCTTTTCCTGTAAAAAATATGGAGCTGAAGCTTAGTATCAGATCAGTTGTACTGATTGCACTTACTTGGTAGAACACCATGTCTCTATGAGTATCCACAATTCACTAGAACGGAATAAATAATCACGTTTTCGTTTGAAATTATATCTGTTAAACCCCACTCCTTTTATTCAACCAGGATCCAAATTATTGTTCTTTTAGGTTTATAATTCTACTTAGGGGTGGTAAATGATCGGATCGAATCGAATACTAATGTGTTCATGTTTGTATTTGTTTAAAATTATCGAATTCGAATGCGAACTCTAATATTCATATATCTAGTTTTTCGAATTCGAACTCGAATACTTGGTATTTGATAATTATTCATGAATATTCATGAATACTTATCGAATATCAAAGTATATTTATTCCGCTAAAGAGTTTGATTTTAAAATAGTATTAAAATTCATAAATAAAATTTATTTCTTTATAATATATGGATGCATATATATTTAAATCAAAATTTTAATTAGAAAACCGATTTGATATTATTTAAGGCTTAAAATCAATATATAAAACTAAAGTAGAAATGGTAAGTGGGTTAAAAATATGACAACATATGTGCAATAATACAAATAATAAGCTATGATCAAACTTTAAACGAATATTTAATAGACAAACGAATCGAATATACATCTGGTTAAATTCTATTCGTTAATAAACTCGAATACTAAAAAATATTTGTTTAGTGATAAATGAACTACCGAATCGAATATGACCGAATAGTTATTCGAACAATTATCGAACCATTTATTAATTATTTGGTTCATTTCCACCCCTAATTCTACTCCTGCTTCCCAATTTCTTCGTCATTACCCCCCCAAAACAATCCCTAACTCCTATTTTACTCAAAATCAGAGGAAAATTTGAGTAGCCCTGGCTCACCTCCACAATAAACACAAGCACGGCGAACCCATCACCATGGTCACCGCCTACGACTACCCCGCTGCCGTCCACCTCGACGCCGCCGGCATCGACATCTGCCTTGTTGGGGACTCCGCCGCCATGGTCGTCCACGGCCACGACACCACTCTCCCCATCTTTCTCGACGAGATGCTCGTTCACTGCCGTGCCGTTGCCCGCGGCGCTACCCGCCCTCTACTCGTTGGGGATCTCTGGCGCTCGGCGAGGTGGCCGGCGATGGAGGAGGCGGAGCGCGCCATGAGGGGGGTGGGCTCCAGGGAGAAGGTGGAGAAGGCGGTGATGATTTGGTGGGGTTGTAGGGGTCCTCGTCTCAGTCGCCGGAGTGTTGCGCTCGCCATAGCCTGTGAAGGGGACGAGAGGGAGGAGCCAGAGGTTGAAGAAGAGGGAGAGGATTTCGATTTGGGGGGATTTCGATTTTGGAGGGTTTCTTAATGTTATTTTGGGCGGAACTTTTGGGTTGGGAGGGGGAATTTTGATTTTGGAGGGAAGGATTTGGTGTTTCTTTTTTTTAATACGAGTCAAAATATCCTAGACGGAAATTTCCGTCTAGGATTCATCCTAGACGGAAATTTCCGTCTAGAATGCCTAGTTATATTTAAAAAAAAATTAAAAATATAAAAACCATCTAGAATACTATCCTAGACGGAAATTTCCGTCTAGAATGTTTTATTCTAGACGGAATATTCTAGACGGAAATTTTCCGTCTAATTTAATACAAACTAGACGGAAAATTTTCCGTCTAGAATATTCCGTCTAGAATAAACGATTTTCTACTAGTGAGAGCACTAGATGTATCAAGTAGGAGAGGAGACGCGATTTAATGATGAAAGGAAAACTTGAGTTAGACATAAGAGAATCTGGTTGGAAGCATGTAAGAATATCGTGGTAATGATTTACTAGGTGAGACCGTGGAGTGATAGGCCTTCAACATAGTGGAAGAAAAGCATTAAATGCATCATTATAGCTGACCGCCTGACCCTAAATTTTGTTATACTGACTGATACCGATACTCTCCTTGTCATTCACCTTGCGTTTTCCTTTATTCAAAACGAGCAGTTTCTCCTTCAAATTCACCTAGACTGGGCAGTAGAGCTCAACAGGAGAAAGAACAATGGATATGCTACTGGGAACACATTCATTGATCTTCTCTGTTTTCTATCGATTTACTGAACATTCAAATACGTGTCAGACTTTTGAATTGTATTTCTTTTAATGACTACTGGTTGCTACTTTTGTTAATTTATTTTAACATGCCTATTTGGTTTACTTGCATATACAGGATTCTGCTACTAGTCCAACTGGCTTCCGGGAAATTCTGGACTTCTTTTTCGTCCTATTTAGTTAAGTCATAAGTAAACTGGGATTCTACTGAACCCAGCTCACAGCTGAACGACCGAAACCTTATTTTGATCATAAGATGGAAACAACATAGCCACCTGGGTTGGAGAAATAAATTATGAGCATTCAACGTCCAAATGACGAAAGCAATGTCTTCCTGTTATTTTTCTCTAGTAATAATGAATGGGCCTTTTTTTTTTTGTCTCAAGAAAAATTCGATGATCTTTCTGAAAGGTATTGTTGTTCGAGGGTGTAGCGTTTGATCCTGTTGCCGGTTGGTTCCAAAGTTTTTAGTAGCTTCAGTTTATACACGCACCCTTTTGGAATTTTGTTATGCCGAGCCCTTGCAAGAGGTATTGTTCTGAGCTTTCCGCATGTTGTATGATGATGATTGTTTATACTAGCAAGTCAGGGTGACTATGACTTGTACTACATTTGTGTTAAAGGCTGTTGATATCTTGAAAAATTCTCAGAGTGACTTGCTTCAGTGTTGGGTTCTAAAGTTGAGTGATGCACCCTGGAAATGGTGGGTCGTAGCTCATTAAATTTCAAGTTTTGTACTTTTGATTAATTATTTGTTAACGGGTAAAAATAACTAAAAATGACTAAAAATTTTATGTTATTGATCATGAAATCTTGAAATTTTAGACTCTGAAATTATTTTTCAATGGCTTGTAACAATTAAAAATGATTAAAAATCGTGGGTTGTAGTTTATAAAATTATGAATTTTAGATTTCCTAAATTATTTATGTAGCTTAAGAAATAGTGAGATAGTGAATGTCAGACTACAAAATTATTTGTCAATGACTTGAAATGATTAAATATAGACAAAAACCATATGCTATAGTTCATAAAATCGTTAATATTTAACTTTGCAAAGTTATTAATTGATTGGTAGAACTGACAAACAGGGTCAAAATTCATGGACTATAGCTTATAAAATCATTAACTTTGTATGTTGTTAAATTATTTGCTAGCAGAATGAAACAACTAAAAATGGTCAAAAATCATAGTTATAAGTCATGAAATCATGGAATTTCAGACTCTACAAAATTATTTGTCACCGGGTCGAAAATACCAAAAATGGACAAATTCTGTAGGATATAAGTCATTAAATCGTTAACTTTGTACTCTACGCAATTATTTGCTAATGGATCAAAAGGCTAAAAATATCAAACAATCTTAGGCTATAGCTCATGAAATTGTGGATTCCTTAAAATTATTTGTCAATGGGTCACAGGGTCAGTACAATTGAAAATAGCAAAAAATCGTGATGAGTTCTAAATCATAAAATCATGAATTTTGAAGTCCATGAAATTACATGCCAATGGATCGGAACGATTAAAAATATTCAAAAATCATAAATAGTAGTTCATGAAATTGTGAACTTTCAACTCTCTGAAATTATTTGCTAATAGGTAGAAATAACTAAAAGTGGCAAAAAAAATCAAGGATTATAGTTTATAAAATCATAAATTTTAGACTACATGAAATTATTTGTCAATGGGATGAAAGGAATAAAAATGGATAAAAAAACATGGGTTATAGCGCGTGAAATCGTGAATTTTTGACTTTGCTAAATGTTTTTTCAATGGGTCAAAATGATTAAAATTGAACGAAAATCATGAGTTATAGCTCATGAAGTCATGAATGTGTGACTCTATATTATTTTTCAATGGATTGAAATGACCAAAAATCATGGGTATAGCTATTAGAATTATGAATTTTCGACTGCAAATTATTTGCCAAAATGTAGCAAAAACAAAAAATGACAAAGAATCATGGATTATAACTCACGAAATCGTGAATTTGGACTCAATGAAGTTGTTTGCCAACAAGTTTAAATGACTAAAAATAGACAAAAATCATGAATTATAGCTCACGAAATCGTGAATATTGGACGTCACAAATTATTTGCGAACAGCTCAAAATGATTAAAAATGGTCACTAATCATGGGTTATATTAGCTCTTGAAATCGTGAATTTTAGACTCCACGAAATTATTTACCAATTGGTCAAAACGACTAAAATAGCCAATAATAGTGGTTTATTTCTCATGAAATGGTTAATTTGAAATGCGCAGAATTATTGGTCTATGGATAGACATGACTATAAATAGTAAAAAATTATGGATTATAGCATATAAAGTTGTTAAATTCGTACTTGACAATGGGATGAAACAAGTAAAAATGATCAAAAATTATGGATTGTAGCTCATGAAATCTTGAATTTTGGACTACGCAAAATTATTTGTCGATGGGTAGCCATGACTAAAAATGAATAAAAATTATGGGTTATAACTTATGAAATCGTGAATTTGAACTCCATATTAATATTTGCCTATGGGTCGAAATGACTAAAAAAACTAAAAATCATGTGTTATAGCTCATGAAATTGTGAATTTTGTACCTTACAAAATTATGTCTTGATGGGTAGAAACGACCAAAAATGGACAAAAATTATGGGTTATAGGTCATAAAATTGTGAATTACACTCTACGAAATTATTTACCAATGGGATGGAACGAATAAAAATTTATGGGTTATACATCATGAAATCATGAATTTTGGACTTCACGAATTTTTTTGCAAATTAGTTAAAACTACTAAAATAGAATAAGAACCATGGGGCTATAGCTCATGAAGTATGAATTTTTTTACTCTGTGAGATTATTTATCAGTGGATCAAAACGACTAAAAATAGTAGAAAATTATGAGTTATAGCTCATGAAATCATGAATTTTAGACTCTATAATATTATTTACCAATGGGGGCAAAATAGCTAAAAATTTACAAAATTTGTGTATCATTGTGAATTTTACACTCCACGAAATTATTTACCAACGAGTCGAAATGATTAAAAATGGTCAAAAATCATGGGTTATAACTCACGAAATCATTAATTTGTTACTCCACAATATTATTTGCCAATGCATAGAAATGATTAAAATGACTAAAATCATGGATTATAGCTATTGGAATCATTATTTTTAGACTCCATGAAATTATTTGTGGGTGAGTACAGACAACTAAAAATGGATAAAATCGTGGGTTATAACCAATGAAATTGTGAATTTTGGATTCCGCAAAATTATTTGCCTAAGGAGGAATGACCAAAAATCATGGATTGTAGCTCATGAAATCGTTAATTTTGTACTCCATAAAATTATTTGCCAATAGGATAAAACGACTAAACATAAATAAAAATCGTGGGTTATAGCTCGTGAAATCGTGAATTTTGGACTCCACAAATATATTTATGAAATAGGTTGAAATGACTAAAATGCCCAAAAATTATTGGTTATAGATCATAAAATCGTTAATTTTAAAATTATGTGCTCAAGGTTGAAACGACTAAAAATTTATGAGTTACAGCTCACGAAATTGTGAATTTTAGACTCTCAGTCAATGGGTTGAAAGAACTAAAAATAGACAAAAATCATGGGTTATAGCTCATAAAATCATAAATTTTGAACTTCACGAAATTATTTGCCAATGCATTGAAACGAATAAACATGAACTCTAGTTGTGGGTTAGAGCTTACAAAATCGTTTATTCTGTACTCTGCAAAATTATTTATCGATGTATCAAAATGACTAAAAATCGTGGATTATATATAGCTCATGAAATCGTTAATTTTGTGCTCCAGAAAATCATTTAGTACTTGGTACAAACAACTAAATATGGCTAAAAATCGTGAGTTATAGCTCATGAAACCGTAAATTTTAGACTCTGAGAAATTATTTATCAATTGATTAGAACAACTAAACATGGACAAAATCATGGGTTATAGCTCATAAAATCTTAAATTGTAGACTCCATAAAATTATTTGCCAACAGGTCGAAACACTAAAATGACCAAAAATCATGGTTTATAGCTCATGAATAGTCAATTTCGTACTCCGCAAAATTATTTACTAATGGATAGGAATAATTAAAATGACCAAAAATCATTGGTTATAACTCATGTAATCGTAAATTTTGTACTCTCTAAAATTATTTCCTAACGGGTCAAAACGACTAAAAATGGTAAAAAGAATCATGGGACATAGCTCATAAAATCGTGAATTTTCGTTTCTGAGAAATTATCTGCATATTGTTTGAAATGACTGAAAATGGACAAAAATGTGAGTTATAGCTCATAAAATCGTAAATTTTGGACTCCCCAAAATTATTTACCATCAGGATGAAACGACTTAAATTGGTCACAAATTATGCGTTATGGCTCATAAAATCGTTAATTTTATACACCGTCGAATTATTTTGTCAACGGGTAGAAATGACTAAAAATAACCAAAAATCATAGATTATCACTCATAAAATCGTTAATTACACTCTGCGAAATTATTTAAAAGTAGAAATGACTAAAAATGATAAAAAAATCACGAGTTACAACATGAAGTCGTATATTTTAGTAACTCGTGATTTTTAGAATCCGTGAAATTATTTGCCAAAGCGTCGAAACTACTACTAATAACAAAAATCGTGAGTTAAATATCTCATAAAATCGTGAATTTTGAACTCCACGAAATTATTTGACAATAGGTTAAAATGACTAGAAATGACCAAAAAACATGGATTATAACTCATGAAATCGTGAATTTTAAAAATTATTACTTAACAACGTAACCTTGTATTTACAATAAAATATGCTTGCATTTTTGTTACTTAACAAAAACTACAAGATTTAAAACACAGCCAACACAACAATCACATCGTCTAATTCTATAATGAATATTACTGTTATCATCCACTAGCACAAGCTGTACAGCCAATGTAGGCAACAGAATCTGACAAGAGGACAGAAAATCATAGGGGTAGGAAAGAGACAGCTACTAAAACACAGCCTACACAACAATAGCTCCACCATCAATTTGAGTTCAGTAAATCTGCACGCAATACCAAGACAAAACAGAATACTAGTACATACAATTTCTACCAATGCATTTGTATAAAACACACGACGTACAAGCAGCAATATGAGAAATCATATCTTTCATTTAGCTGGCACTCTTATACTCTTGCAGCTACTAATATACACAAAGATTGTTAAATATCCAAATCATCGTCTGGATCCTCATCAGAATCAGGGGCCTCATCATCTGAATCACGAATATAATGTATTTCACCCGTCCCCTTTGTCTCATTGTTTCTCTCCGCAGACAATGCAGAGAGATGCATTGAGTGAGGATCCTTGCCCTCGGAGAGGGATCGCCGACCATCATATATCTGCACAGTCTTTCCATTTCCTAAATACGCGAACACAGTATTAATAGCACATATGGCAAAGCTTCAATCTCCAAATTAATGCAAAATTGCAAACGAATAAGGTTTCTTTATGTGAACCATAAGATTTTGCACCCGGACACCATATTTAAGCCTAATAAGAAACCATAAGCCATGCAACTCAAGTAATGTGGCCTATACTAATGAGACTTCTGAACTTTTTCGTGCCCAGAGGCAAGAGGGATGAGCTGGCACCCTAAAAAAATGTCTGAAAAGCGATGAAAATATTGTTCCCTAAATTTTTACTTTTTAAAGATGTGCATATAAATTTTAAGAGGATTTAATTGCCCTCGTGATATCTGTCTGGGAATGTTTGGAAAGTGATGTAAGCATATAATTTTTAAGAGGATTTACTTGTCCTGGTGAAGACTGTCTTTGAATGTTCAAATTCATAACGCTTACCTTGGTGTTCAAATGGAAGGACAACCTTTGCCCTGTCATCCTTTTCCTTTTCTGATAGCTGGAGATTAAATTGAACCTGTTGAAAAATATATATATAGAAGTATGATAAACATATGCATGTTCATGAGATACACTTTGGTATTATTGTCTAAAGAAGCATTACACGGACCTTAGGTACAAGGTTTTGGTTGACCGGTGTATTTTCAGAAGATACAGCAGTGAACTTGATTCCACCTTGTTCCATATGAAAATCTTCATGCTGGAGTGTAATTCACATTGGGAAAATGTTTTCTTAGTGTCTTAATTTTTGCTAACAAATATAGCACAGAGAATAGGGCTTTGAGATCTCACGAGTAACTTAACCCTTCCGTTTCTCCGCTTAAGGCGTGCCTGAAACTTCCCTCTGTGAGAATTTTGTTCAAGCCCAAACAAGTTCTCTGGATTTTTGATTCCCTCAGTGACTTCCACTGTTGCCTCTAAACTAGCAACCATTGTGGAAATATACTCTAGAGCTGAGGATGCTCTGGGTTCATGAAGGTCCGAGTGTATTAACCAAAACATACATGAAACACGATCTGCAATGAGGAGATGGCGAGAAAAATTTAATAGCTTAAAGCTTGACAGGTGACAGTATGCAGACAGTGTATTTCACAGACAAGGCAAAAATAACAGGGATCCATCAAACAATATAAAAACTATAGGCCTGCAAAATTATCTAGGGTGTCTTTAGTTGTATCAATGTTATAGGAAAGAGTGTACTCCTCCCAATTTTGGTTATCAACAGTGGTTAAGTGGAATAGCAATTGTATTGTTTGGATACCTTTGCTTTTCCTAATGCATGATTATTTATAAATATAAACTAGTTGCTAACTTTCATGAGTCATTCTAAACGAGTGATACTTACTGAAAAACAATACCATGAATTAAGAAAAATCTATTAAGATTGTCGATGTTACTTCTTTTAGCATCAATCCTGAGATGTAGATGGATATACAAAAGCACATTATCCAAATAAATAAATAAAATTTTTGACAGTGTGATAGTTGGAGCATGGGGATCCAATTACTAGCAATCAAACAGTAAGTTACCAACTTATAGATGAGAAGACATTTTCTTCATTTGAAGCACAATATGTGGAAAGGAGATTTTCTTTTCTTAAAGCACAATATGCACTCCGACAAACTAAACAAAAACGATTTTTCCTGTCAAAGTTACAACAATGGAATGTTGATCGTTGAAATAAAAAATATTAGAATCATGATAAAAAGTCATAGCTATTTATTAAATTACAAAGTTCATCTTAATTTCAGACTCCTAGCCCTCCCTACTGTGTGATTATCTCAACACCAGTATCTCATCCCAGCCAGACTTTCTTATCCGCTACCTCTTGAGCAATCTTCCTCAATCTAGTACACTGCGAACTGATTCTATTTCCACTCTAGTATCTCATCCCAACTAGTCTTTCTTATCCACTACCTCTCAAGGATCTTCAATTCTTCATCAATCTAGTACACTGTGTTTAATGTATCAAAAAGATTATCCTTAAATAGAAACTACATTTCATATTTCATTGTTAAAATTGGACGAGGGTTTGATTCTCCTAATAGTAGACCCATACCAGAATTAAATTTGACTTTTATGCCTACTATTAAATCTGTTGACATGTAACTGATCATACAAATTTAACACAATTATTATAACTTCTTATCATGCATGTTGCATGTCCATCATACTAGCAAACAACGAATAAGTTGTACATTCAGAAATATTGTACACTTAGGATCAAAATCTACCAGGTAATAAATAGCAATTGATTAATAGCATTCTGATGATAAACATAAAGTGCAAAAATTAAGTGGAGTGGACAAAGAATGAGCATACCATGACTGCGAAGGGTGCTAATTAGAGATGCAACTGCTGACAAGGGAGAATGTCTTAGAATAACACTGACCTGAAATGAGTAACGAGTAAGATTATTGTAAGTGCTGCAAGTAGTGAAAATACTGATCATAGTCAATTATTAAACATAATCTTCATGCCTTAAGCATAATAGTAAAATTTTCTATGTGGGTCAATAATTTATGATGCGGTCGAAATTGACCAAAATCATGCCTTGTATACCACAGAAATTCAGGAAATCAGGAGTATATATAAAATCTATGCCAGACGACAACGATTGGTTGAAAATGGCCAAAATCATATATTATAGTCCCATAGAATTTCGGAAAAAATATTTTGAGAGAGACAAAAACTTTTGATTTGGTTGAAAACCACCAACATCGTTTGTAATAGTCTACTAAATTTGGGAGCATGCAAAAAAATATCCTATGCCGTCCGGCTAATGATTCGGTAGAAAATCCAATGTCATTTGTTATAGAACAAAAAATCCAAAATTTTGGAACACAGAAATACAAAAATCATGGGTTAGTCCAAAAATTCGAGAATTTTTGAATACCCATAATATATTCTATGCGAGGTGACAATTTGTTATTTGGTCGAAAGCAGCTAAAATCATAGGTTATAGTCTACAAAGAGCGCACATAAAATATCATAAACGAGACGATAACTCATGATTTGATCGGAAACGGCTAAAATCATGGGTTATCGTCCACTAATATTTGAGAATTTTGGAGTACCCACAAAAAATTCTATGCAGGACCACAATGTGATTTGGTCGAAAATAGTAAAAATTATGAGTTATAGTCCACAAAATTTCAAGAATTTTAGAGTACGCAAAAAATCTATGCGAGGCGTCTTGTAATCCAATAAAAATGACAAAAATCATAGGTTATAATCCACAGAAATTTTAAGTTAGCAATAAATATTCTATGTCGGATGACAACTTATGATTTGGTTGAAAACGACAAAAATCATTTGTTATAACACACTAACTCCAAAATTTGTAGCACTCACAAAATATTATATGCGGGATAATAATTTGTGATTAGGAAATTCAAGAATTTTAGAGTACGAATAATATATTTATGCGGGGTCACAATTTGTTATTTGGTCAAAACAACAAAAAAATATGGGTTATAGTCCTTAGAAAATTGGGAATTAGGAATATGCATAAAATATTTCCTGAAAGACAACTTGTAATTAAATCAAAAGCGACAAAAACCATCAGTTATGGTCTACAAAAAATTCGAGAGTTTTAGTGTCCTCAAAAAATATTCTATGCGGGAAGATCAAATTGTGGGTTATAGTACACAGATGTTCAGAAATTTGGAGCATGCAAAAAATATTTTATGCGAGACAACTTGTAATTTGGTCAAAAATAGTTAAAACCATGGGTTACAATCCACAAAAATTCAAGAAATTTTTGAGTACGCATAAAATGTTCTATTAGGGATGGCAACTATGATTTGCTTGAAAATGGCCAAATCATGAGTTATGACGGAAATTCAACTGACCACATAAAATGTTCTATGTAGGACGATAACTTTTGAGTTGGCCTAAAACGGCCAAAATCACAGGTTATACCATACAAAAATGCAGTAATTTTAGATAACACAAAATACTCTATGCTAGAGGATAGTTTATGATTTGGTTGAAAATGACATTCATGAGTTATAGTACACAAAATTTCATTTACAGTACACATAATATGTTTTACTCGTGATGACAATTAGTGATTTGGACGAAAATGGTTAAAAATCACGAATTAGTCAGCAAAAATTACAGGATTTAAAAGAATCAAAAAAATATTTAATGACGACAACTTATGATTTGGCCGAACCATAGAATTTGGAAATTCCGGAGTATGCATAAAATAATTTATGTGGACGACAACTTGTGATTTGTTTGAAAAATTGTCAAATCTTGGGTTATAGTCCACACAACAAAAAAATTCAGTACGCCTAAAAGATTCTATGCGGGACGGTGACCAATGATTTGAGCCAAAATCATGACCTTACATAATAATTTGAAAGTACACAAAAGATTCTATGAGGGATTACACTTTACAACTTGTGATTTAGTAACTCAAAATCATTGGTTATAATTAGAGGAAAAATTTTAGGAATTTTTAAAGTATGAACAAAATAATTTATGCAGGTTAGCGACTTATGAGTGGTTTAAAACGCCAAAATAAAGGGTTATAATCCACAAAAATTCAAAAATTTTTAAGCACCCATAAAATATTCTATGCGGGAAAACAATGTGATTTGGTCAAAAACGGTAAAATCACAATAGTCTACATAAATTCGGTAATTTTGAAGTACGAGTATAATATTGGATATAGGGTGCCAATTTAGGATTTTGCTGAAAACAATCAAAATCATGGGTTACAATTAACAGAAATTCAGGAATTTTTAACAATGCATAAAATATTCTATGTAGATCGTTGACTAGCAATTCTGTCGAAAATGGCCAAACTTATGGGTTATAGTCCACAAAAATTAGGAATTTTGGAGTATGCATAAATCATTCTATCTAGGAAGAACTCTTAAGATTTGATCCAAAATGGTAAAAATTATAGGTTAATGGTTATAGTCAACGTAAATTTGGAAATTTTAGAGTATGCGTAAAATATTCTATAAGGGACGAAATTATTTTATTTGGATGAAAATGGCCACAATCATAAGTGGAAGTATAGTAGTATGCAAAAGCATGAGAATTTTGGAGTATGCATAATATATTCTATGTGAGAAGACGTTTTGTGATTTAGCCTACATATATTCAGAAATTAGGAGTGTGCATAAAATCATGGCTTATGATCCACATAAATTCAGCGTTTAGAAGTATGCAAAAGAATTCTGTAAGACAAGTGATTTAGTCAATAACAACCAAAATCATTGCTTAGTCCATAGAAATTCATCAATCGCACACAAAAGGTATACTATGAAGGAAGACAAATTGTGAAAATGACAATAATCATGGGTTATAGTCCAAAAAAAAATGTAGTTCGGAGTGCACAAAAATTATTCTTTGAGATAACTTTATGATTTGTTCAGAACCTAACAAAATGATAGGTTATAGCTCATTGAAATTCATAAAACTTTTAAGTACACAAAATATTCCATGCTAAACATCGGCTTATGATTTGGTTGAAAATGGCTAAAATCATGAGTTACAATATATAAAAATTCCAAAAAATTGAAATGCTCATAAAACATTATGTGTGGGACGGGAATATGAGTCTTGGTCGAAAATGGCAAGAATCATGGGTTATAATCAACAAACATTGGAGAAAGTGGGAATACCTGTAATATATTCTATGCAATATGACAATTTATGATTTGGTCGAAAACGTCCTATTATAGGTTGTCCTAAAAAAATTGGGGATTTGGGAGCACACATAAAATATTCTAATCAAGACAACAAATCGTAATTCGGTTGAAAATGGCCAAAATATGAGTTACGATCCACAAAAATTAGAGAAGTTTTGAGTATCCAAAAAAATAGTCCATGCACAAAGACAATTTGTAATATGGTCTAAAGTAGCCAAAATTATGGGTTAAAGTCCATAGAAATTCGGAAATTTTAGATCATACAAAAAATGGTATAAAAGACGATGACAATGATTTAGAAAAAAAACTAAAATCATTAGTTATATTCCCCAGAAAATTCAGAAATTTTAAGCAAACATAAAATATTCTATGCGAGATAGCAAATGTGGTTTGGTAAAAAATGACAAAAATCATGGGTAGTACACAGAATACGACTGTGTAAGGATAAAATATTCTATGTTGGACGACAATTATTGATTATGTGAAAACAGCCAAACAGGTAATAGTACACATAAATTGATGAATTTCAATGTAATATTCTATGCGGGATGACAATTAATGATTTAGTTGAAAACAGCCACAATCATGAATTATAGTACACACAATTTTAGAAATTTTAGCGTATGCAAAATAAGTTCTATGCGGAAAGTCAATTTGTGATTTAGTTTGAAATGACAAAAATAATGGGTTATAGTTCAAATAAATTCATGAAATTAAGAGTAGGCATAAAATATACCATGTGAGACATGTGATTTAGTCCATAGAAATTTGAGAATTTCAGAGCACCCAAAAGATATTCTTTGATGGGAATTAATGTGATTGGTTGAAAATGGCCAAAATTATGGGTTACACTCCAATAAAATTTATGAACTTTAAAGTACGCATAAAACATTCTATGTGGAATGACAACTTGTGATTTGGACCAAAAAGGGCCATCATGGATTATAGTAGACCAAAACTCTAAAATATTGGATTACACAAAAATTATTCTGTGTGGACGGAAATTTGTTACTTGGATAAAATGACCAAAGTCATGGGTTATAATCCAAAAATATTAGGAAATTTTAGAGTACCAAAATATTCTCTATGAGACGATAATTTGAGTTATAGTCTACAACGTACAAAATATTCTAAACAAGATAAAAATTTCTGATTTGGTCAAAAATAGCCAAAACCATAGGGTATAGTCCAAATTATTCAGGAATTTTAGAGTACCCAAAAATGGTTCTATGTAGGAAGATAATTTGTCAGATGGACAAAAATGACCAAAATCTTAGTTATAGCCACAAAATTTGGAAACTTTAGTTTGAAGGGTGCAAAAAAAGAAATTTCTATGCGAGAGGACATGTGATTTGGACGAAAACGAACAAAAATATGGGTTATAGTCCACATAAATTAAGGAAATTTTAAGTACGCACACTACTTTATGTGATGAGTACATTTGATTAGGTCAAAGATGGTCAAACTCAAGGGTCATACTACATAGAAATTCGGAATTTCTGAGTATGCATAAAATATTTTGTTGAAGGGAAATTACGATTAAAATCTACGGTTATATAGTCCACAAAAATGTAGGAATTTAAGAGTATCATATAATATTCTATGCCAGACAACACTTTCTGATTTGGATTAAAACGGCTACAATCAAGAGTTATAATACACAGAAATTCAAAAATAGAGTACACATAATATTATCTATGCAGGATGGTAATTTGTGATTTAGTCAAAAATAGCAAAAATCATAGATCATAGTCAATGAAAATTCTAGAATTTAGGAGTGCACATAGAATATTCTATGTGAGGCAGTAGCATGTGATTTGGTAGAGAACGGAAAAAATCATAGGTTATAATCCACAAAAATTCAAGAATTTCAGAGTACCCAAAAGTTACTCTATTTCATGCAAGAATACAATGATGATTTGGTCGAAAATTTCATAGTACAAAAATCATTCTATAAGAGAACTTGTGATTTAGTCTAAAATGGCGAAATCATGGGTTATAGTCCACTGAAATTGAGAAATTTAGTATCACAAAATATTGCATAGTAGACAACTTGTGGTTCCATCGAAAATGAACAAAAACATGAGCTATACTACATTTTTTTTTGAACTTTTCAATTTTTGAAATTTTGAAGCAAAATGTTGTATCATGATGACATTTGTGATTCGGTCAAAATCACCAAAATCATAGGTTCTAGTCGGTAGATATTTGGAAGCTTTAGGGTATCCATAATATATTCTATGTGGGACGACAACTTGTAATTTGGTCAAAAAAGAAAGAATTATAGAGCATCGTCCATCGAAATGTGGAAATTTGGGAGCGCATAAAATATTCTATGCGAGATGACAACTTATGATTTCGTCAAAAACAGCCAAAATCATGGACTATATTCTACGAAAATTTGGGTTTTCATAAGTATTCATAACATTCTACGTGGGGCGGAAAGACGACCAAAAGCATGAGTTATATACTACACAAAAATTCAAGATTTTTGGACTATACATAATATATTCTATTTTATGCTAGAAAACAATTTTTAATTTAGTTAAAAATGTCAAAATCATGAAATGTAGTCCATAGAAATACAAGAATTGAGAAGCACACATAAAATATTCTATTTAAGACAACTTGTGAATTGGTTGAAAATGATCAAAATCATGAGGTAGTCTAGAGAAATTTTGGATTGCCAAAAAATTATTCCTTATGGGAAGCTAATTTGTAACATTGTCAAAAATAGTTAAATTCATGGATTATAGTCCACAGAAATTCAAAATTTTTGGAGTATGCAAAAAAGATTCTATGTGGGAGTGTCATCTTGCTTGTGATTTGATTGAAAACAACAAAAAATATAGGTTATAGTCTGCAGATATTCAATTATTTGTTCAATAGGCATAAATATTTAATACATGAAGAGACTTTTAAAGTGTGATTAAATGCACAATAAGGCGTGCGCCTCAAGCGTTGGGTGTAGCGATGTGCTGACGAAGCACCCATAGCAAATGTGGGCGCTATAGTTGAGGAGTGCGCCCCGTGCACTTCTGGACCACTTCACAACTCTGTAGAGGCATTGAAGAGGCGTCGCTTCGCTTATTCTTTAAGGATACCCATTTAATATCAGGTCCAACACAATAATCCCCTTAGAACCCATTTAATAAAAACCATAAGAGAGAGAGAGAGAGTTAGGGCAAAATTCTTTTTCCAATTTTGAGATAGACATTGATTCCTCTCCCTCTCTCTTTCTCATGATTTTGGGTTGTTCTCGGTGTTGATCAATCGCCACCGGCAAACCAATGACGACCAGAGATTCAAAGGCGATGATGAACAGTGTTCTCCAACAAATGGAGACCTCGTCGAGGTGTGGTAAGTTCTTTTAAGTTTTTTCTTTTTGTTTCAAATACATTTTCTTTTTACATTTTTTCCAAGTGACGTCTTTTTAGAATATGTTTTCTTTTTAATTTTTTCCCTTTTTGTTTCATATTTATTTCTTTTATAGTTTTTTTTCTTTTAGATTTTGTTTTCCTCTCTAATTGCCTCTTCCCTCCAATCTTGAAGTATTATTTAGAAGTTAATGCATTGTTTTTTAATGTTGAAGTTTCAACACATAGCAATTATGATTGTTTGATTTATGAGTTCTAGCTTTTAAGTTCTCATTATAGCTTTTAGCTTTTGATTAATTGTAGCTGTAATTTCGAAGTGTAGCTTCTGGATATTATGATGCTTACCGTGAAATATGGCCTTTGGTCCTTGTTTGGTGGAAAATTTGTAGTAAAAAGAATGAAGAAAAAATTGATTTGTATTCTCTCGATTTCAATTACAATTTGAATTCCCGATTACAAAAGAGAGGAGAATGATCTGGATTCTCCCCTTTGTTTAATTCTGGGTTCTTCACGATGGCGATGAGATGCCTCCCTCGAATGCTCGCGTCGAGTTTGCTTCTCGTTGACGATCCGAACGTCTTGATTCACTGGAACATGGTCTTCTCCTCGCGATTTGACGTTATGGAGGACTTGCGTGACAAGTTTGAAACTCTTGATGAGCTGATAACTCTGAACGAGTTTAAACTCTTTAAAAGAGTTGATTTAACCGAAATTGGTTAATAAGCCAAGGATGAAAGCTCCTGTTGCTGATCTCCAAAGCTCCAGCAATCCCCCCAAGGTCTCTTCTTTGCTGCCCCAGATGGATCCCAAAAGCCAGCCCCGAACTAAGCTGATTTCTTAGTTATTTATAGGGGATTAAGGGATATAACCGCCCCCTTAATTCGCTTCTAAGTGGGGCTAATGGGATGTAACCGCCCCTTAAATCACTCCTGAGTGGAGTTGTGATCCCCTCGGATCGTGGAAAACGGTTTTGAAACCGTTTAGCTCATGTTTGAATGAGTCAAACGCAAAAATCCGCGTTCTGACGTGAATTCTGCATTAAAACGCAGTGTCTGGAAGCTTAAACGCAGCGTCTAGAAGCTCGGACGCAGGGTCTGAAAGTTGCGTTTGCAGCGATTTGGAAGCTGCGTTGGCAACGTTGGAAGCTGCATCTGAGCTGCGTTGACAGCGATTTGAAAGCTGCATTGGCAGCGTTGGAAGCTACGTTGGCTACGTTTGGCAGCGAAAATAAGCTGCGTTTGGCAACGGATGGAAGCTGCGTTGGCAGCTTTTAGACGCTGTGTTTGTGGCCGGACATGAGCTGCGTTGGCAGCTGGATCTGAGCTGCGTTTGCAGCGCTTGGAGCTGAATGTGAGATGCATTTGCACTGCGTCAGCACTGCGTCAGCGACTGTGAACGCGGTGCGTCTTGATGCCGGTACGTGGAGAGGACTTCCGCATCTTGATTTGAAGAGACCGTCGATTTGTAGTCTCTTTCTGTCGAAGCGTTGCAAAGATCGTCATTTTGCAATCTTTGCTTTAGCTCTTTGATATGTGAGAGTCGTCAGATTGTAACTCCCGATATTGATTGTGAAGGCTGTTTGATTAGAACTTCCATCAGTTGTCGTAAAGATCGTCAGATTGTAACCTTCAGCGATCTTCGTGAAAGTCTTCAAATTGTAGCCTTCTGAAAGCCGTCGAATTGTAACTTTCATCATCGGTATTTAATGGGGATCAGCTATCTGTAGTGATTTTTAGACAGCCTACAGTCCTTCATTGTATTGCAAGTTACAAAAAGAAACAAATTTTGATGTGTTTCATATTTTTTTTCTCTTGCTGTCATAATTTGATCCTGCGACTTTCGGTTACAGATCTTTCTCTCCATTTTGCTAATGCGTACTAGTTTATTCTCCATCAAAGCATAGGCATGTAAAGAGAAAGAAGTCAGTAAAATAAAATACAAGAATAATTATACATGCAGAATGTATTTAGATTCACTCGAGTTCGTGGCACATTGCACGTGCGTGTGCACGTAAATTGACTTTGCGTCCTGCATTGCGCTTTGTGCATTGATAACACTAGACTTTTGATTTGGTTGAAGACGACTAGTAAGAGTAATACTCCATAGAAAGTTGAAATTTTAACGTAAGCATAAAATATTCTATGCAAAGAGACAATAATGATTTGGTCAAAACTCAAAAGGTCATAATAAGGAGTTATAGTTCACAAAATTTTAGGAAAATGGAGTATGCGTAACATATTCTATGAGACAATTTGTAATTTGATTAAAAATTGCCAAAACATGATTTTATATAGAAATTCAAGAATTATGAGTACGCAAAAGATACTTCATTCGGGACAGCAACTTGTGATTGAGTCAAATGCAGACAAAATCATCGGTTAGTACACAAAAATTTCAAAATTTTGGATTACACAAAATATTTTATGTATGACGACAATTTGTGATTTGAACGAAATAACAATCACAGCTTAGTCCAAAGAAATTTTGAAACTTTGGAGT
>BQKN01000065.1:841706-892537 GCA_022839385.1 Asparagus kiusianus
AGAATTCGGGAATTTAAGAGTACGTATAAAATATTACATGCAAGATGATAACTTGTTATTTGGTTAAAGCAGTCAAAATATTATATGCAAGACTATAACCAAACCTTTTAGCTATTCAACCAAATCACAAATTGTCTTCTGTCAAATCACAACTACCCTATATGCTGGAATATCCTTTGTGATTTGCTGGAATGGATAAAAAGATAGTCCACATAAATTCGAGAATTTTAGAGCATACAAAAAATATTCTATTCAAGATGACAAAATTATGAGTTATAGTTTACAGAACAAGAATTTTCAAATAGGCATAAAATATTCCATGCGGCTTGACTTATGATTTGATTAAAATGGCCAAAATTATAGGTGAAGTACACATAAATTCAAGAATTCCTGAGAATGCATAAAATACTATATGCGGGATGAAATTTTTATTTGGTCGAGAATGGCCAAAATCGTGAGTTATATTTCAAAATATATTGAGAATTTTGGAGTACCGATAATACATTCTGTGCAAGATGAGGATTTGTGATTTGGTCAAAAACGACCAAAATTATGAGTTTATTCATAGAAATTCGGGAATTTTGGAGTGCGCATAATATATCCAATTAACTAAAAGTGTCTCAATCTTTTCTTAAGCGGTACATTGTTTACCTTAACTCTCACAAAAACTAATTACATTTAGAAAGATTATTTGCACTTAAATACGCTAGTATTTATCTCATTTTTTACTTTGATACCCAAAAGTTTTTTTTATTACCAAAACATACCACAAAGTTCAATAACATTCAACTTTGATACCTCAAAGTATCTTTTTGCCCACAAAACATACCCCACAGTTTATTAATACCCGAACAAAATTTTTTTGGTTAAATTTTTGTTTGAGTTTGGGGTACCAAAGTTAAATTTTGTTGAACTTTGGGGCATTTTTTGGGGGAAAACTTTGGAAAAGTTAAAAGAAAGTCAACTTTGGGGTAGTTTTTGAGGTGGAAAACCTTGGGTGTGTCAAAATTCTAAATGGAGTAAACTTTGGGGTATTTAAGTGAAGGTAATCCTATCTAGAAATATAACATACCGAATCAATGGCAACAGCAAAACGAGCTTTTCCATCTCCAACAAACCCTGAGCTAGGGGGGAAAAGATGGAATATGATCACCAAAAAGTGCAAAACAAACTAACCAAGGAAAAAGCATAAAGAAATTAACTTAGTAACCTCTTCCAACATCAAGAATGGATGACAATAACTTAGACGTATCTTTCACATCCTTAAATTCTGTAACAGGCCCCTTCACTGAATCCCTCTGATCACTCCCCAGTTTCAAAATCCGATCTTTCCACCCAAACGGATCCGAAAAACAATCCAAAACCCGAACCCTGCCATGAAGCCAACCAAAACTCAACCCCAAACCCTCAGAAACCCTAATCTAACGCCATGAAAACCAAGAAACCTTACAAATCAGCATCAATCCCTTTACTCCTCAGCAAGTTAAAGTAGAACGCCGGGCTCTTACTCAACGCGACGAGAACCAAACCACTGAATCAAACAATTCAAAGAATAGGTAACCAACGCATAGTTCTGAGTTGGGCTAGGGTTTGATTGGAACTGACCGAGCTTGGGATTTCGAGGCGGAGATGTTGGAGGCGAGAGAGGAGAGGAAGTGGTTGAAGGCGTGCGAACCGAGAGGGCTTTGGAGGGAGTCCTTGATGGTTAGGGCTGGGCAGTGCTCTCCTTCGAGAGATCCGTCTCGTAGAGATCTTGAGGTCGCTTCCGCCATTAGAAAACCCTAGTTCTTGAGAGATTATTGGGGGTTTTAGAAGAGAAGAGGAAGCGGCAAGGGTTTTGAAAATTGAGAGGTCTGCTGAGGTCGGGTCAATTTCTTTCCGGGCGGCTTTTTTTTCCTTCTCTTTTTCTCAAAACTTGTAAGTATTTAGGACAAATTTTCAAAAACGATCATTTTAGGTTTTTATTTGTAAAAAATAACCTATTTTACTTTTATTTGCAAAAGCCGACCTGGTTTCAGCCTCGGCGTTGAAACCAGGCCGGTTTTTGTGAAAAAACTGCCGAAACTTCACGGGAGTTCAACTCCCGTGAAGTTTAGCAGCCTATTTAAAAGTTTGTTAAAACTTCACGGGAGTTGACGAGCTCCTCCTCCTCCTCTACTGCTTCTACCGCTCCTCCTCCTCTTGAATCTGTCTTGTTCCTTCTTTGCCAGCGATGCCAATAGAGCTGGAGCAGACCATGGAGGAGGAATCACGGAGGAGATCATCATGATGCCGCAACTTCTTCGTGCCATTGATTTGGGCAATTCATTGGGGGTTTTGCCTCTTTGAACGTGTCCTGCCACCATGATCCCCCTTCCCTCCACCGACTCTGAGGGGATTTCTCCATCCAATTGATCGGTATCCAACCCTATATAGGTCAGGTTACACACTTACACCTTTGCTGAAACAATGAAGGAACTTTCCCTGTGAGCTTATTACCCCCGAGCTTGAGCCTGAGACTTTGAGAAATGTTTTCAGGGATAGCTCCTTCAAGGTTATTACAGCTCAAATCAACGTACCCTAAAGTAGGAGATAATAGGAAATCAAACGGGAACCGCCCATCAAGAGAATTGTAGCTGAGGTCCAAAAAGTTCAGATGTCTAGTGAGCTCATCAGGAATCATGCCAGTAAATCCATTTTGATTGGCAGCAAACCGCCTCAAGCTCCGGGTTGAGTTTTTTTTGCATGTTACAAACTTCACGTGAAGTTTACAGATTACTAATTAGGCTGCTAAACTTCACGGGAGTTGAACTCCCGTGAAGTTTTGAAATTTTTTTTACAGAAACCGACCTGGTTTCAGCGCCTGAGCTGAAACCAGGTCAGTTTTTATAAATATTTTAAAAATGGGTCGTTTTTTACAAATAAAAAATCAAATATCCCAGTTCTACTTAAAAAGTTCTAGGTGACTAACCCCCCCAAAGTTCTAGGTGACTAACCCCCCCTAAGTATTTATGCACGGGTGGCACTAGATATTTTTAAAATCTCATGTGAGGTCCGGTGCACTATAACAAATAAGAGAGGAGGTGTGGTTGTGGGTATACCCCTATCATTTTTCTTTATGCACCGACATTAAAGTGTACTCGTCTCAAATATTTTGGTGCATTATTATAAAACTCACGAAGTCATTGGCAAATGCTACTCACACCAAAAACTATATACTGTAAAGTACTTATAATTTAAAAAAAAATATTTTGAGGTAAAATTTTTGGAACTAGCAAATGAAGATTAAATAACCTAAATTTGTATTTTTGGCATACCCCTCTAAGAATTCAAACACCCTGCCTCTGTATAAATGTGATATAAGACCATGAGTTTAGCCTCATGGTCTTCGAGTAAAATAAAAATAAAATAGAATCATGGTGAACAACGACCACGAGGTCATGTTTGAATCTTGCCTGGGTTATGAATTCAACAAACTAAAAAGGAAAAAGGGAAGAAAAAAAGGAAAAATACATGAGTTATGGATTCATCCCAGTATAAAGGAAATAAGAAGAGGGGGGAAGAAAGAGAAGAAAAACGACAGTGAAACGCTTCTTAAGAATAACTTATACCAAATCTGCATAAAATACACTCAAGATTCCAACATTGCAATTACAAGACCCAGTACAGGAAAAAAGGGGCCAGAGAACTCAAAATTTTGTGGCTCTAACCATAATGCATCCACAGGCCATAAATTACAATCCCCGTTTGCGAGTGTTGTCAGAGTAGAGCAGCAAACAAATGAAACTCTATCAAGATATGTATCTCTCATGCTGTTCTTGTAGAAGCCTAGCTGAAGATTTGGCATCCAGATACAGAGCATTCACTTCTTCAACATCAGACTGATTATGAAATTGAGATAAGAGGTGGGTTGTTAAGTGGGGATCAAAGCGAAATGAACGAGTAAAAATATTAATTGTACCATACCTTGCATATTTTATCTCTTCCATTCGTTCTTGCCACGATGCTTGCGGGTGATAGAAGTTGAAGTGCATGCCTAGGAGAGCACATAGCGGATATAGGTATTTGTTTAGTAAGAAAATTCTATATGAAAGTAAATCTGTAAAGATATGATTTTCTTTCTTAATTCCAATGTTTTAAATATCAGATATCGGGGATATATCGGATGGCCAAAATTCATATTGTCAGCCTAACAAAACAAAAGTGGGGCCCGCAAAGGCGGACCCCACAAGAAGAAAAATCAAATTCGGTGGCAGCCATTGTTGAGAATTTATAAAGGATGTGGGTCCCACAAATATTTTATTATTAGTGGCGGGTCCCACTGATAATATTTTATTTGTACATAGTGTTTCCCAAACACTATAAATAGGGCCCTAAACTCTTAAGGAAATCTCATCCCAGAAACAACTCCTCTTATAGAAGAGTAAGAGAAAACACAGAGAGAGTTTGTGAGAGTTCTTGGAGTGTATCTGATCAAGAGAGGGTGTTCTCTTGGATCTATTCTTTTGGGATATAAAAGAATTTGGCGTCGTCGTTGCACCGTGGAGTAGCTCCGAAGGAGTGAACCACGTATATCTGTGAGTACTCTGGTTGATCTTGTGCCTTTATTTCTTGTATTACGTCTCCGTTAGAGGCGTTCTTACGGGTGTGTAACCTAACAACTGGAATCAGAGCCTGACTTAGAGTATATATATCTGCTTATCGTATGCTCTGTGGCTGCCACTAAAAGTGGATCCTCCACATTAGAAAATAAGTTAGATTAATATTTACTCTTTTAAGGCATTGAGCACTATTCACGTGTACGGTACTATTCACGTGTACGGCACTATTCATAAATACGGTTCGGGAAAGATGTAATCTTTCACCATGGGATCTACAGTTGAAGACAACAGGCTTCGAATTGAGAAATTCGAGGGCCAAAATTTCAGGTATTGGAGGATGCAAATAGAAGACTATTTGTACCAGAAGGATCTCTTCCTACCTCTCCAAGGAGAGGCGGGGAAACCTGAGAAAATGGACGACGATAAGTGGAAGGTGCTCGATCGTAAAGCACTTGCCACCATCAGGCTCAATCTTTACCAGCATGTGACTTACAACGTCTCGCATACGACCACCACCAAGGAGTTGATGGAGGCCTTGGAGGCGCTGTATGAGAAGTCGTCTGCTTCAAATAAGGTGTACCTGATGAAGAAGCTGTTCAATCTAAAGATGCAGCAAGGAACTCGCGTGGCGGACTTCTTGAAAGAATTTCAGGCTATGGTGCAACAACTTGCTGCAGTAGATCTCAAGTTCGACAATGAGATCCAAGCTCTTCTGCTACTTTCTTGTCTACCAGATTCATGGGAGAATATGATGATGGCGGTGAGCAACGCCAATGGCAATGACAAGATGAAGCTCGACATGGTGATTGGGGCAATTCTGGATGAAGAATCTCGTCGCAAAGTCTCAGGAGCTGAGGCCTCTAGCAGTGGGAGTGCTCTGCATGTCGAGGCACGAGGGCGTGCGCAGAAGAAGGGTAGGGGACGACGAGGCCAATCAAAATCCAGAGGGAAGTCTAAAGGGCCGAACCCGAATGGTTACGGTGAAGGGAAGTGCTTCAGATGCGGAAAGAATGGTCACTTTGCACGGGACTGCAGAGTTACTGTTCCAGCATCAGCAGGGGATGATCGGGCTGACAGTGCAGCCAATCTCATGCACGAGACGGATTCAGATGCGCTTCTCTTATCCCTAGAAGACAAAAGCGATGCGTGGGTCATCGACTCTGGCGCATCTTTCCATGCAACCTCACAACAAAAGCTGCTTTCATCGTTCGTAAAGAAGGACTTGGGGACGGTCTATCTTGGCGACGATCAACCTTGCAAAGTTTCCGGGAAGGAAAATTGTACCCTCAAGATGGAGGGCGGGACCACCTTGACGCTGAACGACGTTCGACATGTACCGGATCTCAGGCGAAATCTTATATCAGTCGGGCAACTGACTGACTCCGGCTACAGAGTATCCTTCGAGCATAGAAGCTGGAAGGTGTCCAAGGGTACCCTGGTGGTGGCACACGGCAAACGCGAGGGGTCTCTCTACATCGCCAATGTGAAGATCGACCACTTGCTTGCCGCAGGACAAGCATCATCATCATCATCCGTCGACTGCATGACTTGGCATCGACGACTTGGCCACATGAGCGAGAAGGGGATGCAGATTATGGCCGCGGGAGAGAGGCTTCCGGGTCTGAACAAGATCGATCTGACTTTCTATGAGGACTGCATCCTGGGCAAACAAAAGAAGGTGAGCTTCAACAAGACCGGACCGGCTCCAAAACTACAAAAATTGGAGTTGGTGCACACCGATGTGTGGGGACCTGCGCAAGTCCCATCTGTTGGCAACTCTCTTTATTTTGTCACTTTTATTGATGATGCTACTAGAAAGCTGTGGGTGTTCTTCTTGAAGCACAAGTCAGATATTTTTATCATCTTCAAGAAGTGGCTTGCCTGTGTGGAGAATGAAACAGGTAATAAGCTGAAGTGCCTAAAATCCGATAATGGAGGCGAGTATTGCTGCCAGGAGTTCGAGAACTTTTGCTCGTCCAGTGGGATTCGGAGACTGAAGACCGTCCCAGGAACACCTCAGCACAACGGAGTGGCGGAGTGCATGAATCGTACTATCTTGGAGCGCGTCAGAAGCATGAGGATCCATTCCGGTTTGCCCAAGAGCTTTTGGGCTGAAGCTGTAAATACTGCTGCATACTTGATCAACCGCGGGCCATCCGCGGCTCTCAGTTATGGGATACCTGAAGAGGCTTGGACCGGAAAGAAGCTGAAGCTAGAACACTTACGAGTATTTGGTTGTGACGCCTATGTCATGACCAATCCTACAGACCGGTCAAAGCTTGATCCAAAGTCAAAGAAGCTCTCTTTCATCGGCTATGGAGGAGATGAGTATGGGTACCGTTTCTGGGATCACGATGCGCGTAAGGTGGTGCGCAGTCGTGACGTCGTGTTCCATGAGAATGCGGTGTACAAGACCAAAGAGGTGAGTGGGAGTCAGCTATCTCCCCCTCTTTTCTCAGATATTGCTGATAGTGAGGACGGCGGTGAGATACCAATTAGCATAGAAGACAGAGACCAAGAAGACGTGCCGGATGCACAGCAGCAGGATCCAGCAGAGTTACCGATCGCAATTCGCAAAGCTCCAAGAAATCCAAGGGTGCCAGAGAGGTACCTTTCCACCATGAATTATCTTCTCCTGACTGA
Source organism: Asparagus kiusianus (assembly GCA_022839385.1). Classification (NCBI taxonomy): domain Eukaryota; kingdom Viridiplantae; phylum Streptophyta; class Magnoliopsida; order Asparagales; family Asparagaceae; genus Asparagus; species Asparagus kiusianus. The sequence continues at coordinate 848,930 of BQKN01000065.1, forward strand.
CAGTGGTGAGCCAGAGAGCTATGAGGAGGTACAGCAGACCGGCAAAGCTCGGGGCGAGTGGGAGTCTGCCATGGAGGAAGAAATGAAATCCTTGATGAAGAATGGGACTTGGGAGCTCGTAAAGATTCCAAGAGGGAGAAAGACTCTTCACAATCGGTGGATTTATCGAGTCAATGATGAAGCCGATGAACGGAGACGCTACAAGGCGAGACTTGTTGTGAAGGGCTATGAGCAGAAAGCAGGGATAGACTATTCTGACGTCTTTGCTCCCGTCGTCAAGTTGACCACGATCTGAACTGTGCTGAGCATTGTGGCAGTTCGAGATCTCCATCTAGAGCAGATAGATGTGAAGACGGCATTCATTCATGGAGATTTGGAGGAAGAGATCTATATGCATCAACCAGTGGGCTTCGAGGAACGAGGCGAAGAGGGTCTCGTGTGTCGCCTGCGCAAGAGCTTGTATGGCCTGAAGCAAGCTCCGCGACAGTGATACATGAAGTTCGAGAACTTTATGGAGGAGAACGATTTTCTCAAATGCGACACAGACCACTGTTGTTTTATCAAGAGATATGGCGAATCCTATGTAATACTCTTGATTTATGTTGATGACATGTTGATTGCAGGGCCCGACTTGGCCCACATTGAGGAACTCAAGGGGCGTCTCTCCGAGTGTTTCGAGATGAAGGATCTACGTCCAGCAAACCAGATTCTGGGGATGAGGATCATCAGAGACAGATCAGCACGGAGGCTGAGGTTGTCTCAGAAGGTCTACATTGAGAAGATTCTTAAAAAGTTCGGCATGAAGAAAGCTAAACCAGTGGGCTCGCCGTTTGCAAGCTATTTCAAGCTATCGAAAACCCAAGCACCAGAGACTGTTGAAGAGCATGAGTTCATGGCCAACATACCATACGCATCTACCGTCGGGAGTTTGATGTATGCGATGGTGTGTACGAGGCCAGATATTGCACAATGAGTGGGAGTTGTGAGCCACTTCATGAGCAATCCAGGGAAACAACACTGGGGTGCGGTCAAGTGGCTTCTACGCTACTTGAGAAGCTCGTCCGACCGTTGTCTTGAGTATGGCGGGACAGATTTGCAGCTAGAGGGCTTTTGTGATGCAGACTATGCCGGGGACATAGACTCGAGAAGGAGTACGAGCGGCTACATCTTCATCTTGGGTGGTGGAGCGATAAGTTGGAGATCCAAGTTACAAGATACTGTGGCTTTATCGACAACCGAAGCTGAGTACGTGTCTGCAGCAGAGGCAGCAAAGGAGTTGCTATGGTTGAAGGCTTTTCTTCTCGAGCTTGGAGTAAGCTTTGAGAAATACTTCATCCACTGCGACAGTCAAAGTGCCATTCACTTGTCAGAGAACGACGCATTCCATGCTCGGACCAAGCATGTTGACGTGAAGCACCATGCCATACGGAGATGGCAAAGCAAGAACGAGTTCAAGCTTGTGAAGATTGATACGAGGTACAATCCAGCCGATATGCTGACCAAGCCAGTTCCGCTCGAGAAGGTGAGGCTGTGTGCAGCCTCATATGGCCTTCGTTGAGAATGTTGAGGATCGTGTAAGACGCCAAAGATATAAGACATCCGAATGATGCAACCAAGAAGGGTGTGAAGATATGATTGATATTCAATCAAATCTTCAAGTGTGAGATTATCAGCCTAACAAAACAAAAGTAGGGCCCGCAAAGGCGGACCCCACAAGAAGAAAAATCAAATTCGGTGGCAGCCATTGTTGAGAATTTATAAAGGATGTGGGTCCCACAAATATTTTATTATTAGTGACGGGTCCCACTGATAATATTTTATTTGTGCATAGTGTTTCCCAAACACTATAAATAGGGCCCTAAACTCTTAAGGAAATCTCATCCCAGAAACAACTCCTCTTATAGAAGAGTAAGAGAAAACACAACGAGAGTTTGTGAGAGTTCTTGGAGTGTATCTGATCAAGAGAGGGTGTTCTCTTGGATCTATTCTTTTGGAATATAAAAGAATTTGGCGTCGTCGTTGCACCGTGGAGTAGCTCCGAAGGAGTGAACCACGTATATCTGTGAGTACTCTGGTTGATCTTGTGCCTTTATTTCTTGTATTACGTCTCCGTTAGAGGCGTTCTTACGGGTGTGTAACCTAACACATATCGGATTGCGGATATCGGGGAAATATCGGGGATATGTGGTAAATATCGGAATGCCATAATGAATGTTTACATACATAGTAGAATGCATTAAAATGTAATCTCAACATATGTAATAAAATTTAAGCATACAAAATATGAATAATATATGTTTAGGATCACTAATCAACCTTCTAAAACAAACAAAAGTGCAAAGCAACGTTGTAACATTCGATCTGCTTTTTTAGGGCAAAATGTCATTTGATATAATAGAAAAATCTTGATATCTTGCACAAAAATTCCAAACACGGTATATTATTTTGCAACAAGCTATATAAAAAGATATAGTGATCCACATATCGGCTAATATATCAGCCATATCGGGGATTTATCACTCAAAATAGCCAAAAAACGGTGAAGGATATTTAAAGACCATATCGGTTGCGGCAAGCCCTGTAAAAGGATATATCGGGGGATATATCGGGCCATGTCGGGGATATTTAAAACAATGCTTAATTCTCCAGCGTTCTGACCCATAATGCAAACACTTCCACCCATATTATCCAAAAGGGGATATTGGATATGAATAGACACTTCATTTAGCAAAATGACCAATAAAGAGATAGGAAAGGTAAGGTCCGCTGTCATGACGTGACTAGCAATCACTAGCCCATCTCTTGATAGTTTATTTAGCAAATGAGTTGCCTCCTCATCCCCATTATTTCATATATCCAAAAACATGTACCGGGTCCACCATAAATTGCGGCCCAAGGTATACCAGTATATGATGTGCTTAAATATACACTTGAGTGTGTATTTTTCAAGGCCAGCAATATTACAAAAATCAGTAAATTGAATAATGCATGGATGTTACATGTGGTAGAAGGCCAAGTTACTACATGGGCGTAAGAGTGGGCTTACACCTCTAACTAATCATATTTATAAGCATCTGCCAAACACAGGCAGAATGCAGGTTTCATGTGAAAATAACAATAGGCTTATATATGAATAAGCAAATGAAAACAGGATAAATGTAGTAGCTGTGAATTTGAAAATTTTTAGTAAGATCGAAGAGCAGGGGGTAAAGATACCACCACCAACAACAACATGTCAACAACAACAAAAACGAAAACAAATCCAGATTATTATGTACTTAAGCTTTATATATGAGGGGAGTAAAAAATATGTGGTGTATGTAGAAAGTTAAAGGCCAGACCTCTGTCCACAATATCTGTTAAGAAAACAGAACATAGAACAACAAAGACAAGAACATATAATGACACGAGTCTACGCAAGAGTAACATTACGTTCAAGTTCAACTGCAAGTCACTTTCGTTGACTAAATTATATAGAAAAACAGACATAGCTAGCAGAAGATGACATTAAAAGACAAAGTACATATAGGGAACTACATGGAATTGAACAGACCTCAAAGATGCTTGTTGTCCAATTTCTCCCAGATAAGCTAGACTTTCTTCATCAATTACCAGCTCTTCAACCTGCGCACGAATGGCCAGTATCTGGTCCACATCAACAGATAGTATCAGTCACTAGGAAGTTCATGTTTGAGACACAATGTAAAAAGACAGATAAATGCAAGAACCTGAATCATTTCAGTAGGGCCATAAGTTTCTGTTCGAATTATTACAAGACGATCCAACAGATCTACAGGTATGCCATGTGGACTAGTCATATCAGTTCCTCTGAGAACAACCAAAGAGTTGGTATGAATAACTTCAAATAAGTATAGAAGATTTTTCATGACTTTATTTATGTGCAGGAACAGACCAAACTCAAAGCTATAAAAAACAATAAATAATCAGTTATTGATGCTATTTTGAAATAAACCATCATAATGTTGCTAATTCATACCTTACATTACATATTCCTCGGTTCGTAGCAAATATTACTATCGGCGATATCGAGCTCTCAAGAGCACGATTTAGGTAAGAAAAACATTCCATGTCAAGCATATGAACCTGCGGTTGTGAGAATTAGTTGTTTACTATTAACCATAACAAGAATAAAAACTGTTGAAACTTTGGAGAATAATGTACCTCATCGATAAATAGTACACCAGGAACAAGCTCTGCTATCCCTTCGTCAATGTATCTGTTAACCACCTGCCACCCATCCGATTTTTGTTACAGTTAGGGTATCATGTACCAATAATTGGCATAACTTTGGCATTAACTATCTCCATAATCAATGAAGACTGTATAATCTTCTCATTATGGATGGTGGCAGTCAAAGTTGAATGTCACAACCACCACGGGAAGAGGAAGAAATTTTAAGTAAGAACCGCATGTCCAAAAGCGTTAAGGACTAAAATCGATACCTTATTGATTTCCTGGCGTAGCTTGTCTGTGATTTCAGTCTTTCTAGGTTTCATCATCTGGCCCATAAGGGATAATATATCCTGCCCACCTTGTGGGTGAGCATTTGCTGCGTCAAGATCATGTAGAGTAACATCCTAATGAAAACGGAAGAAATGTTAATCTTCTAACTACTGTATGAATAAGCCAATGCAGAGAGCTGTAAGACATGAATAATTTAAATTTTGGCCTGGAAAACATAAACCAGCAACTCAACCTGTACTCAATTACCCTTAGAAATGAAAGAATTTATTGTTTACAAGACAGAACTGTTTCTCGTCTTAGAACAAATATGCAATCACGAAGGAGATTTCCCCCAGAAAGATTATCTATCAACTAAGGACGCTTCTTTAGGTTGTTTCTATAGCATCCCTAAGTCATGTAAAATGACGAAAGTACTATCAACATGTGCATATATAAATGACATTTGTGACAACAGACTTAACTAAAAGGAGGTGCAGTAGCAAAAGCTGTGATAAAATTGATTAAGACAATATTGTTTTCCTGATGTAGATCAGATCAAATAGAGATCAATGGATTGTTTTAGCAACTTTGGATAACAAGGGATTATGATAAAAAGTTTCACTGCTGTTGTTAGTGAGTCATCTGAAACAGTTTGACCATGTTTGGACGAGTGACTTCAGCAGTGACAGGTTGTGATTGCATGGAATAAGGAAAAAGAAAACGATAGCATGGGCAAAACATATATAAAACTCATAACGAGATGAAATATTTTAGTGGCTAGTAAAGAAATCTCCAGCTACAAATTGCAAAATACAAGAACTGGAATTTTTGTAGATTAGTTACCTGTACTATCTCCTTTTTCTTGTGCACCTCTCCCTTAGGAATGGGAACATACTCCTCTGCTTCAAGATCAAATTCTGTAGCGAAAGTATCACATCGACCTACTCTCTTAACAGCACCGCTATTTGCTTCAATGTATATAACATCACCTACAGCAACCTGTAGTTTGGTATTGCTGATTTTGAATAGTAAAAAGGAGGACCAGCAAAACCCACATATAATAATCAAAATAAACATTTCAACAAAGATCAAATGATTGACATGTATAAAGTGCAGTTGATGCATCCTTTATTCGCTGATCCGCCACACAGTTTATACAGTAAGAGAAAGAATCAGTTCGAGAGTTCAAGAGGAATGACTCACAAGTCACATGAAATTGATGAACATAATAGAATATTTTTCAATGAAAAAAGGACTTCATTAGAATGCACTTGCCATGCAACTAGCAAGACTGTCTTAATCGTTGAAAAAGAATTCTTAGAACAATCCTTCTATATTAAAGGGAAAAACCAATCCTTTATTACTTTTGATATGATAAAAAAGATAATGGTGATTGAAAAGCAAGATTAACGCAAGCAAAACCAAACATGCAGTACCATCAGAGAGAGAATGTGTGTGTAAGTGTCCATGTGTGGGTCACTTGAGTTTAGAGGGACTGGATAGCATGGGAGAGAGAGCTGAATAGAGACAGGAGTGAGGGTGGAACATGCTTGACTTTGCATCATAAATTCGGCGATCCTTCTAAGTATCAGGTCCATATGATAATTACCTTTTCCTTAATCAAAGCATCATAAATCGTCGGATCCAACTTGAGCTGTTTTGTTCCTTTTACAGTCTTCAGACCAATAATTATGTGACTGATGCTTTTCCCATATCCGCCTGTTGTACTCTCAGCTTCTTCTGGTGAGAGTTCAGTAACCTGAAATATAGGCAGGCACCAATCAACAACTAGAGCAACACATGAGGAATCACAAACACATTTCAGTGTGGGGGCTACAAATCACAGCTGTTAAAGCTAAAGTTCAAGAAAGAAGCAGGCAATAATCAAGTTCAAGAAAGAAGCAGGCAATAATCATACCTCTCCTTCATATACTTCCTTGTTTTCCTTAATACGCAAACCTATAGCCCTCCGAAAATTCTCCATAAGTACCTCAGTTTTTTTAACCTCAGACGAATACACCTCTGATCCAACCATTGGACAGAATGGTACCTATAATTCAATTCAAAACAAACTTACTCATGAAAGAATAGCAATGGTACAATTAAGTGAGATTGAAATGACACAGCATATAATAGCCAAAGAAATAGCAGTTGCAATACTAATAATAAAAATAATTCACATCCTATGTGTGTTTTGTGTGTGTGTGTGTCACCAAGAATGATGTCTTAGATTCATTTTATGGTCAAATAGTAAAAAAAAATTAAAAAAATGGAAGGCACAATCCCAAATTTCAGCAGTTATGTGCATAAAGCATTTTTCTACTTAACTCTATTAGCAGTCTCTCCATTAAATTAACTACCACCATATCCTTTTTTCATTGATCCATCATATACTCCTCTTAACTGAGGCATTCATCTGCCTCACATGTCCAGACCGCCTCAAATCATCTCCCAGTCATATTCTCTGTTGAACTTAATTTTAAACAAATATAAAAATTGACTTATTACAAAATTGTTAATATAAAGACCCAATATAAATTTCAATGAATGACTTACCTTCAGCTAGGAAAATTTAATCATCAACAATACAAAATACAACAGGATAATAAACAAAACTTTTCTATAAAATTCCAATTACAGATACAATAATTACCATACAAGATTGTGAGTACCATCTATTTTTCAAGAACCAGGATGGAACTTAGTGCACGTCCGCCAGGCTTAAAAGAAAGAAAACACATACGAAAAATGATGATATCTTTCCATGAAGGCTGCTTATTTGGAACTCAAAGCTCATTCCAAAAGCCTCTTAATAAATAAAAGAACCTTAAATTTATGTTGTGGTAGTAGTTTCTATTGATTAATTTTACCCCTTTGATTTCAAACCGAGCTTCATATTTAACATTTTCTAGAACTCATCTCATCGGAAAGCTTGCTTCCTACTCTACATTCTTCAAAACATAAAAGACTTGCTAGTATAAACAAACACTTAGTTGATATCAGGAAAAACAAAAAGAGTATTATTAATTATTATGATTCTCAATGACACAGGAATAAGTATGCTATCTTGTTTTTCCATAGGTTTCCCATTTGGGATTCTTAGCTCATTTCTAAGGCCTTACATTTGTTGAAGAATGATTCAAAGTTGACTTTGTCTTTAGTTGTTATTTTGTTAGTAGAGTAGTGGCTAATAAATCTGAAATTAGTTTAGATTTTTATGATGATTAAGTTGTTTTGTAAGCCTATATAAAGGCACTTTTAGTTGATGAATAATATAGCAAAAATTATCTCCTCATCTCCTCTCTAATTCCCAACATGGTATCAGAGCCAAATTGCAGCAAAATTGCGACGACGACGTCGATTATGAGGAAATTGAGTTCAGTCCGATAATGAAGTTTGAGGAGGTGATGAAAGAGGCGGAGGCTCGAGGGGGGACGCTGCCTAATGATATGTTGGAGGCAGCCAAATCCGTGGGAATTCGGAGGTTGCTTCTTCTTAGATATCTAGATTTGCAGGGGTCAGTTTGGCCTCTTGGGATGTTGATGAGGTCGTGTTCCATGCTGCGGGATCGAATGCTGGCGGATCCCTCATTTCTTTTTAAAGTTGGCACTGAGATAGTTATAGACTCTTGCTGTGCAACATTTGCTGAGGTCCAAAAGAGGGGGATGGATTTCTGGGCAGAGTTTGAGCTGTATGCAGGTGATCTTTTGGTGGGAATTGTTGTGGATATTGCCTTGGTTGGTATGTTGGCACCTTATGCACGTATAGGAAATCCTTCTGTGAAGTCAGGTTTCTTTGCTAACATGGCACAAGCAGTTGAAGAAGAAATTTTATTCTAGGAATCATGGTGAGATGTGCGTCATGGAGAGATTGAGACAAATGCTCTATCAATATTTGTGGAGAGATGTGCTCCTTTAAGAAATGTTGGTGATTATGTGCGTCAACAAGATTGAGATGAGAAGTGCATCACAAAGTGAAGAGAAGTGCTTTACAAGATTATGGAGAGAAGTGCTCTATGAAGATTCAAAAGGAATGACAAGAAACTTTGAATCAAGAGGGAGTGTTGAAGAATGATTCAAAGTTGACTTTGTCTTTAGTTGTTATTTTGTTAGTAGAGTAGTGGCTAATAAATCTGAAATTAGTTTAGATTTTTATGATGATTAAGTTGTTTTGTAAGCCTATATAAAGGCACTTTTAGTTGATGAATAATATAGCAAAAATTATCTCCTCATCTCCTCTCTAATTCCCAACAACATTAAATAATAGAACCTACAGGCAATTTCATAGATTTACTCCACTCCTTTGATTTCATAATTACTGGGCTTTAAAATTAACATTTCCACACAAAAAACAAAATTTACTATGATTTAACTAGGAAAATCAATCAAAAAGCAAATTGATGTAAAAAAATTTACAAGGAAGAGAACTTTTACCTTGCTCCCTAGTTCCTGAGCAATGCCGAGTGCTAATGCAGTCTTTCCAGTGCTCGGTGGACCAGCAAGTAGAAGTGCCCTTCCCGCCATTTTTTTCTGCCGTATCATGTCCACCACCAGCCCTGCCGCCTCCCGGGCCCCCACCTGCCCCACGAACCCAGCGGACAAACGAATAGCATTTCCATTCCCCTTCACAAAATTAACTAAAAATTGCATCAAACCCCAAAACCCCATAAATCTTGAATAGATAGAACAAGAGAGAACGCCATTTGACAAACCAAACGAGAAAACACAGTATTAAACCCCCTAAAATTGCAAACGAATGACATTCTCATTCTCTTTTATATATATCTACACGCATTCACGCACGCACGCGCACACACACACATATATACATATACATACGTATATACATATGTATGTATATATATATGTGTGTGTGCGCGCGCGCACACACATATATATATGGGAAAGTGTTGATAAGGTGGCACCTTACATTCAATCTAAGATAGTGCCTTCAAAACTACTTCAAAACTACATTATATGCTATCAAATTACTCGATCAACTCTGCTCATTTTGATTTATATATTCTAGATTGTATACAAACAAAAAATTAACCATATTGGTTTGTAGTAACAAAATATAAAAAAACACACTCCAATTACCCTTCGAATAATATTAGCTAAAAATAACATCAAAGCCCTAAAACCCTAAACCCTAGAAATATTGAAGAGAGGGAGAGAGAGAGGGATTACGTCGAGGCCGAGGCCTTTGATGTGAGTGTGAGTGGCAATGCGCTGCTTCTTCGTCGTCGACTGAACCTCTTCGATCCTCATCTCTCTCTCTTTCCCTCTTGTTCTACGATTTTGTTCGGGGTTTTTATTTGGGGGGGGTTTAACGGCGGGTTCAGTCGTCTTTAAAAGGCTGCTCGAGTGAGCCTTAAATTTGGGAAAGCTTGCACGGTTGTCGTCTTCGGCTGGACTGGGCCTCTTTTTAATAGATGGGCCGTTGCGCGTCTGTGTTTAATAAGGTAATTCTTATTTGCTTTTATCAAAATTGTTAGCCCAATAATTAGTCCTATTATCGGACCCACTAAGAAAGTCTTAAACCGCTCGTCCGAAATGTCCGGGTCAGCCATTTTCCCTACAGAGAGTAAACTACACCGTGTGGGATCCCACACGTTGAGATGGGACCCATCTATGATTGATAAAAGTAGAAAAAATTTAGTCAATGGGAGGGGAATAAACTTGTAAAGCTGATTTTTACATTTACTAAGTGTAGAGCTTGTTTTTGCATGTAAGCGAAAGATAGAAGTAAGAAGCTGACTTGATTTTAATGTTTTAGATGTTTGTTTAGGTACAAGTGGTCACACAAAGTGAAACGGTCGTCACATACGATTTAATTCAATTTTGACTTCTCTAAATAAGTGCTGAAGCCACGTGAAAGTGACAAAAATGATAATAATTTTTAATTAAATGGTTTTAACTATATTTACTGATCAATCTTATTTTCCCAACCATTTTCACGTTGCATTTTTAATAATAATTTTATTTTTTAGACAAACATTGTATCTTGCTTGTATAGTGACGTGAATATGAAAGTTATTTGCAAAAAAAAAAAAAAAACAACAACTCACGCATTTTTAATTCACTTTTGAATTGCCAAACACCCTCTTAACGTTTAACTTTCAGGTCAATGGATACAATTTTTTTTTCTACAAGAGAAAATGAGTAATAAAGGAATATAGGTCTACAATATTGAATAATGCTATTAAATCTTTTATTTTATTCATAACTATTTTGATAAAGTTTCATTCTCATTTTATTTCTTTATAAAATCTATAATTTAGTAACTTTGAATTTGCCTATGACGGTTTTCATATGTAGTGTGCAAGATGCACCCTAAAGCTTTACCAATTATCAAATCTTTGAATTTACTTCAAAGAACAAATTTTCAAAATAGACTCAAACAAAGTTTTAATTTTCAAAATCGACCCATTTTTTTAAATTACCAAAATCGACTCACTTTATGTCACGTAAGCTTAATCCCATTTTTTAATTAGTCGGGGTTGCCAACCCCAACTGTTTAGAAGATTGTTAAACCCCAATTAGAAGCCTTAAACCTAATTTTTAATGCCCTAAATAGTCGGGGTTGGCAACCCCGACTAATTAGGAAATGAGATTAAACTGACGTGGCATAAAGTGGGTCAATTTTGGTAATAAAAAAATGGGTCGATTTTAAAAATTAAAACTTGATTTGAATCTGTTTTGAAAATTTGTTCTTACTTCAAAACTTCGAATTTACTTAGCATTTTCTTTCTGATAAAATATAATCTAAAACATTCAAAAGTAAAAACATACATGACTCAACAATATAAAATATATGATAGCGATGCCCATGACATAAACTAAATGTACGAGATTGAGAATATTAAATGTACGAGATTGAGAAATAGAGACCTAAAGACAACAAATTTTTTAAATAAAAGCAGAATTTACCTGACAATAATACACAATGATGTTATTTTTTAAATTATCAAAACAAAAACAAGCAAGCAAAAAAAAAAAAACATGATTCAACACGCAAAAATACAAAACTCTTACAAAAAGGCATACATTTTCTCACGTGATTCACGTTCCCTATATATCCTCATCCCCCGCTGTGAGATGAAAATCCCGCCCTTCTCACTTCTCCGTCAACCACAGCTAACTTCAAATAATAAAAATAATAATATCGAGGCCTAAGTATTCTCCCCATTCATAATACCGAACGCCGTCATTTTCTAGGGTTTCGACCTCTGATCCCCCTTTCGGGGGGGGGCGAAATCTGTAAATTATGGATCGCCGATCGAGGGGCGGCGGATGGGAGAGGCGAGCGATCGGGCGAGCTCACGTCAGAGGTGAGGCCAGAAATCTTGGAGTTTTAGGGTTTAATTTGTTGATTATTACGGTGTTTTAGATTAGGGATTAGGATTTATGATGCCTGTTTCTTTTTAGGGAGATCGTTGACTTGAGATTGTTCCTTTAGCTGTTAAAACCTAGCTTTAATTTGATTTCTATTTTTATGGCACTTGAACGATGAATTGCTATTTATTTCTATAGCTGGTTGGTTATGGTTAATTAGCAAAACTTTCCTGCTCATTATATATATATATATATATATATATAGGGAGAGGTTCTAATAAAAACCTAGAGAACTAAAAACCAATCCTAACCCTCCAATCTATCTAATCCAATGGCCTACATTTCGATGGCAGAATTGTAAATATAGACAAATTTAATACACATCATTAATGTGAAAAGGGTAAAATTGGAACAATTCATTACATTAATGGTGGCTGGCAACATTGGAAACTGAAGATAATGATTAAAACAAAAAATACAACACGTCCTTTAATACTCTCTCTTACTATCAACGTGCCACGTCCTTTCACTTCCCCATTTCTCTCTCTAACTCACTTCCAGCTCTCTGTAACTCACTTCCATCTTCTATCAAGCTTTGATCTTCCATCTTCGCATGAAGAACACAGCAACAATTCATTAAAAATGATCCTAACCATCCAAGATTTCGCTGGAGTGAATCTGGATTCACTCCAGTGAATCTGCATTCACTCCATTTAATCTGGATTATATTGAAGCTCGATCCATTGGAGTGAATCCAGATTCACTGAATTGAATCCAGATTCAGTGAACTGAAACTCGTTATTAAACAATAGCAAATCTGCAAAAATAAAAAACAAAAAGAATAAGAAACTTATGGTAAAAAACAAGCTATAAAATTTTAAACCATGATAAGATTTCACATTTTACAGCAAAAAGTTACGATTTTTATGGTAAAAAACAAACACCTCACATAACTGAATCTGGATTCACTGCAGTGAATCTAGATTCACTCATGCGTTTATTTCTTCAAAATTACAGCACATGCATTTATTTCTTCAACAATTCATTAAAAACCATCCTAACCATCCAAGCTTTCGCTGGAGTGAATCTGGATTCGCTCCAGTGAATCTGGATTCGCTCCAGTGAATCTGGATTATATTGAAGAATAAGAAACTTATGGTAAAAAACAAACTATAAAATTTTAAACAAAAAGAATAAGAAACTTATGGTAAAAAACAAGCTATAAAATTTTAAACCATGAAAAGATTTCACCTTATACAGCAAAAAAGTACGATTTTTATGGTAAAAAACAAACACCTCACATACTGAATCTGGATTCACTGCAGTGAATCGAGATTCACTGCAGTGAATTTAGATTCACTTATGCGTGTCTTCGTTTTTCAACTGGTTTCTTCAAAAAACAAAAAACTTTTCAGACTAAAAGGTGAAATATTTTACCTTTTACAACAAAAAGCTACGATCTTTAAGGTTAAAATACTGGTTCGGCGTTGGTGTCGTCGGAGGTAGATGATGGCGAGGTGGCAGGGGGTGGAGGAGCTCGGATCTGGGTTGTTTGAAGGTGGCGAAGGAGATCGGATCTGGGTGGTGTTTGTGATGGTGAGAGAGAGGAAGAGAGAGGGGTTGGTTCAAGCTTTTGGGAAATGGAGGAGAGAGAGAGGAGAACGTGAGAGGAGAGAGTTGCTGTGATTTTGGAGAGAGAGAGTTGCATGGGGAAATGGAGAACTCAACAAGAAGCATTAATTACCTCTCTTTAGTGGGCTGTTTATTTTACCATATTACCCTTATGCAGCTTTAATCTCAGCCATTGGATGCATCTAGATCCAATGGAGAGGATTGGTTTTTAGTTTTTAGGATAGTGAGGTTTTTATTTGAACCTCTCCCTATATATATATATATATATATATATATATATATATATATATATATATACCAGAAAATCATACAAAGAATATACATACCTAGCACACCAGATGGAGGCTAGGTAGGAGATAAAAAGAAGAACTTAAGAGTCACCAACATATTCTATGTTAACTTAAAAACACAACACCAGAAAACAGTTAGGTTACTCCTTAGGATAACTTCCCAAAAGAAAGGCCAAAAGGAAGGCCAGAAGACAGACCAAGCCTTCACAGGAACTATTCTGTCGAGAAGTTGTCTCCCACCTCGACTGCTGTCTTATTCTTCGCAATTTCATCAAACTGCAGCTTAATTACAGCCCTACGAATCCTTTTAGCCAACCTGTCGTCGTGAGCACCTGCCCAAAGAAGAGTGTATCTAGCCACATTAGCTGCAATAAGGTCAGGATTTTGCTGCTTATCTCTAAAAATGAGTAAGTTGCGGCTGTTCCTAATCCACCAACAACAACATGGAAGCACAACCTTCCAAATACAGCTAATATATCTGTTGACCGCTGATGAGTCTTTAAATAGGATCAAGTCTTTCATGGAATGTGGCCAGGAGGCAACATTGAAACTAGGGAAGAGGGTGGACCATATTGATAATGCAAAAGGGCATGCAATGAATAAATGATCCTGACTCTTAACTTCTGAGTTGCAAAAAGGGCACCTAGGGTCACCATTCCAACCCTTGGAGACTAGGTTGGCCCTAGTATTAAGTTTTTGTTTGCTCACCAGCCAGAAGAAGACTTTGACTTTCAGAGGGATTGGAGATTTCCAAATGAACTTGTAGAATCTAGATAAGCATCCTCCAGAAATAAGTATAGTGTAGAGAGATTTAACAGAAAACTTTCCTGATGTGTTAAGGGGCCATCATACTGAATCCTTGGAAGGGTAGAATTGCAGCCAAATGGTTCTATGAAGGATAGGAGATCATGTACCTCCCTATACGATTCAGGAGTAATACCTCTTCTGAGAATTGGGCGCCGATGGCAGGTTTGGTTTAAGGAGAAACCCTGGGATTTGATGCTGCTATCTTTAGAGAAAGCAAGAGAAAATACCTTCGGATAGAGGCTACTCAGTGTGTTGGATCCAGACCATTTATCATATCAGAATCTACACGTCTTTCCATTGCCTACATTCCATCTAGCAAAAAAGAGAAAGACTGAAAATATTGAGCTTAAATCTTTGAGCAGGTTAAATGATTTTGATCTTGATATGTGCACGACTGGGTTGGAATCATCCTTAGAATACAAGGAGAAGATCACTTTACTGATTAATGAATCCCTCTCAAAGATTTTCCAAATCCATTTGGAAAGGAGGGAGAGATTAAAGACTTGAAGATTTATAACACCCAGTCCTCCTTCTTGTTTCGGTCTGCAAACTGAGTTCCAAGCTACCAGACACTTTACTTTGGAGGGAAGATTGCTCCCATTCCAAAGGAAATTCCGTCTGATTTTGTCAATTTCATGAATCAGCCACTGAGGGAATTTGAAGAAAGAGATATAATAAAGAGGGATTGAGGAGAGAACTGAGTTGACCAGAGTTAGACGACCTCCTATAGATAAGGATTTGTTTTTCCACAGAGATAGTTTTTTGGAGAAGGAATCAAGGAGAGGAAGCCAATCTCTTCTAGATAATGTTCCTTTTTTGAGGGGAAGACCGAGATAGGAAAAGGGTAAGGATCTCACTGAACAATTTAGAAGTCTGGCTAGATGAGAAGCCTTGCTAGGAGATCTACCAAGGTAGTAGAGGTGAGTTTTGTTGGAGTTCACAACCAGACCAGAAATGTGAGCAAATATAAGGAGAATAGCTTTTAGAGTGGTCATATCTGCAGAGGAAGCTTTGGCAAAGATGATTGTGTCATCAGCAAATTGAAGAGACCTGATATTGTTAAGATCACCTTTCAGCTGGAGTTCAGACAGGTCTCCAGATTCATGGCTTGAAAGTAACATTTTGTTTAAGACATCTGCTACCAGGAGAAAGAGCATGGGGAAAGGGGGTCCCCTTGTTTTAATCTCCTATGACAAGAGAAAAACTTAGTTGGAGAGCCATTAACCAGGACTGCAGATTTGGAGGAAGAATGAATGTGTTTGATCCAGAGACACCATTTCTGACTGAAGCCTCTAGCTTCGAGGAGGGAGAGAAGAAAGTCCCAATTGACACAGTCGAAAGCTTTGAAAAAATCAACTTTTATAGCACATATATCCTTCTTTCTAGAGGAGCAGAAATTAATCATTTCGTGGGCTAGCAGAATAGAATCAAGGGATGATTTACCTTTTTGGAAGGCAGACTGAGAGAGGTCTACTAGGAGATGGATGACCCTGCTATGTCTATTAGCCAAGATCTTAGAAATGATTTTACAAGAGTTGTTGATGAGGCTGATTGGTCTAAAATCCTTGGGGGAGCTGGTACCCTCCTTAGGAATGAGGCAGATGTATGAATAGTTAATGTTATGAAGAAATTGAGGATGAAGGAAAAATTTTTGGGTGAAGGCTATAAAATCTTCCTCTAAGGAGTTCTAGAAGGTTTGATAAAAGAGCAGAGGAAGGCCATCAGGGCCTGGAGATTTCTCTGGGTGAAGATCAAAAACTGCGGCTTTTATTTCTTCAGAGGAGAAGGGTAGATCTAAAGAGGAGAGATCAGGTGGGGCAGCAGGGTACAAGATGTTCCAGTCAACTGATAGCCTAGCCACTGGTGGTTGACGGAAGAGGTTAGAGAAGAAGTCAAAGAATGCTCTCTTCAAATCAGATTCTGATGAGATGATTGAATCATTTTCCATGAGGTAGGGAATGAAGTTTTTCCTTCTTCTGTGGGAGGCAAAATTATGGAAGAAACAGGTATTATTGTCTCCCTCTCTTAACCATTGTATTTTAGACCTTTGTTTCCATTTAATTTCTTCAGCATTTGCTAAGGCAAGAATTTGGTCTTTTAGATCACTTCTAGAGAATTTCTGAGGGAGATAAGGCTTTGTTTTCTTCGATCAAATTAAGGGAGTCCAGCTGGGCCACAAAGGAAGAAGAGAGGAGATGATAGGGGCGAAGACAATTTCTTTTCCACCATTTGATTATTCTCTTTATGAGTTTCAGCTTAAAAGGAAAAGAGAGGGGAGAGTTATCATAAGAGGCAAAAGAGCTCCAACTAGATGAGATGAAAGGAAAGAAAGAGGGGTCTGTAGGCGTATAAAACTGCTTATAGGTCCCTTAACACAGCTCGACACGATGATTCGACAAACCAACGAACCATCGGGCGATGAATCCAAGCATGATCGTTAAACCACAATATCGAGGCTAAGTAAGACGCGACGAAGCAGATTAACGAGGCGACGAGGTTAACGAACTCGAACACCGAAGCGTATTTACTGCCAAATCAGGATCCGGACTGCCAAATCAGAGTCCAGATCAACAAATCAGAGTTCGGATAAACCGTGAAACCGAAAAACGACGAAACAACCAACACTTGGAGGGCTCGACCAAAACCGAGCCACCAATTGGTGGCTCGGTGGCCGGCCGAGCCACTTTTCGGTGGCTCGGTGGCCGAGCCACCTGGGCCAAGCCCAGATCTGGGCCCAGATCTGAGCCCAGATCTGGTTTTAAGTGCCTATAAATAGGCTTGGTGGTTCATTGTTTGAGGGGTTAGATTTTTTAGAGGCGAAACTCTGTTGGATTAAAGGCTCAAGACTAAAAAAGGTTGAAGCTTTGGAATCTCGGAGTTTTGGACTTTTCAGATCTGGTTCTTGGCGATCATCCACACCAAACAAGGCAGGAGTTCGAGAGAGATCGGATCTGAGATCTACACGGTTACCCTCCGGATCAAAACTTGATTTTTGATCCCGAGAAGAGTATCGATTTCGCTTGGTCGATTTCGATTACTTGAGGCTATTATTTCCTTGGTGAAATAATCCCCTCGGCTGTTGTTTCCTTCGTGAAATAACACCCGTCATACCGTGTAGATCCGACCGGATCAAGATCGCGCGGTGGTCCACGGATTAACCCCAGCGCAGGCGAAGAACCCACACAAGCAAGAGACCGCAAAACAGGATTTTGCGATTTGTTCCACAAAAAAAGTTGTAATCTTTTTATTTTTCTTTGATTTTATTATAACCGGATCTTATAAAAAGACCGGATTTTTTGTAACCGATAAACAGTTGCTCAAGAGAACAATGTCTTCAATGAAAATAATTTTTTCCGCGAACAATCTGGCGACCACAGTGGGAGCCATCGATCTCGCTGCCGAGATCGTTGCGTCGCAGCCGCGGATCTTGATCCCGGTCGAGGAGGAGGTCGAGTATGAATTCGACCAACAAAAGTTCGAGGAGTATCTATCATCCTCGTCCGGATCCACCTCCCCCCGCAAGTCCAAGAAGTCTCCGAAGTTCTCCTCTAGGAGAAAAGTCTGTTGGTATGAAGAAGTGCAGAATACCAACGAAGATCTCACCCCAATTGATGCCAAAGTTGCATCGGGTGAAGCTCCACCGACCTCCAATCAGGTCAAATCTGTTCTCGCCAATTCCTCCGTCGCTGAGGGTGTAGTGACTCTCTCAAAGAGAACCCGCCAGAGGCGACGTCAACGCCTGGCGCGGTAATTCACAAAGGCGATGGAGTCCACTGACGGAATCCGCTACAACGCGGATCTGAAAAACAGGAGAGGCAAACAGCTTCAACAACCAATGAATGGCAGCTCCTCCAAGCCGCCAACGAATGAATGGATCCGTGTCAAACGGAATCGTTCGACACTGGATGAGCGCATTCGCAAACGCAGCGCACTATCAGCGCAGGCACGGGCTCTAGTCCAAGAAGCCCGCAGAAGATTGTAGAAAGAAGTGGCCAAAAAACCGCCACCGACCCGCCAAGTATGGAGGCCGAAGTCTGAAGCGGCGATTCAGGCTAAGGAGCAACCATTACAGTCTTTAACAAAAGTACAACCTCCGGCGAACCAACCTAAATCGCCGATAATTCCTCCGGGAGATCCCGCAGGACCATCCCGAAGAAGGAGGTCAGTGTTGGAGCGCCTCGGTCTACTTCCCGATGAGCGATGCAAAACTCCAATTCAAGAACGTTTGGGCCCGATAAAGAAGCCCCGAACGACTCAACATGCTGGGGGTCGCCGCCACCCTCAACATGACAAGGAGTTCATGGTAACTACGCGCACCAGTTTGCGCATTGAAGTCCAGGAGCCCGCCGAGAACTCACGCACACAAAAGCGTGTTTCGAGACGCGTGACTCTTGAAAGCCCAAAGAAGGCAGCTCACCCTCAGAAGGAAACGTTGTCGTCTGATGATGATAACGTTATATCTGAGAAGTCGTGCCAACACACGATAGGTTACTCCGACCTTCAAATCGACGAGTTGTACTATCGTGTTGGGGGTACGAGTAAAACCAGGAAAATGAGTCCTCAAAAACTAAAAACTCAGTGCTCCTGTTCCAAACTCATTCGAACAGTATTGTCTGAGTGCAACTGCATCAAGACAGTCCCCGAAAGAATTTCGGTTTTCGAAAGGCTCAATACCGAAACGTCAAAACCAAGGCCTAGGCGTTTTCGACAAAGAACGGTAGTCGAAGATGGAGAATTTTTGAGGGTCACCACTAATATGACCAGCAAAGGGATATCGACACGGGATAATCCCGAGTTGATTCCGGAAGCACCCCGGCGTGTAACCCGTCTGTAGTCTGGAGCTATCATACGAGCGACTTATGGTAGGATTCGGACAAGACCACCTTCAGAAGATGAAGAATCGGATGCCGGCTCTGCGGTCACATCAGATAATACAGTGTCCAGCGAAGGACAACCCCGCGAGTCACTTATGATAAGCGCGGAACAAGTGACCAAGATTCTCGAAGAAGCCATGGCCAAACAACAGGAGAGCTTCAGGTTCGAAATGCAGATGGCCATGCAGAATATGAGAGAAATGCATGACCAACAAATCCAAACACTGACAAACCAGCAAGACGAACCAAGTCGTCGTAACCGGGTTAATCAGGAAGATGAGGACACAATGCGGATGAAGCTCATAATGCCAATAATCCTCCCGTCAATGCAGGGGGTGGTAACGAGAATGCTAACGAAAATACAGGTGAAAGTTTAAAGATTAAAAACCTCGAGAGCAAAATCAATACGTTGATTTCCGCTCAAGAGATGAAGAAGACGGGCATTCCTTGTCCATACCCAAGAGAATGGGAATCAATCCCGTATCCGGCGAAGTTCAATTTAATTAACTTCACGCCGTTTGATGGGAATGGTTCACCCACTCAGCATTTGATTTACTTCAAATCATACTTAGGGGTTATCTCTGGTAATGAGCCTCTGATGGTACGGTCCTTCGTTGGCACTCTTCGTGGAGCCGTCTTCGATTGGTATCGCCGCCTCAAGCCAGGAAGTGTGAATAATTAGGACGGCATGGAGACTAAATTCCTCACCAACTTCTTCGACGACGACACCGAGATATCCATCGGGTCGTTGCTTGACGAGAAACAGAAAGACGGGGAATTGGTTGATACCTTCGTCAAAAGGTTCCGGAACAAGGTGATGAACTGTCGGGACCCGATCACTGAGGAGTTCATTCTCCAGACTTGCCACAACAACCTCGCATTGGACGTGTTGGAAGTAATGGGGACAGCACCGTCCAACACTTGGAAAGACTTGAAGGTGTGCGGTGAACAAGCCGAACGCTTCCTCCGAAGGAAGAAGGCCGAGAGGAGCCAATCGACGACTAATCCTCCGAACTCGAACTTCGCCTCCCGTGGTAAGGGCAAGGCACCTGCAGCTGCTGTTAGTGATAATCAAATGTCGCAACAACAACCCCGAAGGCATCAAAAGACCTCGGATCCGAAACTCCAAAAAGAGTATTCCTTTAAGGACGAAGACGTTCCAGCCATCTTCGAACCCCTCCTTGAAAACAACAAGATCAAGCTACCACCTATCGTCAATCAGGAGGAAGCTGACAATACTGCGGATCCAAAGTACTGTGCGTATCACAGGAGGATCCTTCATCCCACTAAGGATTGCTTTACTCTCAAGAATAGCATCCAAACATTGGTTGAAGCCGGCGTTATATCTCTCAATTAAGTCGAATGAAGACTCCAACAAGTATAAGAGTATAAACTGCTTCTCAATCCTCCGACCGGTATAAGAGGTTAAACTGCTCCCTGATACTCCAATAGGTATATGAGTCTAAACTGTTTCCTACCGTTGACGGGAAGTTTCTGGAGAATTTTATACGTAATATTCTTAAGGATAACCCGATCATACAACCAGATGCAATGATAAACCCAGTTTCGCGAAGAAGCTGGGGGTGGATGATTCATGTAACGGGAAGTTCTCGGAAGAATACTATATGTAATTTTCTTAGGGATAACCCGATCATTGCAAACAAAGTGATAAACACTAAACCCCCACTGTGATTTCCGAATACTCTTTTGCTGAGACAAGGTTCGATCACTTCGTTGGATCAATCTTCCCTCACAAGATTTTCATTGGTGTTTGACAACTCACAGTCTTTCACCATAAAAACCCTCACTGATCAAATTAATTGACAGTGGGTCCACTAAAATTCCTTTCGGTTAAATCCACTCAAACTTTTGATGTATCTGTGCACTCAACACTCCCATTGTTAGAGTCTGGATATAATACTTGGAATTTTGATATCAATCCTTGACGAATTGTCAAACCCCTTCGTGTTAAGTCCTTATAACTTAACACTAAGAATTTCTTCTGAGTAATTTGTACAAGTCAACACTCCTACTATGATTTGTATTCTCACTCTCACTATCTACTTGTTCAAACCTTCCTACAGTTAGGGCCACAACCAAAATCCCCTCTCGATTCCTTCAATGAACGAGAGACCAACAAATTGAGCGATCAAACATTCCTACAGTTAGGATCGTCTCAAACCTCCCATTCGGTCAAACCTTCCGACAGTTAGGGTTAAAACCAAAATCCCCTCTCGATTCCTCCAATGAACGAGAGGTCCACTTTCAAATCAAGTGATCAAACCTTCCTATAGTTAGGGTCACCTCAAACTCCCGCTTGGTCAAACATTCCTATAGTTAGGACCAAAACCACAATTCATTCTTGATAAACGAGGAATTCATCTTTAATTCGGTAATCAAACCTTCCAACAGTTAGGATTATCCAAATCTGTCCGATTCTCGGAGTGGAGATCCCACTTTTAGTTTCACCTTTCTAGATTCTGGGGATAGAGATCCCACCCCGAGTCTCCTTTGCATCTGAAGATAGAATATAAAATTCTTCCTCTTCAGCTTTGGGAGATGGAATATAAAATTCTTCCTCTCCCGCATCGGGTTCGCCTTCACCCTAAAAGAAGACCGGAAAATAGAATATAAAATTCTTCCTTTCCCAACCTTTTTTAAGAATTTATCAATTTAGGATTTATCCTAGGAAGTTTATCCCGAATCCTAAGCAGGAATAAGTCTGCGCCTAACCCGCGTTGCCAGTTTAGTCTTTCTTCGTAGAAAAAGACACCAGAGTTCGATTCTGGGGTATCCTATCCTGAAACCTAAGCAGGAATAAGTCTGCGCCTAACCCGCACTGCCGATTAGTTTTTAATCGTTAAAAAGAACACCCGCCCACATATTTAATATTATGGCAGGTTGTTATTAATAACACCAAAATTCATGCCTTACACGCATAGGAAATTTCATCCTGAATCCTAAGAAAGGATATGCCGACGCCTAACACGCGTCGTCAGGTTAGTCTTTTACTGTCCAAAAAGACACCAGAACCTGATTCTGGGGACCTTTATCCCAAAGCCTAAGTAGGGATAAGTCAGCGTCTAATACACGTTGCTGGGTAGCCTATTCCCATAACAATGACGAAGTCTACGTATTCAAAGTCGTAGCAGCAAGTCTTAGGGAATTCACTCTCTTAGCACAACGTTACATGCGGAACGGATTTAGACAATCTGCATGCTAGCCCGACTCAAACGGTAGTCGGTAAATGCTAATTAAATCCGTTGAGGGCTGGGGGTTAGCCAAAAATTCTAAAGTCAACGTCTAACACGCGTTGTCGGGTAGCCTATTCCCATAACAATGGCGAAGCCTATGTATTCAACATCATAGCACAAAGTCTCAGAGAATTCACTCTCTTAGCACAACGTTACATGCGGAACGGATTTAGACAATCCGCATGCTAGCTCGACTCAAATGGTAGTCGGTAAAGGCTTATCAAACCCGTTGATGGCTGAGAATTTACCAAAAATTCTATAAATACGAGTCATTATCGCATCAACTCCGTAGATTGGTCTCGTGACTCGAGTATCTGCCACGCTCCAATACCTTAAGAGCTTAAAACTGTGTATACTCCAGCAGACGTACGAGTATAAACTGTGTCAAAACGCCGGACAACGCGTTGCAAATGAAGGCTCAACGCTAACAATCGATGGTCAGTTCTATATTGAAACAACAAACACGAGCTAAAGATCAGAAAATCAGGAATTAGCTTCAAGTTCGAAATTCCGACAACGATCAGACAATAAATGCAGCACCGGAACCCTTGCAGACATTCGACAAAGCACCGAATAGCCTGGAGGATTGAAAGAATCAAGAATAGAAGCTATTATAAGGTCCCGTTACACCGATTGAAGGTTGGGACAATCATATCCAAAGTATTCCAGACTCTTCTATAAAAGAATGAGGCTGAAACACTTTGGAGGGGGTATCTGTAGGCGTATAAAACTGCTTATAGGTCCCTTAACACAGCTCGACACGATGATTCGATAATCCAACGAACCATCGGGCGATGAATCCAAGCATGATCGTTAAACCACAATATCGAGGCTAAGTAAGACGCGACGAAGCAGATTAACGAGGCGACGAGGTTAACGAACTCGAACACCGAAGCGTATTTACTGCCAAATCAGGATCCGGACTGCCAAATCAGAGTCCAGATCAACAAATCAGAGTTCGGATAAACCGTGAAACCGAAAAACGACGAAACAACCAACACTTGGAGGGCTCGACCAAAACCGAGCCACCAATTGGTGGCTCGGTGGCCGGCCGAGCCACTTTTCGGTGGCTCGGTGGCCGAGCCACCTGGGCCAAGCCCAGATCTGGGCCCAGATCTGAGCCCAGATCTGGTTTTAAGTGCCTATAAATAGGCTTGGTGGTTTATTGTTTGAGGGGTTGGATTTTTTAGAGGCGAAACTCTGCTGGATTAAAGGCTCAAGACTAAAAAAGATTGAAGCTTTGGAATCTCGGAGTTTTGGACTTTTCAGATCTGGTTCTTGGCGATCATCCACACCAAACAAGGCAGAAGTTCGAGAGAGATCGGATCTGAGATCTACACGGTTACCCTCCGGATCAAAACTTGGTTTTTGATCCCGAGAAGAGTATCGATTTCGCTTGGTCGATTTCGATTACTTGAGGCTATTATTTCCTTGGTGAAATAATCCCCTCGGCTGTTGTTTCCTTCGTGAAATAACACCCGTCATACCGTGTAGATCCGACCGGATCAAGATCACGCGGTGGTCCACGGATTAACCCCGGCGCAGGCGAAGAACCCACACAAGCAAGAGACCGCAAAACAGGATCTTACGATTTGTTCCACAAAAAAGGAAAGTTGTAATCTTTTTATTTTTCTTTGATTTTGTTGTAACCGGATCTTATAAAAAGACCGGATCTTTTGTAACCGATAAACAGTTGCTCAAGAGAACAATGACTTCAATGAAAACAATTTTTCCCACGAACAGGGTCCGAGAGCCAGAATTTTTCGAATATGAAGAGGGGAATAGATATAGAGGAGCTAGTGTCTAGGATTATAGGACAGTGGTCTGAGCAAGGGGCTTGATACGTGAACTGGACCAAAAAAGGAAATTTAGATTCAAAATCTGAAGACACTAGAAATCTATCCAACCTAGCAAGAACTGGAGGAGTTCTACAGTTAGTCCACGTAAATTTTCTCCCACTCATAGGAAGGTCAGAGAGATGAAGAGAGGCAATAAGGTTCTTAAAAGTCTCAATATCTTTTAGAGAGCCTGAACGACCACTTCTTTCAGCCAAATTGAGAGTCATATTAAAATCTCCGAAAACAACCCAGGGGAGAGAGTGAGAAGATCTAATTCTATTGAGTTCCCACCAACAAACTTCTCTATTAGCAGCATCGCAAGGAGCATAAACTGAGGTTACGACAAAGGACCAATTTGACTGACGATGAGTAAGAAACGCAGTCATAGAGAAGATACCTATAGAAGAGGAGCAACAGGAGAAAATGTTGTCATTCCAACCAAGAAGGACTCCTCCCCTTGACTCAACAGCATCTAATGAAATCCAGGAGGAAATAAAGCCACTTCCTAAGGATTTAAGAACCGAGGGTCTAAAGGAATTGAGTTTAGTCTCTTGCAGGCCCACAAGGTCGACTTTAGCTAGCTTCAAACAATCCTTAACCAATCTACGCTTAGCTGGGTGGTTAAGACCCCTAACGTTCCAAGAACCAAACTTCATAATGACAAAAAAGGGAGGACATATTAGATGATGATGAACCTTCAGGAAAGGATAGTCTCAGATTTCTCCAAGACTTGGATATCTCTCAAACCCTGTGGGTCAATCGGTTCTCTTATACCACAGTTAACTAAAATTTCACCCAGGCGCTTTATGGTAAAGGATTGAATAGGCAAGGTAGAAGCTGAGGAACCAGATTTACTTTTAGATTTACCTGGATGCTTGCTCCTTTTCATCAGGGCCAGATGCTTCTGGACTGGATGGATCAACTGGATACCTCTAGTTGGTTTCTTCTTAGTAGCCTTGGAGGGCTTCTTGTTAAACTCAAAACCCGGAGGAGGATCTGAGGAAGATGCGATGTCCATGGAATCTGAGGAGGAAATACCCATCATACGGTCCCCTGCGATAGGGGATTGAATGGTTCTGGCTTCATCTGACTGGGATAGAACTGGCTTCAACAATTCCCAAAAAGCCTTATCGATCTTAATCTTTACTCCTTTAAAAAGAACATCTACCATTTTTGGGGCTGGCACTGCGTGAGGGGAAAGGGCAGAGGGTCGAGGACCCTCAGCTACCATTGGATTCTTGCCTTTAGCGACCACTGAAGAAGGCTGGGGAGGAATCACAACTTCTTTTTTCTGCTGGAACTTTCTCTAACTTAGCTGAGTCTGACGATACTGGTTGAGGAGGGGGAGCTGAGGGAGTGGCGTCTGAAGAGATTGGTGGAGCACCCTCGTTGCGAATAAAAGCTTCGTACTTATCTCTGCAACTACCTTGGGATGATGATAGAGGTTCACCAACAATCCTTAGACGGACCGAGCCTTCCATGATGTGTATATTATCCGGAGAAGCATATCTAAAGGTGATTTCTTGAGGGATTTCAGATGGATCCCTAACAAAGATCATGGCTTTACAATCCTTGGCCTCTCTTTTGAATACTACATCATTTGACACTGAGAGAACTTCACCAACATCGCCCAGCATCGAAGATAAAAACTCAGAGTCCCAAAGGTGAATGGGTAGGTTTAAGATTTCCACCCAGACATAAACAAATTTGGGCAAAGCTTTCAAACCTGTCTTCTCCGACCAGGGCAAAGAAACCCCTCCGAAATTCCCCATGCTAAAGAAAGATTTGGAACATGCATAGTCCATGGTTTTTGCATCTGGGAACTGAATGAAATAGGAGGAAGGAGAGGACTTTCTGACAACAGTGGACCACTTGTCAACTTTCAAATGAAATTCTAGGTTTTCAATGAGTTCCTCATAGGTGGGATTACCAACTTGGATCTTGAAGAAAGCATAAAAGATGAAATCGTCCATACTGCTGACGACAGACTCAGGTAGAGGAATATTAGGGATAAAAAGAGGAGGGGGATGGCTGGGAGGAGCTTTGGAGGAAGGGGGAAGGATACTATGAACTGGAGGCTTGTCTCTATTTGGGCAGTTCAGAGAGGTATGCCCTACCAAATTGCAGGCAAAACACTTAAAATCCCCTAAAGAACACTGGTTTGCCATGTGATCCCTTTTGCCGCAAAGGAAACACCTGACCGATTTTTGAAAAGAGGGATTGTTATTAGAGGAGGAGGCAGATCTCGACCTTTTAAATCTTTTCTTATAAGAGACTTTAGTCCACCCTTCTTCAGGAAGAGGAAGAATGCCCTTTGAAGAGAAGTCGCAATGATCCTTAGATCTTTTGAACAAATCGGCGAAGGAGGGTTTTTTGGTAGGAAGGTGGTTAGGTGGAAGTTGGAAAGAGAAAGACTTTTTAGGGTATTGAGGGTTTTGTGGGGGGAGATCTGGAGATTGGTTGGGAAAGGGGAAGGAGGAGGGCGGAGGGACTAAAGAAGACGGAGAGACGATGAGTTTACCATTTTCAAAAGTGACGAGACGTCGTCTGGGAACCATACGCGCCGCCTGGGATGGTGTCGCTCCATGTCGCCTATCAAATCGCCTGTCGAATCACCTCGTCCCCCGCTCCATCTTTGTTCCACTTGCACTGCTCTTTAGTTATTCACTCTTTAATCAGCTTAATAGTTATTTATGATTAAAATCCCTTTTTGGTACAGTACTCTGTTGTAGAAGCAGATTCTTCCCATATTTTTGGGTTGTAAAGGAAACTCAAAAGAGGCAGTTGATGTAATTGGGTCATTTCATCACCTGCAAGCTTTTGATGGATTTATCGGGAATGCCTAATAATTGCCTCGACGGAGATACTAGCTCTGATTGTCGGACACTTGTCTGCGTTAAAGATTTGGAGTGTTCAACGCATCTAGATATGACACACAAGTCCATTTGTGTGCGAGACTTATCAGTGTGTAAACTATTATTCACCTACAATTTACGTTTTAGATGAAGTATGTTATGTCCTTGAAAAAAGTTTGTTCTTTTATGAATATTCTACCAAAAGTAACAATCCAACAATATGTGTATGAGTCTGAATAGGCATATATGCAGAAGAAATATAGATATATAACTGCGTTCTCATGGATGGATTTCAGAAAGTTAATGTGTTTGACATCTCGTCTGTTTTGAGGTAGGGTACTTATCTCTGTATCTACAAATCATAGGATATTAGTATTGAGAGATTCTTCCGCATGTTTGATGCAACATGGTTTATAAATATTTTCTGGAAATTTGTAAAGGAACTATATTTAATGTACTTCCAACATTTAGTCCATGTTTCTGGATTAGTTGTCTTAGCTGTCTCAACGGTTCATATAAATCAAGAAGTACAAACTGCTGGCAGAAAGTTATAGGACCAAGTCTTTAGATAAGAACTTCATATTTGCTTTTCTATTTATGGCATTTAGCCTAATAACTGAGGTCCTTTTCGGTTCCATGTACCTTTTCTGCAAAAGTTGGAAGGAGCTTAAGTATACATGGCTTTCCTAAATATTTTCACTGACCTAACTGCCACCTGGCATCCCATGTTTTATGTAGAGGTTTCTCTTGTTCCATAAGGTCGAGAGCCTCTAAACCGGGTCAGTTAGTGTCTGGTGATTTCCCAAGATTGAGCTCCATCACTTATTCCATTCCTTCAGTGAAATGTTAGGATAATGGATTATGAGTTTAGTTATCCTAGCAATACATCAGTCTGCAAACATGTTGTAGTAGTTGTTTTGGTTATCAAATAATAGGTTCACATAGATGCCCAACTGCCCCCCCCCCCCCCCCCCCCCAACAAAAAGAAGGCCAACACACACACACAAAATAAATAAAAATAAAATAAAAACTGAAACTAATAACTGCCTGTTCCTATATTTGAGTGTGGCTTCCTAAAGGCAATTATGTGACGACATTTGGAATAATAATATCAGGTTCACTGATTTCTATGTTCTGTTAAACATTGACTGGCGAAGAAATATGTGCATTTTGCATGGCCTCTACAAATGAAGCTATTGAGCCTTTTAAGTTAAATCGCTAAAATGTGGCAAGCTTGTGATTTACTTTACTATTGCTTGCTGATTGTCTTTTTTCAGAAAGTTATTTTAATGTATTTCAAATTTTCAGGTAAACCACTTGAATTAGTTTTCTAGATGAAATTACTTATCAAAGGTCTTGTTAGGTTTAAGTTTGCTTATTATTCATGGGACTTTATCTTATACTGTGATCATTCTGTTTCAGAAGGTGGACGGTCAAGAAACAGTACGAGTGTTTCAAAGATTGCTTCAAATTCCATTAATCATAATGAATCCCCACTTCAAGGACGCCCGGTATGGGTTCTCATAGCATTAATTATCTACTAAGATACCAGGGTTGTCTTAAAACTATCAATATATCCTACAAGTCACAAGTGCCTCTCTGGTCTCAGTTTGTCTTTCGGTAATAATATACAAAGTTTTCTACTGGCTGATTTTCTTTTTACTTCATTTAAACATACATGCTAAAAATTCCCCAATTTTGCTGCTGATATGTAGGAAAAATATTCACTATGTTTCATTTTTCTTGTTCTGCCCTCGTGCTTCTGGAACAGAAATTAAAATTTTCTTGTTTCTTGTTTTTTTTAAAATTTTTTGCAATTAGACGTTATAACTTTTTTGTTAGATGATAAATGCGTGTTTTATCTTTTATATCTCTAGGTTGCCTCTGAGTCGCAGAGATGCTCATCTAAGAAGGTTACTGGAACAATCAAATCACTAATACATGAAGAGACGTCAATGGAAACAAAAGTTGGCCAGTCCTCACAAAGTGTAATTGCGAAACTGATGGGTCTTGATTCATCCCCGCCTCCAAAGATATTCAAACAACCGGGGATTAGAAATTCTTTACCAAAACCAACATACAGATATCCTAAAATCCATTCATCTGGGAAGAGAAGCAATGAGCACCGAACATTCCAAGATGTCACTGAAATCAGGGATCCAGTAAGAGCTGAGAAACAAACAAATCAGCCTAGTGTTAAGCGGGATTCACATATAGACAAAGATAATACAGACATGGCCTTTATAAGGCAAAAGTTTATGGTGGAAGCAAATCGTCTCTCAACTGATGAAACTCTTCAAGGCTCCAAAGAGTTCAATGATGCAATAGAAGTGCTTGATTCAAGTAAAGATCTTTTTCTAGACTTTCTAGACGAGCCCGATTCCTTGTTCACAAGTGATCGACATAATCTGAAGACTTGTCCACCAGCTCAACGTGAAGACCACATCACAATATTAAGAGCATCAAAAAGTAAAACGGGTGAAACTGATGATGTGTCATGTAGATCAGAGGTAAAGTATGGGAGTTGCACTCAAATGCAAAAAGATGCTATAAGCACATCAAGAAAGCCAGTCACCAACCTCTTCAATCACCTGCATAAGGAAGACAGTGTTTCTCTGTCATATAAATTGTTAAAATCACGAAATGGAAAAACCAATACTAAAGTTCGATCTTCTAGGGTAGCTGTTCTAAACCCCAATTTGGGAAAGACCCAAAACATGGGAAGAAGTGTTTCTCATCCTTCCCATGAGAAATATCCATGTGGCTATAGAAGGCATAGGGAATTTCAGCAGTCTGGAATTCAAGAATCATTTGCTGAAGGAAGGGAGCAATGGAATTTGTTTGATAATATGGAAGTGATGTCACAGAGAAAAGTGGGTTCAAGAGGAATTGCTAGAGAAATCAGAAAACAAATGAAATGCCCATTAAATAGTTGTTCAGACAAGATGCTGTTTTCTAGCTTCAACAGACACATAAAGGATGACAGCTCATGTGCACGTGTAGGCATGCACGACTCAAACAAATTTGGGACATTTCAACGGAATCTGGACAACTTTGATTACTGGAGTAGAGCCTCAAGCCCCTCAAGTTCTTGTTCAAGTGAATCATCTTTTGGCAGGGAGGCCAGAAAACGCCTATCTGAACGATGGAGGATGACCAAGGCGAATGAGGCAAAATGTGTTGGTGGAGGCTCAAGCACTTCAGGTGAAATGAGTGCTATATCTGACAGAAAATTTCCAAAGGAGAATCTGGAATCAGTTAAAATACAGAAAGTTTCAGATGAACAGTTTCACTCTTTTGGCGTTAGCAGTGGAGATGGCCGGATGGAAGAATGCTTTACAAATCTGCCCAGATCCCCATCTGTTTCAGCTTCATCACCTGTTCATGGCACGCCTAAATCAAGCAGACAGCATGTTGCTGATGGTGATAGCAGTTATACGCTTAAAGATGTCCTCAACATGGGAGAGGTTGAGTCTTCCCTAGGGACCTTAAGTCCAAGACGAAGATCGTCAAAAAAGATCTTCAAGTTTCAAACTTACAAGCCTCATCTTAGTCCAAGTGGGGAGGAAAATAAGCTGCCTGTAATAGAGATTCATGTTAACCAGGAAGAACAGAGGAATGAGATTTATATTTCTGATTCTTCTAAAGTGCATATACTTTCCAAGTTTTCTGAAGAATTTGTTGCCAACTCCAGTAACCTGATTGGCAGTTCTTCAGTCACAGAATCATTGAATGTAGGAATGCTATCCACAACTAGTGAGGGAAATGTAGAGCAACCAGCACAGAAGTGGGAATCTTCTGCTATCGGTTATATGGGTGGAGTTATAGAGGTTTGTTTATGACCTTTTTATAAGCATGAAGTTAAATGCCTTTTAGTAGAAATAAGGTTTGAACCTTAAGTCCTTTTCTTTCATTTCTAATGTAGCACATATATGTTTCCTGTGTATGTCTTATGCTTACAAAAGATTAATTTTTTTCAAGTCTCTAATGTTGTCCTTCCATTCCTCAAACTTTTGTTATTGCATGGGCAAGTCAAAACCTATAATAATCTAAGTTGTTTTCTTCAAATTTGGAGAATTTCCGTTGCAAAAATGAAACACTTCTCTGCATTTGAATCATCGCTTAGCTATTCCACCTTTTCAACTGAGAAGCAAGCATTCATTGGGTCACAAAAGTTGTGTTGGAAATTTCGTGTAAATTTGTAATTTTAGTCCTTCCAAATCTAAAACTACTTATTTACCAACAAAAGATAATGAAAGGTTTAAACACAGCCAAAAGCAGATTAGTCTTATAAATGATAGAGAAAATGCCAACAAGAAAGTGCATCTAGGTTCTGCCTTTCTCTTTTTATTTTTTATTTTGGGGGGTTGGGGGGTTGGGGGGGGGGGGGGGGGGGTTGAACAGAATTCCTGAACATTTTGCTTATGTAATTTATGATTGTTTTTTCTGCAAACATCTTTTGATATTTGACAATCTTAGACACATGTCCTAACTGGTTGTTCGCAAACCTTATTTTAATAGTGTTAAGGCATCGCTGTTGTTTTTGTGATAATCAGGCCGATACTGCAGATGATATTCTTCTCACCTTTTTTATTGCTTTATTCCTTTGTCCTGATTTATTTTCTGTTTACCCGCATCTTATAGGATCGGAACACGTTTCTGAACTTTGATCATCAGATCAAGGAACTTGCAGGAAATTCTGAGCTCAATTTAAGAGTGATTACTCCTTCTCATACCACGAAACTGTTTATATGAGACTTCAGATAATGCAAACTCTCCTTAATTATTCTCCTAAAAATATCGCCTTAAATAAATGCTTGTGCACACAGGCGTATGTGCATGCTTCATACCCATTTTCTCGTGTGAGATTGTAAGGTCCAATTTCCCTAATATTTTGTTCTCTAGATTAACCTAAAGTTTAAACAGGGCATCCATGTAATTAACTTATTTCATTTTGTTTCTTTCCTCCAATCCTCCACCCTATCTCTTCTTATTCTTTACAACATAAAATACAAAAACTCACATTTCTCCAAATTTTCTTCCTTTTTTTTCTCCTGGATATCAATTGTACCTTGACCTTTAAAATGTTTTATTTGATAGGATTCATCTATCTTCCTGCGCATCAATTTGGGAGAAAATTTAATTCTAACTGCTGCTTTTACTCTAAGATTTGATTTTGTTGAAATTTTTCTTTGCTAAATCTCCAGGACACCTTACCAAGGCATCTTCAATTAGATTCTGCTCCTTCTGAGTGTAGTGAATCAGGATCTGACTCCATGACAAGCTCCAGAGATGCTGAGCAACAAAGCCCTGTCTCTGTCCTTGAGCATTCATCAAATGAAGGCCTGTCAAACCCACACTATTTCGGGAGGGCCAGTGCCAGTCTTCAAGGTAAATTAAAGCAATGTGCTTTCTCCATTTCTCTTGTAGTAATACTCATTTTCATGCAAAAATCTGAACTCCGCCGAACTACTCTATTTTCTTGTAGAACTCCGAATGCAACTGCATTTTCTCAGGTTGAAATCAGATAAATACAACAGAGAATGTAAAACCCCTGCTTTGAGTGAGGATTGCATTGGAGAGATACTATTGACGTATAAAAATGAAGAAGACAGAGACTATTCATACCTAGTCGATATTATCAATTTGGGCATCTATGGTGCAGATCAAGATATTCTTTTGAGTACTTCTTGCTCTACAAAGCATTCAGTGGACCTCAATGTGTTTGAAAAGCTTGAAGGGAAATATGGGCTGCTTGTAGAATGGTCTAGATTAGATAGAAGGTTACTGTATGATCTCATTAGCTCCAGTCTAACCGAGATCCTCTCTTCAGGGAGAAAGCTTGAGCTGGTAGGTGATAGGCTCATTGAAGAGGTGTGGCAAATGTTGGTCAGAAAACGAAAAGAATTAAGTCGACCAAAACCAGAGGAGAAGTTCTTGGATCCAAGGTGGTTAGATGTCGGAGATGATATTGAGACAATAGGAAGAGAGATTGAGAGTATGTTGGAGGATGATCTTTTGGAAGAGGTTGTGTTCGATCTTTAATATTGAGTACCAGTAGAGAATAAAGCCGTGCTTGAAATGTCTATAAGGCCATCTCAAGGTCAACGACTTTATAGGAAAAGAAAAGGATGGAGTCAGAATGTTAAGGAAAGGCATGTTCATTTGCATATTTTTTTTTGGCAGGAGATGATCTTGAGATGGTAGAAGAGACATCTAAGGGTATGTCAGAGGATGATCTTTTGGAAGAATTTGTCTGGGTTTAAATTGGATCAGTCTTTCACAGTTGAAAGTATGAGAGAAAGACAAGGTCATCATAATTTTGATGACTTTAAGGGAAAAGAGGAAAAATAGAATCAGATGTAAAAAATAGAAGAAAATATATGTTTGTTGTTTTCATTCTTTTCACAGTGAGTACATGTATACTATCGGCTAGTTCAAGTGTATTTTTTTTTCATTAGACTTCTTTTTGGGGCAACATTTTTTTGGCAGACTAAAAAAGTATGTATATCTGTTAGTGTTTTGGCTGCATTTTGTTTGAGAGATGAGAGTTTTTTGAAAAATTCATTTTCTCTAAAGCGGGTACATGTCTGTATCATATTGTCCAAGAATGATTTGTATGAAATATATGTGGAAACATTGACTCTGTTATTTTCTGGCTTGAGGATTGATTGTGCTAATCTGCGTGAAATGATGCATTAAACCCTGTTGCCAGGTTATTATTTGATAGTTGAAATCTGAAGAATAGAGTTCAGTGCTTGTTTCTTAGAGATGAATACCATTTTGTTGACAGAATTCTAATTGAGTTGAGTTACACAACTCTTATCCCATATGAGGATACTATTGGTCCAAACTTAAGAGCTTGTCTTTCAAATTAAAAATTCATATATATATATATATATATATATATATATATGTGGCTGAATTCTTCGATTCGGGTTGATAGCATTTTATGAGATTATCAAAGCAATCTGGTTCCAATTCCTGCAGACCTATAATAAGATTGTGATGATTCCAAAGGATTTAGATGCCGCCTTAGAAATTATGTACCCTTGTCAGCCACAAGCACACTGATCCCTGTGGGGCCTCCATCAAAAGGATCATCATGTCCATTTTCTTGCAAACCCCACCTCAAAATTATTAAGAATAAGGACCCTCAAAAATAAATTAGGATTAAAGGTTCTCTTAGTCTTTTCTTTGTTTAAAATAAGCTATTTGCTGATCCAAACCACCCAACATGCTACTCGAGAGGATTCCTTGCCTCCCAATTATCAATTGACAAGATGCAATCTTTGCCTTTTCTAAATGTCTTCATAAAAGTGGAAATAATGTTCCTTCCAAATTCACACAAATGTGAGGCAAAAATTTAACTTGTGCATTGATTCATAGATGGCTGTCAATGAGACAGTAGAAGATTGATCTAGTCTTTTTTTTTTTTTGTCATGTCAACAAGCACAAACATTGGTTCTTCTTTCATTATCAAGGAGGCAAAAATTTGTATATTCATCGTTATCGCTCTAATTGTCGTTGATTAGCACAGCTTTTCTACTGAGACTTAATTTTATAATCAAATTCAAGAGGACCACATCCACTTCCGTAAAAGCTAATTAGATGGATATATATGGTTGGCTAAAGTTCAAAAAATCTCACCGTAAAAATCCTTTAAAACATCGTCATACTCACACAAAATAATAATAATAATAATAATAATAATAATAATAATAATAACAAAAATTAAAAAAAACATGGAAAAGAAGAAATATACAGATATAAATCTTAGATCTTTATATCACAGATATAAATCTTAGGCCTTTATATCTTAATACTACAGCTAAGGCTTATTTTTTATAGGATGAGTATAGTAATAATATATGAACAAGGTAGATTAAAGTAAACCCACTTCTGTTTCCAGTGCACTAACACATGATTTCAACACAAAGAGGGCAAAATCTATAGAAATAAGGTCCCATGAAAAGGAAAGGGGAAAGCACCAAAAAAGATAAAGAAAAACGGCTAAAGATGGTCACAAAGCTGAAGCACATTGAAGACTTTGGATAATTAAGTCGATTTAATCTGAGTCTAATTGCTTGAAAAAAGTGAGAAATTTTTACAGGTGCAAGTCATCTGATGAGAAGTACCTGAAAAAAATTTACAGGTGCAAGTCATCTGATGAGAAGTACCTGAAAAAAAATTTACAGGTGCAAGTCATCTAATGAGAAGTACTATCTAGAATTAGCTGTAGAAACCGCAGACAGGTAACATATAATCTTAGTCGATTAGCATAACGTCAATACTTAATAGATTATTCGACATATTGTGTATAAAGGATCACTTTACCCAAAAGTTAAGTTGTTGGGTTGTGAACTCACACTATATACCAAGGTATGATGATGATGATTTTTTTTTTTCCACAGAATCTATGATGCTTAAGCCCTCCGGGGTTTCATTGAAAAGATGATAATAAAAACATTTCACAGAATAGAAAGATACAAACATATGTTAAACCTTACCTATACTCTGATCAGATACAAGTTATAATCACACTCCCATCTACTAACCTCCTTACGAACAAGTTGCTGGCCTAGTGGTAGGCAAGCTAGTCCCCATGTGAGGTCGTGACACCTGTGGTTAAAGACCAAAAAAAAAAGAGGAAAATTCCCCAAGGATCAAAGTATGGGACCAACAGGGGGACATGTGTGGTGTCCCTCTCCTATTGCATAATGAGTTAGACATCATTTGTTAATTCCATATTTTGGATCTCTGTAGCAAACCTAAAAAAAAAAGGTTCTTTTTTGAATTCTTGACCACAATTTTTTTCCGTGAACTTATACCCCACATCATTGACAATATTTGCATTTCAGGAAATTTTTGATTAGATGATTGATTGTTTTTGTTAAAGATGTGATGGAGAGACTTCTTCAAATTTTAGGTAAAGGGGTACAAAGGAGTGTTGGGGATTCGAAACAATCAATCGAACCCTTGCCCTTCCGAACCTTGTGTTGAAAGTAGGAAAGTAGGAACAAACCATAAATAAAGATCTAACATTGTAAAAAACAGTAGAGAAGATGAACACACAGATTTAACGAGGTTCGGCAACGTGCCTACGTCCTCGGGAGCCACACCACACAATCTTTTTATTAATTGAAGAAGAAAATACAAGCTCTCAAACAAGGGGTTAATCTCTCTGAGATTCTCTCTCTCTTTTCAGCCAAAAAACTCTCTTTTTGATGATCATAAAACCCTAAAAACGTTTGGGTATTTATATCAAACCCCAGCCAAACAGGATTCCTAAATAGAATAGGAAACAGCGAATCTACGTCACGGTCGACCGCTTTACCAAGCCCGGTCGACCGGCCAGAGCGAAAAACAAATACAGTGTCTCGTGCAGGTTATCGGTCGACCACAGCGGCCACGCCGGTCGACCGACCAGAACGAGAATTTCTTCTCAGTCTCCTGCAGTGCACGCGGTCGACCGGATATGCCACGGCGGTCGACCGCACAGTCTTCTGACTATTTTCTTCGTCTTTTCGATTGCAGCTTTGGATCTACACACTTAGACTAACAATCTCCCACTTGGAGACCAAAGCGTCATCAACGAGCTCACCCGAACTCTCCCCTTCTTCGCATGTATCTTTTTCCTAAAAAATTCTTCCTCCAATCAACAGTATCCCGGCGATCTCGCCGATCCTCGTAGTGTGGCTCCGCCTTCGTCTTCTACTCGTGAAGGCCAACTGAAGTTGCGCACAACTCCAGTTTCTCAATGGTAACTGCCTTTGTCAACATGTCCACCGGATTTTGACTTCCCAAAATTTTCATTAAATGTAACTTTCCGTCTTCAACAAGCGAGCGTATAAAATGGTATTTGACGTCGATGTGCTTCGTTCTGGCATGATATACTGGATTTTTAGCAAGATGTATTAGCGCTCTGGCTATCACAATAAAGAACTCCTTTCCTTTGCTTCAGATCCAACTCTTCCAAGCACTCGTTCAACCAGATCATCTCCTTGCTTGCTTCAGTCACCGCGACATACTCAGCCTCGGTTGTAGACAAAGTCACAATTTTCTGCAGACGTGAGACCCAACTCACTGCTGTCGACGCTAAGGTATAAACATACCTCGTGGTGCTCCGCCTCGTATCATGATCACCGGCGAAGTCCGCATCCACGTATCCCTGCAGCACCAATTCTTTCCTCCTGAAACATAGTGGTTTGTTTGTTGTCCCTCTCAAGTACCGCATTATCCATTTCACGGCCTCCCAATGCTGCTTTCCTGGATTGCTTGCAAATCTGCTCACAACTCCCACTGCATGGGCGATGTCCGGCCTCGTGCAAACCATCGCGTACATGAGACTCCCAATGGCTGAAGAATATGGCACCCTGCTCATATGCTCTCTATCTGCATCTGTCTTAGGCGATTGTTCCTCAGATAGCTTGAACTGACTTCCAAGGGGTGTGCTAACAACTTTAGCATTTTGCATGTTGAACCTCTGAAGTACATTCTCAATGTATTCAGCTTGGCTCAATCTCAATGTCCCTTCAGCTTCATCTCTACTGATTCGCATCCCTAGAATTTGCTTTGCTGCACCCAGATCCTTCATTGCAAACTCTTTTGCTAGCTGCCTCTTCAAACTGTTTATCTCCTCTAAACACAGTCCTGCTACCAACATGTCATCAACATATAATAACAAAATAATGAAGCTGGACTCGAACCTTTTAAAATAACAGCAATGATCTGAATTGCATCTTCTGTAGCCATTGTTCTGCATGAAGTTATCAAACTTCTTATACCACTGTCTCGGGGCCTGTTTCAAACCATATAAGCTCTTCTTGAGCTTGCACACCATCTCTTCCTTTCCTTTTTCAATGAAGCCAACAGGCTGCTTCATGTAGATTTATTCATCCAAGTCACCATGAAGAAAGGCAGTCTTCACATCTAACTGCTCAAGAAAGAGGTCTTCTGCTACTACCAAACTTAATACCACTCTGATGGTTGTGAGTTTCACAACAGGGAAAAATATCTCCGTGTAGTCAACTCCTTCCCGCTGTTGAAACCCTTTCACTACTAATCTGGCCTTGAATCTCTTGCTTCCATCACTTTCCTGCTTGACCCGGTAAACCCATTTATTGTGCAAGGCTTTCTTCTGCGCAGGTAGCTGGGCTAACTCCCATGTCTCGTTAGTGAGTAGAGAATCCATCTCCTCCTGCATCGCATGCTCCCACTGCTGAGATTCACTCACTTGCATTGCCTCTTCATAGCTTTCCGACTCACCGCTATCTGTCAACAATAAATAGTCAAGAGATGAAAGGTATTTGGGATTTGGTTTGGGTACCCTGGATGACCTCCTAGGCTCCACGCCCTGGGTAGTTTCTTCTGCACCTGGAGCCTCCTCCGTTCTGTGGTCAGAACAAACATCATCTCCCCTATCTGGAAGTTCCTCTATATCCATGTACTCAGATCCACCTGTATCTGTAGTGCTGCTCCCACTGCTTCGGCTATCCTTAGCATTGTCCCTATCCTTGTACATCACCTCCTCATTGAATATCACATCCCGACTCCTGATGATCTTCCTATTCTTCTCATCCCAAAGGCGATATCCGAACTCATCAATGCCGTATCCAATGAATGTGCACTTCTGTGACTTCGCTTCTAGCTTGTCCCTGACATGGTCACTGATATGAACATATGCCACGCAGCCAAATACCCGCAAGTGTGAGAGATTTATCTTCTTTCCACTCCAAACCTCCTCTGGAATCCCAAAGTCTAATGGAACTGATGGCCCGTGATTAATAATGTATGCTGCCGTATGCACTGCATCCACCCAAAATGTCTTAGGCAGACCTGCATGTAATCGCATGCTCCGCGCACGCTCTGTCAAGGTCCTGTTCATCCTTTCTGAGATGCCGTTCTGCTGCGGCGTCCCTGGAGTAGTCCTCTCTAAGCGAATCCCATTCGTAGCACAGAACCTCTTGAACTCCTCCAGCTCGTATTCTCCACCATTATCTGATCTCAAGCACTTCACCTTCAGATCTGTCTCATTCTCTACCACAGCCTTCCACTTCTTGAAGATTTCGAACACCTCTGACTTGTGCTTCATGAAGTAAACCCACACCTTCCTCGAGTGATCGTCGATAAAGGTGACGTAGTATCTCGAACCGCCAAGAGAAGACACACTGGCTGGACCCCATACATCTGTATGAATCAACTCTAGCTTCTGAGCCTTAGGTGGCCTTCCACCCTTCTGAAAACTAACCCTCTTCTGCTTCCCAAAGATGCAATCTTCACAAACGCCGACTTCCACGGTGTCGATCCCGGTTAGCTTCCCTTGTGAGTGTAGGATTTTCATCCCCTTCTCGCTCATGTGCCCTAGCCTGTTGTGCCACAGATCTGTACTCTCCTTGCCAGCTGCAATTGCGAGGGTGTCACTCGCATGTGAAGTGAGGTAGAGAGTCCCTGTTTTATTGCCTCGGGCAATAATCATCGTGCCGTTGGAGATTCTCCACGAATCCCGGGTAAATGTCGAAACGTAGCCTTCTGCTCCAAGTTGTCCCACCGAGACAAGATTCCTCTTCAGCTTCGGCACGTGTCTCACGTTCTTCAAGTTCCACTTGGAGCCCTTCATCTGTATCTGAACATCGCCCTTTCCAACAATATTACAAGGTTCATTATCCCCCAAGTATACTTTACCAAAGTCTCCTGCTACATAGTTCTGAAGAAGTTTCCTATTAGCAGTGGCGTGGAAAGAAGCTCCTGAGTCGATGACCCAAGAATCAGAATCGCTATCCATAGCAAGGATCAAGGCATCCTGCACGATATGAGCCTCCTGCTCACCCGCATCCTTCTTTGGTGCTTTGCAAACTGAAGACATATGGCCCTCCTAGCCGCAGTTCTAACACTTCCCTTTGATAGACCTAACATTCGAGTTCGGCCTCTTCTTCACTGATTTCGACCGATTCCTGTTCTGGTTCCCTTTCTTCTGGCTTCTGCCTCTCTGCTCGAAATTTAGGGCTGAACCTGAACCTTCTGATTCGGACGATTTTCTTCTAACCTCCTCGGATAGAATCATGCTAACAACCTCACTCAGCTTCAACTTCTCTTTCCCCGCCGAATTGCTGATTGCCGTCACACAACCTGCCCAACTATCCGGCAACTGCGATAGTAGTAGAAGAGTCTGCACTTCGTCATCGAACGTGATGTCCACGGAGATAAGTTGATCAACAATCGTGTTGAACTCGCTGAGGTGCATCGTGAGGGACCGTCCTTCTGCCATCTTGAGGTTGAAAATAGTTTTGACAAGATGCACCTTGTTTGCTGCCGACGGTTGCTCGTACATCTTCGCGAGCGCTTCCATAAGCCCCACCGTCGTCTTCTCCTTCAGAATATTATGGGCTACTGATTTGACGAGCGACAACCGGATTTGTCCTAGAGCCTTCCTATCCAGTACCTCCCAATCACCATCTGACTCCTCTTTCTTCTTTCCCTTTTCCTTGCCCAACAGCGGGCGATACAAGTCCTTCTGGTACAGATAGTCTTCCATCTGCGACTTCTAGTAGGCGAAGTCTGAACCATCAAACTTCTCGATCTTTGATTTGCTTTCCTCTGCCATGGCTTTCACACAAATTGCTGAACGAAGCTCTGATACCAGTTGTTGGGGATTCGAAACAATCAATCGAACCCTTGCCCTTCCGGACCTTGTGTTGAAAGTAGGAAAGTAGGAACAAACCACAAATAAAGATTTAACCTTGTAAAAAACAGTAGAGAAGATGAACACACAGATTTAACGAGGTTCGGCAACGTGCCTACGTCCTCGGGAGCCACACCACACAATCTTTTTATTAATTGAAAAAGAAAATACAAGCTCTCAAACAAGGGGTTAATCTCTCTGAGATTCTCTCTCTCTTTTCAGCCAAAAAACTCTCTTTTTGATGATCATAAAACCCTAAAAACGTTTGGGTATTTATATCAAACCCCAGCCAAACAGGATTCCTAAATAGAATAGGAAACAGCGAATCTGCGTCGCGGTCGACCGCTTTACCAAGCTCGGTCGACCGGCCAGAGCGAAAAACAAATACAGTGTCTCGTGCAGGTTATCGGTCGACCGTAGCGGCCACGCCGGTCGACCGACCAGAACGAGAATTTCTTCTCAGTCTCCTGCAGTGCACGCGGTCGACCGGATATGCCACGGCGGTCGACCGCACAGTCTTCTGACTGTTTTCTTCGTCTTTTCGATTGCAGCTTTGGGTCTACACACTTAGACTAACAAGGAGGTGCGACATAAAGAGAAGGCATATGATTCTGTTTTTAGGTGGCTTGTGGTTGAAACTTTGACGTAATGGAGCCCTCTTGTGTTCTCTTCTCTAAATCTAATTAATTTATTAAAATCACCCTAATTCTACGGTAGGCATCTAGTGAGTGCATGGAGACATTTGTGCTTTTGTTCTCCATTAGCATGTAATTCTAGAATTAAATCATTCTTTTGAAGTGGGATCCTATTTGTTCACATTCTCAGTTACTGAAGTTTACAATGGATATGTAACCAATTTTTGAGGGAAATGATTAGGCTAGGGGCAGCATTGTCCTTTCAAGTTGTATTTAACCGAATTTTTAACGAGGAGTTAAAATAGAACTAATTAGTTTTCATCCAACAGTGAGTACAGTGACTAAGTTGAGAGGAAAAAAAAAATGCAGGGACCAATTTGAGTGTGAAGCCACGGTACAAGGACCAAATTGGAAAAAAAAGAACACCCATCAATGCACCCAAGTACACAAATTGAAAGGTAATACCTAACAGCTCCTCTGCCGTTTGAATGTTAGAGGAATCATTCACTGCCCCGTCAACTAAAATCCAAAAAGAACAGTTTGATTAATAGATTCATGCATTGAATGTCATTATTGCTTCAACTATTACCAATTGAAGGCCTATGTTTGGTGTCACCTAAAAAGGGTAAAATGAAAAATTAAATATTACTCAAAGAATTAGTATTCACTAACTATATTACAACTGTTGACAATTCGCTCCTCCTGCTTGGCCTCAGGATTTTGACAGAACAAATAAGAATTAGTTCAATTTTCTTTTATCTGATTATCTTTAAATTTAGTTACAGGTTTGATTCTTTTGAGAAAAAGGTCGGAGCCTGAGATTTATTGGCAGTAAAAAGTAGCTAATACTTACAGAGATGAAAATACATAGACACCGAGGGGTGAGAACAAACTAGAAATTAGAAGACCTAATGACGCAGCAGCGAAGACAAAGAAGCCTTACCGCGAAGATTACTTCCACAAACTCAAGAAAACACACCAAAACTTTCTTCAAAACAAGTTTTATTTAATTCCAAGATATTCTTCTTTGTGTTACATGACTCTTCTTAAATAGAAAAACAAACAAGACTCCTAGTAAGACTATAATTATAAAGAAAAAGAAATTAAGTATCAAATCATACCCTAAAAAGACTCACTATAATAGAGGAAACAAATCATGAATCAAAATTAAATTTGTTTCCTAATCTAATTTGACTCTAGCATTGAATGTATAATTTTCTAATCTAAATTGACTCTAACTTTAATACTAGAAATAAACTAAATGCTGATTATTTTTGGATTTCAGCCAAAACTGGGTATTGCTGATGAGGTTTAAATCTGACAATTTGATTGGCCCCGTCTCGTCGAGATAGGTGATTTACATATATAACATGTCCAAATCCACCTTCCAGATTGAAAGATATGATTGTTTCTTTGCGGAATTTAATAATACATATAAATCTGTATTTAGCTCGTGATTGTCCAAATCCTCCATGAAATTGTCCGTTAAGCGTCCTACATCACCTAATGACCAATTCTAAATGTATTTATGTCATCATATCGTTCTTAATTATTTTATTTTATTTTTTGGGTAACGAAAAATCTTGGTTAGGTCAATAAGGTAATTCTAAATGTGATTTCATACGTTCTTAATTTTCACCTAAGATAAAATATAATCATGCATTAACCAATAAACTACTTGATGAAAGAAATGAAAGAGAGGATTGCAGATCTGGTATTTGTTTGAGAATGATATCATGTGCAAATAAGAAGCATCACACGTGAAAGAGCCAGTGATTATTATTGGTTAAGCATTTAATCTGAAATTAAACATTAGTATAAGTGCCACCAGTGCACAATGTTGATATAATAATTATAGCTAGGAACACAGACATAGTTAATGAAATCACATTCCTTGCCAAGTCAAGCTATAGCCGTTTGAGTGGGAGCCACAAAATTCTT
>BQKN01000065.1:905494-922243 GCA_022839385.1 Asparagus kiusianus
TCCACCTCCAACAAGATGGGCTCCACCACGTCGTGCCGGATCAGCTCGAACCTCGGGTTCCCCAGGTGGTGCGCCACGTTCTGCTTCCTCCCCGTGAAAAAGTTGTCGATGACGATGACGCTGTCCCCCCTCTCCACCAGCCGGTCGACGAGGTGGGACCCGACGAACCCCGCCCCGCCGGTGACCACCACCCGGAGCCCCGGCCTCCGGACCCCGACCGGGAGCCGGCGAGGCGGGGGGCGCGTGGGGAGACGGAG
Source organism: Asparagus kiusianus (assembly GCA_022839385.1). NCBI lineage: Eukaryota > Viridiplantae > Streptophyta > Magnoliopsida > Asparagales > Asparagaceae > Asparagus > Asparagus kiusianus. The sequence continues at coordinate 905,752 of BQKN01000065.1, forward strand.
GCCCCCGGAGGCGGCGGCGGCGGCGGAGGCGGAGGTGCGGCGGTGGAAGGAGGAGGGGCGGGGGGAGTCGAGGGGGCGGAGGAGGAAGAAGGAGGAGGCGATGAAGGCGCCGATGACGAGGAAGAGGAGGCGCTGGGAGCGGGGGAAGGAGGAGGAGGAGGAGGAGGAGGAGGCGGAGCGGGTGGAGGAGGGGGCGGTCTGGTGCCTCGCGGAGGTCGGTATGGGCCCGACGCCGCTGGGCTGCTTGTAGAGCTGCTTCATCGAGCGTGAGGGAGGGGATCTGGGTGTTCCGGGGGAGCAATGTACCGCGAGGAGGGAGGGAGGAGAGGGAGTGGAAGGGGGCGGAGGTAGTTAGAGTTTAAGAGAGGGAGGCGGGGGCACGTGGAGGGAGGAGAAGGAAGGATAGGGATTTTGAATCCGAGAACGTTGGAGATCTTGCCTCCTGCTGACTGAGGAGCTGATGTCGTCGATGCTCGAGTGTTAGAAGTGGGCTTGGGTTGGAACGGTTGGCCAACTGGGCCGCGATCAGCTTTTGTTCGCAGAAAATGGGATTTTTCCAGCGGCAAGCGTACGTGGAGTTGGTAGTCCACTGACTTCATAATGCTTTTATTTCCAAATCAACACCAAAAATGATCAGAAAAATTAAAACAAATCTTATTTAACGTGCTAATAATTTAATTCTTTGGCTTAACGGACAAACTATGTTAATTCTTCCATCCAAACTACATAAACCATAGGGAAGTAACCATAAGGAAAATATCAATAGGATATACTAAAAATTAACGATGTATTAATAAAAAAAAAACTGGTAGCCAGAATTTAGACTGAGATAAATGCATTCTTTTGATGACCCGTTTTCAAGGCCCATGCCAAGAATGCAATTTCGAAATTAAACTCCATTCTAAGTCTACCATTAAATTCAATGGTCGACGTCACCAAAAAAAAAGATAAAATCAATACATATAAAGTATAAATAAATAAATGTATTTGACCATATTCTCTACGCGCAACATTGTAATCCAGTGAACTTTACGGGTTGTTGACAGTATTTTCTTAATATAACATGCATTTATATACTGCCTTAAAAGAAAATTTGCTAGCTACGACTTTCCCAGAAAATAATAATAATTAAAGTCATCCTAGTGAAATAATTTTCCTTATTACAAAAAGTCAAGAATACATCCTTCGTGGTTCTCTTTTGTGGATTTAAGAACTAATCTTTTGTCATCTAAGGGACCCAGGAGTAATTTTTGCATACAGAGGGATCTGGGAGCAATTTGTGCATACAGAGATTCAGGTCTTATACAAGCTTTCCTCATCTTCCATTCTTCATTCATTCTCTCTGGTCTCTCTTATATAAATAAATACATGCAGTAATTTATCCCATCATCTCTCCTCACCATTAACAATTCTTCATTATTTTGGCTGCTCCTCTCCTTTCTCATGGTATGAGGCTATGAGCCTCCCTCTCTCTCTCTCTCTCTCTCTCTCTCTCTCTCTCATTAACTTTTCAAGTATTTTCTTATCTTTGTTTTTTTTAATAAATTTTGAAGGTTGAAGCAAAGGAAGATATCAAATATGATGAGGTGAGCCATGCCCAATCAAAAAGGTTTATTTATTTATTTTCCCCTCATGCTATTTTCTCTTTTTCTAGCTTACTTTTGGTCATGTGTAATTTCAATTAGGAATTTATATTCAGTCCTCGTGGAGTGAAGCAATTTACATGCAGATGGCTCCCACATAATCAAGACCCAAAAGCCTTAATCTTCATTTGTCATGGTACAAAAAAAAACTTATATTGATATTTCAATTTTCAAATTACTTCCCTTATAATTCTAATGATTGCAATTTAATTCGCAGGGTATGCAATGGAATGTAGCATATCTATGAGAGGTACGTAGTTCTTCAATTTCTGTCACAATTTTACTAATTCATACATACTTAGATTTATTTTGGTAACAAAAGAATACATTTTAGTGATATTTTCCTTTTAATTTTTTTTTATATTAGATACCGGGATTAGACTTGCCAAAGCAGGATTTGCGGTATACGGAATAGACTATGAAGGCCATGGAAAATCATCAGGACTCCAAGGATACATTCCAAGCTTTGATGGTCTTGTTGATGATTGCTGTCACTATTTTATGAGCATATGTGGTACTAATTTAAAAAAAAATCATACTAAATTAACTGCATTTTTTCCAAGAGAAATATGTTCACATTTTTGTTCTTTCAATTTGTTAGAGAAACAAGAGTATAAAAAGAAGCAAAGATTTTTGCTAGGAGAATCCATGGGAGGATCTGCTGCCCTTCTTCTTCACAGAAAGCATCCAACCTACTGGCATGGTGCTATTTTGGTTGCCCCCATGTGCAAGGTATTATTTTAATTAAGTAATCGATTAGAAGTTTTCTGATTAATCAAAATAATTAGAAGAGTTAAAAAGACTGGTGTGCCCTTCCAAGCCATCAATTATATGATCAAGATATGTTAATAATTTGGGCTATATATGTAGCGGTCTGGATATGTGCTAAGGTAGAGATCTATTTCTTCTATAATAATTGGAGGACCCAAGAATCACTATTCATGATACAGTAATTTCTGTAGCATTTTCAAGGAAATAGTACTATAGTATACGCAGGATGCTGTAGCATTTTTTTTAAAAAAAATAACGATAACATAGGTGGGAGACTGTAGCATTAAAAATATATTGTAGCAATTAAAAATGGGATTATTATAGCAATCAAAAAAGGGAGCACACACTAGTATATTATAACGAGCATCATGTATGACATATCTGTTTTGATTTACTCTTTCAGAAAATTTTATAATTATTTGTTGACAGATTGCTGCAAATATGAGGCCACATCCAATGGTGATTAGCATCTTGGACAAGTTGTGTAAGATCATACCTACATGGAGAATAACCCCTACTCAAGACATAATTGATATTGCGTTCAAAAACCCTGAAAAGAGAAAAGAGGTAAAAAAAATAAAAATAATTTTTTTAGATTTGTGATTTTAAATTAAAATATATTGAGATGTTCGTTAGTCTTTTTCTCGACAGATTAGGGGAAATCCGTACTGTTACAAGGGAAGGGTAAGGTTGAATACTGCCCGTGAGCTTTTCATAGTGAGTTTAGATATTGAAAAGAATCTACAACAGGTAAAGTTATGTATCCCTCTATTTAATTTATGTACATTATGAATTTTAATATATAGGAAAACTAAAAAGGTAATATATATTCAGTTTATATCTTGATTTGTAGAAAATCAATTACTTTTTAAGCGTAACAGAAATTACTTTAGTTTAGTTCAAAACATGCAATCAATGAAGAAGGATGTTTTTGTAATTGTCTTTATTGTACATGAATTAGAGGTACAATTAAGCATGGCAAATCTTTGTTTATATTCTTAGCCTGAGATTGTGCTCGGCATGATGGAGGAGGTCCAATTGAGTACAGACCCAATTTTTCATTTTTTTATGATTGTAGCCATCATAAACATAGCTTGGATGTAGCATTGTGCTTACTTTTAAGCCATGTGATTAAATAAACAAAGATGATATTGTCAGCTGTAATATTATAAATATATTGTTTTTAGGATCAAAGATATGTTAGCTTAAGGCATCGTCGTGACCATATCTGTAACAAATCTAAACAGAAAATTGAAAAGCCCAGATGTTCTTCATATAATTTAAATTTGGGCTAATTGTGGATGACCTCCTCGGTTAAATATATTGTTTTTAGGATCAAAGATATGTTAGCTTAAGGCATTTACAACATATTTTAAAATAAATATCACTGTCAAAATAATCTAAATAAATTCCAACCCATGAAAAGAGTCCACAACCTACTTGAGGGGGAAGAGGGGGGAATACTTTAAAAGATGGATAAAATTTGATCGTAAAGTTTTATTTTGTTTTCACTCATAGTTTAACTTTAATGAGAAAGTATTTCTCCTATGATGGTATTAAGCTTTTCCTAATGCTCAAACTCATTCTCACTATAAACTAGATATGCGGAGTTAATTGCGGGCACAAATTAAATGAAGAGGTTGGTAACGTTGACGGTATGCTCGCCAAAATACTCCACCAAATCACAATCAATTTCCTGTGACAGCCGACTAAACCTCACATTACTATCATGCCGTCTCATTAGAAAAGAGATTTCTTAAGTTCTAAGTTCTATATCAAGGCTAGTTGTAATCTATGAGCATCATGTTCTCGTCTAACGTACGTTAAAATTATAAATTAATGGCTCTATTTAATTCTAATTAGGTCTCCTTGCCCCTTTTGGTTGTTCACGGTGGGGATGACATCGTGACCGATCCCTCAGTCAGCAAACTATTATACGAGTCTGCGTCGAGCAAAGATAAGACGTTCAAGTTGTATCCAGGGATGTGGCATGCGCTCACCTCCGCCGAGCCCCCGGAGAGCATTGATCTCGTCTTCTCTGATGTTCTATCTTGGTTAGGCGATAGAACTTTAGGCTCAGACGAGGCAAGGCTCGAGTTGGAGAGGAAGACGAAGCACGAAGAAGATCCATCATCAAAACTTAAGTAATGATGACTTTATTTATTCGCAATAATGCTTATTTTTGTACTATTTTTTACCCAATTGTGTTACAATAGACTAAAGAAATTTCTACACTGCAAAAAATAGTACCGGAAGTGTAATATGCAGTTAATGCTAATGAGGATAGGATAGCATTTGGGTGGTGGTCATATTATAGCTCCTTTTAATTTGTGGTGTTTATAGGGATTAGATTTAGAGGGACATTTTGATTGGAACGAATGAGATGTTTTTGTTTGTGCATATTAGACTAGTTTGTATTGTTTAGAAATTTTGTCAAGATTCTTCAATAATTAATGAAACAGGTGAATTTTGTCACCCAAAGAGAGAGAAACTAAAGTGTGGGCTTAATTAGAAAGCATTTAACGTGTTTTTTATTATTTGGTTGGTGAGGAATTTACAAGCGAAACGATAGTTAGGGGCTGTTTGGTTGCCTCTTTTAGAGGTTGAATCTTTGTCAAAACTGACAAAAACTGTCAGTTTTGACAGTGAATCTTGCAAAAACGACTTTTTTAGAGGCATTTTTGGGTGATTTCCTGTCAAAACTGACAGTTTTTGTCAGTTTTGGCATGGATTCAGCCTCTAAAAGAGACAACCAAACAGCCCCTAACATACGAAAAATGGGTTATTCTAATGTACGCCTTAAATCATAAGTATTTGCAAAAATGTCCCCCTGAATCTCAATATTTGAAAAACCAGCCTTCAATCATTACTCACTAAGATGATGATTTGCTGATTTTAGCTAGGGTTATTTTTTTCTCAAAGTTGATGATTTGGGGGTATTTTTGCAAATACTAAGATTAATTTGGGAGGTAGTTTTGCAAATACCCATGATTCAACGGGTATATGCAAATAACCAAAAGAAATTGAGTTGTAACTGTTAGTAATTGACATATCATATTCTCCTACTTTTATTTATGATTTATGTAGAAGACACTCCATGTTATTTTTATTTTATTTTTCCACTCGTGAATGTAGCCTGTAGGTATGGAATGTTTTTTTTTAAGTTGTTGCCCAGTGCTTTTTTTTTTCTTCTTATTGATACTTTCTCTTTGTTTGAGCTTGTTTCGTTAAGTTTTGAAGACTTGTCAACCCCTTTTCACACCTCCACCCACGAATGTGGACAAAAGCATGCGTAATGTCATTTCTAAAGCCAACAAAAAACCTATTAATTTCTACAACAAAAACAAAGAACCTATTAATTTCCATTTTGTTGTTTCTCATAAAACCAAATTTTCATAAATACGTTTCTCTACAAACACATAATTAATCTACCCCCTTTTACACGTAATCACCAAATGCTCGTATCAAATTTCATTTGGTCCCTGAATTCATTTTAAATTTGATAACTGCGCTAATTATGAAATGTGTGTGTGTATATATTCAATAAAAAATCTTAAATTTGTTGACTCTCTCTCTCTCTCTTTCTCTTTCTAATCATGCTGCGTTCTAGTCCAAATTGCTTACGCAACTAAGCCACTAAATGTACCACTTGCCTCAAATTGTCTCGGCCTTCAATTGCCGTTACTTCTCGAGTCAATTCAAAAGAAAATTAAAACTTAAAAATTTTGGGCACACAATACACTAAGTTCCCTTGAAGACCTGTCGATATCCCTGCATAATTTGACTTCATTGATTACATTTTTTTGTTAATCGTATTCTTGCAAATGACTCTACATATAACAACCGTATGGTAAAAAAGTCTTTGCGAGGTATTCAATAAAGATTGGATGATAAATATTGACTTGAACAAATCCACAATAAAGAGCTCATGAATAATGTAGATTATCACTATCATGAAAAAGAGGAAAGAGGAAAATGTAACCACTTGATGCATGCACTTCAACTAAACAATATTTACTCACTGTTTATTTCAAAGATTTTCATCCACATAATTTTAATCCTGGGATAAGGTGAATAAGATACCCCTTATCCCAATCTTTACGCTGTACATCAACTTGCTTTCATTATTGCTTGATAAACAATCAATTGTAAAATAAATCACAAATGACTCTTATCCTATTTTGTTTCTTTTCATCATAACAATAAATTGTTATGATCGACTAGTTGTCTTTTCACTACATTTTGGTCAAAAATATACATATCCTATCAAAATACTTTAGCATCATGAATGGCCTTGTGCTCCAACTCGGATTTGAGATTTATCGTCATTGATCTCTCATCTAGCCAAGTGATTATATCCGAGAATACAAGATTAATGTTCTCCTGTGATTCACCAGATGTTAATGCATGCCACATTTTTGGATAGAGCTTGAAAGTTCTATCTTTGCTCGATGCGGTCTCATACAAAGATTGACTGACTGACGGGTCCGTAACGGTGTCATCTCCACCATGAACGATCATGAACGGCAATGATACCTAAAACAATATATTTCAAAATAAGTAGAGACAACTTTTAAGAAAATAACATATTTTAAAGAGGTAGAGAAATTTACCTGATTTAGGTTCTTCTCAATGTCTAGGCTAACCATGAGTAACTCATGACCAGTCTTTAGGCGAGGCTTGCCTTTGTAGCAATAAGGATTATTGCGGACCTGAATTATATTATGATAATAAACTACAATTAGTTATAATTGAGAAATAAAAAAATAATGAATTTTTTTTTTAATACCTCTTTTCTCTTTTCTGGATTCTTTATGGCTTTGTCTATGATGTCTTGGGTGGGAATAATTTTCCATGTGGGAATAATTCTACATAGCTTGGTTAAAACATTTATAACCACTGGATGAGGCTTCATTTCTTCGGCAATCTGAAATAAAAAGTCGAGTTGACTGTCAAACAAATAATTTTTTTGTTACTGATTATTTGATTATGATTAACTCCACTAAATATTGATAATCATCCTGTTTTTTACGTAAACAATTGTTAGGAAAATCCCTTTCCAATTTCGTAACCTATGTAATAACTAAGATCCACTATAGTTTAATTATGAGATAATATTCAATGGTTCTTATTCATTGCATTAATCGTGCATCAAAGAGATGTTCATTCTTGGTCCAGCGAACCTAGGGATTAATTCAATGATTCATGGATAGACATTCATTTGATGCACCATTAATATAATAGAACGTCAAATTACTTCTTGTTTAATTATAAATAGATTATTATAATATTAGTTGATAAGAAAATAGAGATTGGGAGTTGAGAAGGAATTAAACCTTGCACATAGGTGCAACCAAAACAGCTCCATCCCAATAATGGGGCTTCTTGCTATGTAACTTCAGGACCACAGCTCCTCCCATGGACTCACCAAGTATAAATCTCTTCTTCCTCTTGTTCTCCTTCCTCTCTGTAAAAGAATAAAAAAATACAAATCAAAATGGAAAAAAAACTGAAGAAATTGTTTCTTTAACTAGTAACTAAATAAATTAAAAAGGATACAAGATATGAACGGTTATTTGTTCTGATGTGACTAGCAAGATGGACCTCCACTAATCTATCGCTAGGCAGTCTATTTAGGAAAATGAGTTGTTATCTTCTATTGATTTTCTTCTAATTAAGATTATCCATTATTACTTACCGCAAATATTTGTAAAATGTTCAGAGCAATCGCTGACGAGATCATCGAAACTCGATATGTATCCTTGCAATCCAGAGGACTTCCCATGGCCTTCATAATCAATCCCATACACTGCAAAGCCAGCCTCTGCAAGTCGAATCCCAGTTCCTTTAAAAAAAAATAAAACTAATAAGTTTAATTTTTTTCCCCTCATGACAAAAAAGGTTATATGACCATATTCGGTACTTTTTGAGAATAATTAGTCACCTTTCATTGAGATGCTAGATTCCATGGCATAACCTATGTATACAAATTAAGCATATATAAGAACATAAACATGAAATTAGATACATGTCGTAATATTATCCAATTAAGTGAAATTAAAAAAGAGGAAGTTTAATGTATATATAATACCATGGCAGAGGAAGATCAAAGCTTTTGGGTCTTGGTTTGTGGGAATCCATTGGCATGTGAAGAGCTTCAATCCTCTAGAGTTGAGAATATATTCCTTGAATATTCAAAAGTTTGAGAACTAGAGTTAGCTCTAGCTATCTATAAGATCCTTCATTAAAAAAAAAAATGGGGGGTGTGAAAAAAAATACTAACCTCTTCATATTTGATGCTATTCATATTTAGAATGGAAGAAGGTTTGGGTTTAGGGTTCAAAGGAGTTGAGAGTTTGTGAGTTCGAGAGAAGAAAGAAGTTTGTGAGCAAATACTTCAAGTAGTCATCCTTTATTTAAGGGCTTCGTTTAGTCTTAGGTCCCTTTTCAAAGGAGGCAAATGGGTGCTCATTTTGGTGGAGTCAAATCTTTTGTGCGCACTTTTGTAGTAATGACCCTCCTCAAATTTTATTATAATGCAAAGGCTACGTTGTAATGTTTAGAGTATACATTTTTTTTGTTCAAAATTAGAGAAATGTTCTTCAAAATACAAAGGTACTAAACTATAAGTTATACATTGGGTTTAATTGTTTAAAGTACAACTTTTCAAAAAATATTTTTTTTATCATATGATAAGATGCTTTTTTTTGTCTAAGCCGCAATGTGTCCATATCCTATTGGATGGGACTAATCCATGCTCTGAGGAGAGTTAAATTACTCCAAACACCCTTGGGGTGGGGTGGGGTGGGGTGGGGTGGGGGGAAGGGGGGCTCAGGATGCCAGCCAACTAAGCTACCCACTACAGAATTAAGCTACCCACTACAGAATTTCATATCTAAATGTTGATGTTTCTAGTCCCTAATCATTTCTTGTATCTCCAAACACAACTCCCAAATCAAATGCTTCATAATAATATCTAAATCTTTTAATATCTAAGTAACAAATTTTGCAGGCTTAAGTTATATATATATGACAAAATTAAAGTCGTATTTATTGTGTCTAAAATCTTGTTAGCTCCTTTATTATCAGAGCAAGCCAAATGTCCCAAATCTGAAGAAAGGGCAAAGGGATAATAACAAATTGATTCAAGAGTTTGGGTCCTTGGTTATGTTTTAATAGGCGCATCTATTGACAAAAAGTGTCAATATTCCAATAAAATGATATGACAGTTGTAACGGTTTGGATGCGAACATTTCCATGTAAATGTATGTATAAGTTCAGATATAATATATTTAAAGGAATAAATAGCTAATTTTTTAAACAAGTCTGGTATTTTTTTATCAGAAAATCTCCAAACGAATTAACAAAATAAGATCTCCAACTCAGTAATCTGATAATTAATACAATATTGCTTAATTAATCACTTTGCGTAGTCAATTCTAATCAAAAAAAAATTCCCCTCAAATTGTTTCGAATGCATATATCGGCTAATATTGACATGTTCTTATTTTCTAATATAATAGAAACAAAACAACACAGTGAAAATGAAAATTGAATACACGATACCATTTAATATTTCTGAATAGAAATTTCAAATACAAGAAAATTCGAATTAAGTACGCTTGCCAATACAAAGAAGGCATTACTGCTGATATTATACCAATATGAGGGTACTATACATCCAAAATTAAAATTTGAATTTCTGAATCAGAAATATATACATCAATTGAACATTATCTACTACAAACCAACTATTTAGAGACACGAATGATTTCAATATGTTTTAATCCTATAGTTCATGCTGTCGAAGATAGCTCATAAAAATCACTAATTTTTTGCCCTTAATACATGGTTAACAAAATGTAAAGGGAAGCCATCAAAATCCCAGTCATTTCGCCCTAAACAATAAAAACTTATGTTGTAAACTTGTAATTCCACGGTTGTTTCTGAAAAAAATTATCCACACTACAAAGTTCCAACATCATGCTTTTTTTTTCTTTTTTTTTTTAATCGGAAGGTAAAAAACAACAAAATAAAAAAAATACTACTTCTCTAACAAATCAAGGGAGTGTCAAACCAAAGCAAGTCAACAAATAATTAAGAGGTTAATTAAAGTGGGTCCAACCTCACGCTTTACATCAACATCCCAACCAAGCCCTGTTCACACCCGACCCGTTTTTGCTTCTAGAAAAAGGTCCAAAGAGGCTCGCCGACTCTCTTATGCAGCGCTAGGCTCTTGTATAAGAGACGCTGTGCATTTTGTAACCACAACGAAAAAATACGCAGCTGGTTTTGGTGCGCAAGAATCACACCGTGTTATCTTTGACCGCCTCCAGCGCCAGCATTTGGACCGGCTGACTGAAATCGAAGCGCGCACTCGTGTTTTCTGGGTGAGAATGTTGGGGAATTTCGCTCTCCCCGCCTACTACAATATGCACAGTTCCGAAACCAACACACAATCAATAAAATATAAGATAACCACAATCAAGAAAAAAAGAATATCGGGATTTACGTGGTTTGGTTGAACAACTTCGATCTACATCCATGGGGTAACAATACGGGAAATTCACTATGTATCAGGGAGAACTATAAGAGGAACCACTCAACTCTCGTCTCTCAATCTCTCAACCTCACATACATAATCAACTCTCATATTCTCTCCAAAGTCCACTCTTTGTAATCTTTTGCACGGATAAAGATCATGAAACCCTCGCCTCTCGCACAATATTCTTGAATCAATCCACGCCCTCTGCTAACCCTAGATTACAAGAATATTTGCTCATTCTCTCTACTACATCTTCTCTCTACTCTCTTCTTCTTAGTTTTCCCTTTAACAATAGAAGAATATATATAAGGAAACCAAAACTCTATCTCTAACCTAACTTCCTAATTATAATAGGATTCAAGCTCTTAATCACGATGGAATTGAACCCAACCTCCTAATCATGATGGAACTCAAACTCCTAATCATGATAAATCACTAACCCTATCTAATTCTCATGAAGTTCTATAAAGAATCAAAAACACAATCCCAACAGAAAAAGCCAAGCGTTTGAGCCATGCGACAGTGTATCCTTGTGAGCCTCGTGAAGAAGTGCGCAAAAATGTGATTGCACATGTCCATTTTTGGCGTATAAAGATATTGTTTTGCATATCTAGTACACACCAACCTTATTCTTAACATTTTTAACTCGTTCATCACGTGCTTCTCTTTTATTTTTATTTTTGTTGGTTGTTAGGAAGAAATATTACGTTTTTACATATTATCCATTTCCAACAAATAAAGCAAGACCGCATAGCGCAGTGGATTAGCGCGTCTGACTTCGGATCAGAAGGTCGTGGGTTCGACTCCCACTGTGGTCGCTTATGTCCGTACTCTTTATTTTTTTTATTTCTTGCAATTAAAAAGCATGAAGATGGAGATTTGAGAGTTCTTACTTCTTACTGTTCCAACCTCAAAAATGAGAACAAGGGGATCCTTTTTGTTATTAAAAAGCAGTGGAGAAACAACTAACACTATTCAATAGTAGATGATTCAATAGTAGATGATTGTGACTCTACCAGATTAGAAATAGAAACGAGAGCGATTTATTGTAGTGCCATAAATTCTAGGTATAGAACAAAATAATAATCATCAATTAAATAATTTATAAATACGATTAAAAGTAGTGATTAAAGAGTTCAACTCCGATTACGAACTCCACTTCCACGTTTAATCGGATTACAAATTCTTCACTGTTTCTCCCTGATCAACGTAATTTTTGCCCCCTACTACATATTTCACATTCACGCGTATAAGGATCAAGTAGGCTAAATATCAACATTCGCATCCACACTTCAAAGCCTAAAAAACATACTTCTACGCTCTATTTACGCTATTACCCTTAGAATTTCGAGTCGCCGAGGGGCCAACGGACAGTGGGTCACTCAAGGCTTCCAACTGTTTCATCATGTTCCACAATCACAAAATGACATAACCTTTTGCAAAGTAAAGTTGCATCTTAAAAACTTTATTATGCATTTACATTTTAATTTCATATACGTTGGCACAAGCTCAAAAACCGGACATAAACAAGTCATGGGGATCAAAAGCGCTTTGCGCTGCGGTACCTCAGAGATACCTCATTGGGCAGCCAAAAGAAATCAAGGCAGAATACCAAAAATAGTACCCACAGTCGACATCATATGTAAGCCTAACAAAGAAACTGTCAGAAATGGATAGCCAAGAACAAAGAAACTGTCAGAAATGGATAGCCAAGAAATCTTCAAATAAGTACGGGAACAGTTTCCTAGTTGAAGTTCCAAATATGGACTCCCAAAAAAAAGGGAAAGGAAAAGGTACAATGCGAAAAGATTAATAACAATCAAAATCTGCATACTTAAAAAAAAGATAATATGAAAAATAAACAGCCACGCTAGCCCCGAATCAGCACAACAGACCAAGCCAAAAATGCACACAACAATGGATAGATAATATCCTGAAATACGCATAAATAAAAACGCTAATTGAAAGCTGTCAAATTGGAGATTGGAAGACAATATCCTGCTTGAGGTTTCAACAGATCTTGATCTCAAATACCCTAAATATGAGCCTCTGATTAACAAAACAAACTCAAAACTGAAATAACACCCAGAAATAAAGGAAATCAACCTAAGCTAATCTATGCCTTAATAGCATATTTCCTCTTTGGGAAATACATTTCTCTCTTCTTCTCCCGCTCTGTCTTCAATGATTCCTGAGGTGGGGGAGTGAGGTTAGAGCAGGGAGAGGATGAATGATGGCAAAATAACGATATTCATACACACAATAATATCAAATGCAATGATCTTATAAAATGTTTAATCTCCAATTCTCTTTCTTTGGGAGAATAAAACCAAGAAAACATCAATAAAGAACTATTGTCTGAATGGTGAAAAGGCAATTAGAGCACTGAGTTACGGAAGAACAAAATCCTTGCAGATTGCAAAAGCTAACCGCTTGCACTTCTCTATGAGAAACACAACCCTCTTATACTTTTCTATCTACTGCAAGAAGTAGCTTTTCCCCGACTAGATCAGATCCTATAATTCACTTCAGATTTTATACTAAGCTCAAGCATAAAAAATAAAACAGTGTAAACTAATTTAGGCCAAAAGGAAAACATGCATGAAAAACCCAGGGCAAATACAACGAGATTTGCATCATATAGAAACTGATCTTGATGATGTCCAATAAGAATGAATTACAAATAAGTTTCCTCCTTATAAGATTAGCTGTTTATCAAAGGAATGCACAAGATCAAAGGTAGCATCCGCCGACTCAAATTGAACAGTATGCAATAAACTCACTGAATTGGTCAACACCAACACCAATTATTTAAAACTATTGTTTGGCACTTGGGTATCCTAGTCGACCTTAATTCAAATGGGTTTACGTTGATACCAAACTGAACGAAAATTCAGACTGACCCTATCACAAGCTACCTCAAGCAAAGATGGTAAATTATAAACATTTCTTTCTATTCAATATCCTTTCTTTTCCAAGTTAAACTCCATGATCCAACTGTCCATCAAAGTTTTCCTACTCTACAAGCAGATTCTATTGCTGATGAATATAAAGAGGCTAGAACAAGATGTTGACAAACCATAGGTGGTTACTTTGATCATGATCATTATTGCCATGCAAGAAAATACCAAACAGTTTTAACCATCGAGCTATTTAATTCTTTATCTGAGTCGATAGTAAATAAATGACTAACGAGGAGACACTAGGGAGGAAAATGTACATGGACAACACAAGGGATTTGGAGAAATTCCAATATCAAACCCAAGCATATGGATCAGTGTCTTGTTGGCAAACCAAGATTCAGTATGCCAGGTAGAAACTGAGTCTTATTGCAAATAGATTACTGTTAACTCCAGATTAACAAAATCGAATCACAATAAGAGAATTACTAAACAAATGTTTCCAATAATAGAATACACAGGCTGTATCACACTTTACATTGACATTTTAAACTTACGGGAGTATGTTCAGCAAATTGTAAGTGTGGAAGTTACTTTCTTTTGCAAATGACTTGCATCCACATTAGCATACAAGTGAAATACTTGATTGTTTAAAAAAGGTTGTTGTCGAAAGTACAAATGCAAGAATGAAGCGGAAAAATAGGAGTAATTAAAATTTAAGAGGTGTTTGTTCCATGCAAGTGATGAAAGTGAGAAAGTGATCTACTTTTAACACCTTAAGTGTTTGTTTGCATGCAAGTAATGATGAAAGTGAAATGTAAAAAAGTTGCCATGTAGGACCTAACGCACTTTTGCCTTCCCCTAAAAATATGATAAAATCGCATGGAAGTTAAAAAATGTAGGCAATTTTAGTTAAACGAATTTAACTATATAAAATAATAAATCCTATCTTTACCACATCATCTCACAATTGTACTTTCAACTATAATTTATCTTTTCAAACAGTTTATTTCACTTTCATGTTCACATGGATGTGAAAGTCATTTGAAAAATTAAAGTATCTTCAGCACATCCGGTTCACTATCAATTTGCCAAACACCACCTAAAGTCATTTAGATAAAAGTGGCCCCCATTTTTCACTTGCAAGTGACATCACAATCTTTTTTTGCATTAAATCACAATCTTTTTTGCATTAAATCCTATGTGGCAGCAATTTTGCAGTTCACTTTCACAATCACTTGCAAGCAAACAGACACTAAACGCGTTAAAAATGAGTCATTTTCTCACTTTCAATATTCACTTGCATGCAAACGAGCACCCACTTCAATGAGTGAAACAAGATGAAGGCAAACTACATACAGCGCCATTACAAATATAATAAAACAAATAAAATAATGAAACATTTGACCTTCCACTTCCTCAAAAAAAAAATTATAGTAGAAGAATGATCATTATGCATGTTATTGATGGCAAAATATTTTCTGATTATGAATCAGAAGCCAAGCAGGCTTCAGATGGATCTATGCTCCAACAATCGAAGCAATGAGTCCATAAGGTGTTAACTGGATTGCATCAGATCGCGTATGAACTTACTACCACTACCAAATTGTAGGATTAATTTGACCTCAAAGATGCTATTCTATTAAAATAAGCATAAAGAAAATAGTTTGTTCATCACTAACGAAATGTTTTCCTTTTCCCTTATGATTGTCCTTACGAACAAATGTGTTCAAAAATTGGCCCAACAGAAACACAAATGACGATCAAGTAGTTAAGACTGTATCAATAGACCCTACTAGAATCTACATAGGTAACTTTGTTCTAGCAAGCATATATATAGTAAATTTTTTAAACAAATACTAAGAGCACAACAGAAGTTCATTATCTTTGTACAATTAAGCACTTTCCGATATAACTACCAAAAATTGAACAAATCTGTTCCATTATAGCTTCTGGACACAAAACTGAACCAAATGCAAACCTAACATATGTGCAACATAGAATCCCACCTTAATTGCAAGCACAAGCTCTGTATTTGAATCCCAAATGTTGGAGATGAATATCCACTCATTGTGCAAGCATAGGGTTAACATAAATTCATAATGTCATGGAGCTACCGAGTACTTTATTGTGGCATATGCCCTCTTGAGATTTAACAAGCTGCAATTCTCTTAGTACTTTTTAGTTAAGTGACCTTAATCACCACATTAATGCACTTCTATGAACCATCACAATGTTAACTGTCCATGGGTGACTTCTGAATCATTATTGCTAATTAATCATGCAACAAACTCCACAACATATGAAAACTGTGCAGCATTACCACGCATGATGGCCACTTAAATTTCTCAGATCTTCATTAAAAATGGATAAAAACAGAAAATTTGTAATAGCACATTATAAGAAATCAAAAACTAGATCGTGATAATTCGTTACCTGATGCTTGGTGAGCTTCCTCCTGATGGCGCGAGTTTTCTTGGGCCTGAGATCCAAAGGCAGGAACTTTTTCTTCTTGTAAGCCTCCCTCAGCGCCGCCTTCTGCTTCTGCGAGATCACCGTCAGCACCTGCGCGATCCCGAGCCTCACCACCTTGCTGCCATCAAATACACGGGGGGGGGGGGGGGGGGGGGGGG
>BQKN01000065.1:922343-936779 GCA_022839385.1 Asparagus kiusianus
TGGGGGGGGGGGTTCAAAAATCTTTAAAAATTTCACAATTTTGAAAAATGAATCAATATGCGGAGGAGATTACATCTTGGAGAGCTTGTTGGGGGCACCGCCGGTGACCTTGGCGACGCGGAGGAGGGCGAGCTCCGCCTTGAGATCCTTGAGCTGGTTCAGGAGATCGGCCTTCGATTTCCCGCGCAACTCGTGGACCTTGATTCTCGCTGCAAAAAACGAAGAAGAGCTAATGAGATTGGATCTCTGTGAAAAAAAATTCGAATCGAGATGAAACTTCGATTGAGATTTTCTTTACCCATTGGGATTGAGATGGCGAGCTTGAGCAGGAGGTGAATGGAGGCGGAGAGGAGAGAAAAGGGGAGAAAGTTGCTTTAAAACCCTAGCGAGTGACAAAACCCTAATTTCAGTGGGCCGGGTAGGAAACATTCGTTTATTGGGCCTAAATGGGCACACCACCAACCGCATCATCTCTCTCATTTACTACAGTATACCGGGCTCCACATGAGATTTTTAAAAATTTAAAATCTCATGTGGGGCCCGGTGTACTATAACAAATAAGAAAGGGTGTGGTTAGGGTTATGGTTGATGGTGTGCCCCTAGTGCCACCCAAAGGAAATACACGATAGTTGATCCATGTATTGATATTTTTGAATATAATATCTAATTATTTATTACTTTCTTCTGCTAAAGTATTTGAACCCTTATGAGCTCTTGGAATTGAGGCTTGAAAATCATGTTAATATTTGTGCACCATAATTAATTAAGCGTCATGAAATTAAAAAAAATTATTTACACACATAATTCAATAGAGGATCACCTATCAAAGCAAAACTTTTGCTTTGTTTTTTGTTCATACAGTTGACCCTGGTGCTAAGGTTCCCTCATTTTCATTGATTTTCATTTGATAAACATAGATCTTAATAATAACAATGCTTAACGATTATTCGAAATGAAGAAATTTGTCACTTAATAATACAATAAAGATTTCTCACAAAAATAGTAATACAATAAAGATAAAAATTAACGTAAATAATTGTTGCTTTTGCAAGCCTTTCTGTTGCACATGGACAAAAATTGTCTCTTTTCATCTTACTAGTTTTTACACACGTGCAATGCACGTGATTTAATATCATGATTAAGTATTTTTGGCAGTTTGTACTTGTTTTTTCTTTAAACTCTTACATCTCAATTATTTTTTTATGTTTATTTAAATGGGATACACCCAATTTAAATTTTTATGTTGATATTTGAATTGAAAAAAAACAAATATAATTTAAAGATAATTTAAATTTTCATATTATTTTTGACTGATATGAAACTAAGCTTTATTTGAGAAAGTATAGCATTGCAAAGTAAAAAATATTAAAATAGTGTTATATAAGGAAGGTGAATATTTAAAACCAATATGGCAAAATGATTGATTTAAAGTATGTTAAAACGATGCAAAAGAGAATATGAAATTTATTCCTAATAATTGATAGACTTCATAAAAAATATAAATTAAAGATTAATGCTAACTCTAGTATACTTTTATATGATAAAACATCCACATAAGAATATAAAAGTACTAAAAAAATTCATGAAACTCCCTTCTAAAGATTTCTAATTTCACTCAAAATAATTAAACTATTCTATAAAATATTCAGAAAATATTGTTTTTTATTTCTTCTATTTTTTTTTTATTGAGTTAAGATCAATCCTTCTTCAGGTTTATCATTTATCATTTCTAGAGCAATTCTAGAGTATTGTCTTCATCATCTACATCAATTGTGACATCAGGCTAATTTTGTATTTTTTATGCTATTATCTTTCCTGGGCTCGTTAATTTTTTATCATCTCATTTAACTTTACAAAGTAGTCAAATGTACTTATGATGTTCAACACAAACTGCTCAAAATATAAACTTTGATTTTTTTTTGCTATTTCAATGAGAACAAATATTAATTTCATATATATAAAATTCTTTGTGTTCCTAATTTATTACTTAAATAAATTAGAAGCTATCTCTTTATTTTCCTCTAAAATGAATTCTTCTGATGTGCATCCAATAAGAATTTTTATTATTTTAATAATATTACTTTTGCTCTATCCCTGTCATTTTTTATAAAGATCTAAACTCAATACATGCATTATTTATTACCAATTTCTCTTAGATTATAATATTAATATTTAATTTGAAGAACACAATATAAAATTTATGAATACTTACTAATTTTTCCTATGTCTTCCATGAAGATTTTTTCTTTGATTAGGATAAAGTTATTAAATTATTTTTTAATGTAGCTCATTCAGTGCTTCATTAATAGATATGTCTTATGTTAATGCCAATTCAAGTGATTCATTGACGTTTTCTGAATTTTAGATTTATTTCCATCATTTTTCCATTTGCAATGGAAATAACTCAATTCTTTTAAAGTTATCCCTAAATATTCTAATAGATTCTCCATATGTAATTCATTGTATTCTTTTACCCTATAAATATTATTAATGTCAAAGATTAAAGTTTCTAAATTAAAATCAATTAATGCTAAGGTATAATATTATAGTGTTTTATCATTTCTATGGATTTAAACATTTATCAATTAATGTTACGAATGTATCTAAAATTTTGAGGGTGTCTTTTACAATTATTAAAACTATATATTAATTTTAAAAATATTAAATTTCAGTGGTCTACCAATCGACGAATTTGATGTGTTCTAGTTAAAAATTTTGAAAATTTAGAGTTTTTTTTTATAATTTTTAAATTTTGAAGGAGTTTTTTTTTAAATTTTGAGGTTAATTTCAGCAAATTTTAATTTTTTAGGTGTCTAAGGATAATATCTTGAATTCATCTTATGTTATTTACAAATTTTAGAATTTTAGGTTGGATTTTTATAATTTGAACTTTTGAAGGTGTTTCTATAATTTTTGAGATATTGAGGGTGTTAATTAAAATTTTTAAATTTAAATGTCAAAAAATTTTGGTGTATCATGGTAATCTCTTGAATTCATCTGTGTTGTTTGTAAGTTTTAAAATTTTAGAATTTTAATGTGCTAGCTTGTCTGTAATTTAAACTTTTGAGGGTGTTTCTATAATTTTTGAGACATTGAGGTGTTAACTGTAAATTTTAAATTCTTTGCAAACTGATGTTAATTTTTTAATTTCATGTTTTTTATTTTAAGTTTTGAGACATTGGGATGATTTTTATAATTTTGAACTTTTCAGGGTCTTTTCTGTAATTTTAAAACTTTTTATAGTTTTTTTGCAATACTTCATGTATTATAATATGTTATCTACTTGTAATTTCTTTATCTTAACAAACTAATATTATTTTTATATTTTATATATTTTATTAATATTAGTTTTTTAAATTGTTAAGCTAAACATGGTTCACATAGGATTAGGATAAGATATGATTATGATTAGGATAGATTAAGATATAAATAAAATATTCAAAATAGTGAATGGTAATATTGACCATTGAAAATTAGAATTTGATTATAGATAAGATAGTTCAAACTATAAAGGGGTATATTTGTCTAAAAAAGATTTTCCAAACTCGCTTTTATAGGGAGTATGATATGATCTGTATATGAGAGAGAATATTTTTCTTTTTGGATCATGTAACGATTTCCCCCCCTATGCTTTCTCCCTTTATCTAGATCACGAACCATCTATTTCAACACATTAAAAATGATTTTATCTTTATTATAAGGAGACTCCTAACAATCTAATTGGTCGAAAGCAATTCAGGCAACTAACAGTAATGACAACTATAATAACAAAGAAAAA
Source organism: Asparagus kiusianus (assembly GCA_022839385.1). Classification (NCBI taxonomy): domain Eukaryota; kingdom Viridiplantae; phylum Streptophyta; class Magnoliopsida; order Asparagales; family Asparagaceae; genus Asparagus; species Asparagus kiusianus. Next base: position 926,122 of record BQKN01000065.1, read on the forward strand.
AAAATTAAAGAGCAGAGCTTCTCTATTTTATTCTTGAAAGAGTTATAAAAAAGATGAGCATGATTTATTTATTTTTTTTCCTTTTTCTCTTTCCCCCCTCTCTCCTTAACAAGTTTGTTAAGCTACAGGTTTCATTGATTTTATACGGCATCTACATTTTTTCGATATCCAATGGTTCAATGCTCTAATAATTAAACAACACAACAATCTCATTACGGTTTAGGGCCTGTTCGTTTGTTTTCTAAAAACCAAGAAATGGAAATGAAAATGGTGAAAATCTCAAAACTCACCATTTCCTCTATTTCCATCCCTAAAACTCACCCACAACATCCAATAAAATATTATTTCCATCCAACAACTCATCCACATCATCTAATAAAATATGATTTTCATCTAACCACTCATCCATCACATCTAATAAAATATTATTTTCATCTAACAACTCATCCATCACATCTAATAAAATATTATTTTCATCCAAACATCACTCAACTCATCTCTTCTCATCATTTCAAATCACTCACATCATCCAATAAAATATTATAACAATTCACCTCATCTCATTAACATTTCATTTCTTCATTTTCATCCCAAAAAGTTATGAAAACACTTTTCTTAATCTTTCTTCACGTCACCCAATAATACAATGACAACTCATCTCATCTCATTTCATTTCTTATTTTTAAGAATGAACCGAACAAAAGAAAACAAGAAACTACAGGAAATAGGTTTCTTATAATTCATTTCCTTTTTTTTTTGCCAACCGAACAGTCCAAAACTAGTTTTCTTAAAAAATCACAAACATCATCCAATAATAAGGTGACAACTAACATCATTTCAATTTCATTTCTTTGATTTCCTTCTTTTTTAGCCAACCAAACACTCCAAAAACAATTATTCATTTTAATAGTTTTCCATTTCTTTGATTTCCCTCTTTTTTTTAGGCAAACGAACAGGCCCTTAGGTAATTAAGTATCAGAAAAAATCTAATGAACTAATCAATTTGGATGACAACTTGATGACAAAGGCCTTGGAGGAAACTAACTTGGAAGGAATATTCTCCACGTATCCCAAGACAATGGGACTAAGGAAATGTATTTTAGAATAAACCCCTTTGAAGACTTGAAGTGAATAAAAAGATTCCATTTTGATACCCTTGATTTTATAGGAAGAATTCTTGTTCAAGGAAACATAGGTGAGGCAACTTGCATAACGACTCGGCGGTAAATCATCAATTCGAAGAAATTAAACAATTCGTAGACATTTTAAGATGTCTTTAGCAATATAATAACGTTTAAACCACATACTCCCATTTTTTTTCTCGTGCTCGAAAGTACTTAACATGGAGATCAACAAGTCAGAAAAACATGCTCAATCATAACACAGGAAATTAGGAAATTTATAGGCTTCCCAAATCTCCTATAGTTACAAATTTACCTTTGTTTACATCGCGAAGTTGATATGCGATTTAGAAGGGTTAAACTTAATTTTTTGGGTCCCTTAATCATCTTTGATGGTTAATTCTCCTGTCCTAGATCTTTGAGCCGTATATCGCTACACAGACATGCAGAGGTTAGAGGCACCATAAGTTGTTTCCTCTGACACGCCTTTCGAGGCTCAGGTCAATGATTGTTTTTAGTTAATCTGAAGAGAAAAACAGAGTATAATCTTGTTGTCTTCTTAGGTGTAAAAATGTGTACCTTGATTTGTGGAAAACACCATTATTTATAGAGGGTTTATGTGGGCATGTAGGTGTTTTCAACTGAGTGCGTGCAGTATTGGTTAAGGCCCTACTTTACATGTGCCGATGGCTGATTGGCCGAGTCGTTTTTGCACAATGATGAGACTATTGGAGTAATGGCATGTCCGAGGAGCTTTTGAAGGCTCCGGCTCGAAAGGTCATAATAGCTAACGTGTCATTAATTGCTAGATAACGACTAGGCAGCGAAGTGCGGGTCCAAGCTGTGCATCCATTAGATGCGGGATAACTTTTAATAACGCTTATCATGCCGTTTTACTATTCGAGGAGCCTTGTGTCAGATTCGAGTAGAGAACGCCTTTTGCCTCGGAGTCGAATAGCCTGCAGGATCTGGTTCGGAAGCACCTTTCATGTCAGATCTGGATCGTGAGGTGAGTCGGCTGGTTTACCATCCGAGTCCTGCTTGCGGATGCTTTGGGAGTCGACCAGTTAATTATTATGTGGTCGCTCTTATTGGTCTTGTTAATTTCTAGGATGTGACAACCTCCAAACAAACAAAGAAAATTCTAATTGACCCATCAAAGATAAGCAACACAGGCGACAAATAACTACATGGGCGATGAAGAATCATCTAAGATATTCAATGACTGCACCATGCAGCTCTTTTATCCTGACCTGTTTTTCGCTTAAATTGCCATCTTGAGCGTAAGTCAGCAAAATCTAAAACCAATTTTTTTTTTCCTCTCCTCAATTTATTCATGCATAGTAAATCTTGATCCTGATCAATTCTTCAATAAAGAATATTTTTTTATCAAGCTACAAAATACATGCTCGAAAGTCATAATTGAATGCAAGAGCGGTTCAAATCAAATCAAAGAATAGAACTTATTCATTGACAAATTCAGGTCCACTATTACCGGAAGAAATTAGAGCTAATTTCTTCAACACGTACAGCGTAATCATACAAAATTATTCAAAAATTTCCATCAATATTTTTTTTATTTACATGTATAATTTCTCTATATCCTGTAAATTAACGAGAAATTTTTTTTCTCACTATGGTGTAAAAGACCACCAAGATGATTTATTAGATACCGAACCGGATCCGGAACCGGACCGCGAACCCGAACCAGACCCGCTAGCGCCACTAAACAACTCCTTAACCCGCGCCTGCAAATCCTCGGGGGCGTATCTCACAACCGCCACGTCACCCGACACGACGCCCCCAGAAAATATCGGCCGATACGCTTCGTAGAACCCCCGGTACGCCGGCACGATAAGCTCCGCTATCCACTCTTTAATCTCCTCCTTCATCCCCTCATCGGCGACGATCCACTCTCTCTGAACCCTGACCGCCTCCTCGAATGCCGCGTAGAAAACCCCAACTTTCTCCGCCGCCGCCTCCGGCGACTCCGCCGCCGGTATCGCGGCCGCGATCCGGCCCCATCCGAGCCTCTCGTAGCTCGAGGCGTAGTGTCTCACCTTCGCCTGGTGCTTGAAGACCCAATCGTAGCCTAAAATCGCCGTCAATCTGCTCTCCTTCACTTTTTTCACGACGTACTGAAGGTTATTTGCTAAAAATAGGTAAGAGAGCGCCACGTCTTTGTAGATCTCGGCTTTGCCGTCCAATTTGCACAGGAGAACCAAGATCAACCACGCGACCCGCATCGACATCGCCGAATCGAGCGACGAAGACGACGACGGCGATGGGATCGCCGACGAGTCGAAGAAAGATTCCGGCATCATCGGCGGAGTCTGGACGGGGAAATTGGCGAAGATGTCGCCGAGAGGGAACTCGTAGTCGGCGAGGAAAACGAGGTAATTCATCACGTAGCGAGTTAGCGGGTGAACTCCGCCGCCGTGGATCGGAGTCTTCGACCCGTCCTTCTGTATCGCCGACTCGAATTCATCGATCGTCGACCTCGCCGCCTCGCCGAGCTTCAAGAGCGTCGTCATCGCCTGCGACTGAACAGCCGCCGTGGATTCGAACGAGAACACGGACTCGATATCCATACAAAGATCCGACAGCGAATTGTACAGATCCAAGATCCGGAACAGCTTCTCCGGCGACCGCTTCGATCTCGCGACTAGCTCCGGGAAAGCGAGGAACCGCGTCGCCGCCTCCCTCGTGATCTCGGCGAAGCAAGACTCCCTTATCGGGTCGGATCCCTGGAAAACATGATCACAGAGGGCCCGCTCGCCCGCCATTAGCGTCCTCACCGCGATCCCCGATCCAGTGAGCCACGATCGGATCTTGAGATCGAGCACCTCCCAGTCGAGCTTCTGGACCTGAGAGAGGGTCAAATTCTCGAACCCTAGCATATACAAACCCTCGTCCACTATCGATTTCCTCAACAAATTGTAGATATTGACGCACTCTTTCCCGTATCCAGCCGAGATCATCGTCTCGGCTATCGTTCTGAGGTCCGCCATGGCGATCTTCGAGGCTCGCTCAACCTCCTCGATCGAATCGCCGCTGTTTCGAACCTCACACTCCGTGTCCGTACCCGTATCCGGATCCGATAAGCTGGACTCCGGGTCCAGGAGGTCGCGGTTGGTTGAAAGGATCCGGAAGAACTCCCTCTCTAACCGCTGCATGGCCGTCTGCATTAAAGTCTGCGCGCGGACCAAGGAAGCGGACCGAGTTTTGGGACCCTCGACGCAGTCGGGGGACGAGAAGAAGATCATGGCGCGCTGGAGGTCGTCGATGGCTCGGCAGAAGCTGGCGGACTCGTCGTGGGCCTGCGTGAACAGCGGGCTCGGGTCCGCGGCCCACTTGGTGACGACGGATTCGGACGCGGTTATGTTGTCGGACATTAGGGTGGCAGAGAGAGTCTGCGGCGAGGCGGCGACGGTGGCGGACTTTTTGTTGCGGCGGTGTCTGAAGGGGTTGATGATGGTTGGCATTTTTGGGTCGGGAAAATCGTAAGCGTTATTAATTGGGAATAATAGCGTGGGATTTTTTAGAGGGGGAGTGGGGTTTATATAGAGAAAGCAGGGAGCGAGAACTATGCACGAAAGTGTGTTATTCCGTACGATGTGCTCATTTACAGATACACAGATGCACATGGAGACGTGTTATTGTTTATTTTATTTTATTCGATTCTTTTATAGAATGTTCATAAGGATTCTACAAGAGTCAAGAGGAATAGAGAAAAATGAATTATGTACAGAAATTAATGTAAATAAGAGGAGTCCATGAGCTATTAATTTTTCTCTATCTCTCTCCTCTCTTGTAGAGTGTCCATGGATACTCTATAGAAAAACCGTATTTTATTTAATAAAAGGGCTTAACATAGATCTCGGTCTAAGCTATACTATCAATGTTAATAAGTGCAACTACCGATAACTTGCATTACAAATTTATGTAACATTTTTGTACTGTAAAGAACTGCATGCGCTCGTAAGTAGTAATACTAAAGCACTATAGCATTTTATAATAGTATTTTTCTTATCAATCCAATTGTTACTATTCATACTAAGGGGCTGTTTGAAAGAGGTTTTTTAGGGGGAAAGGGCTGGAAAGTCTGCCAAAACACTGTCAAAAGTGCTTTTGGCAGGCTTTCCATCCAAACCACCTCTTTTAGAGGTGATTTGAGTAGAAAGCTTGTCAAAAGCTGTACTTTTGACAGGCTTTTCCCCTACCCAAATCACAAACAAACAGCCCCTAACGGAGAGATGACCGAGTTGATAATATTTTGTATAAGCTGTTTTTTCGAGGATAAGTTATGGAGAAATAGAAATGATTTGATTTGCCTCTTCCTTCAATATGATCAACAAAAATGCTACGGGTTTCGTGTCCCACGAAAAATACAATTCTCTCTTGATAGGCCATTCTATGCATCGGTTGAGGGAGAAAAAGAAAAGGCAGTGACCTTTTCAAATGATTAATGAGAGACAGAGAGAGTAATTAATTTTAGCGGCCGGCTAGGGATTTCGGGCTGCGGTAGCAAAGCTACGACGGTTCAACTCGCTCTCCTGGCTTCGATGCAACCACAGCTTTTAGGTCCGGTCGACGATGGAAAGGGAAGGAGATCGTCAAGTTATTGTGGGGCCCATAGTTCGATGGGCCGCGTGAGGAAATCCGTGTAGGTTAAAAAGCTGACAACCGCTGTCATCAACGGGATCTGATGACTGCTGTCCAAAACGGGTCGGATACTGCTCCAACCCGCTTTTATTTTGTTCCCGCTTAGACTGTCAGACTGTGTCTAGGAGTGTGGACACGGCTCCCACGATACTTATCATATTCGTATCTATTTATCAATTAGAAATAGGGATATAGATGTGAATGTTTCTTGATGAGAAAGCTCGTATCTATATCCACTAAAATCAAATATGGATACCGATACGCATGTGGATATTATATGCGGATATACAAGTAGCTTCCAAAGGGATGTAAGAAAACCAGATGGATTGAAAAACTTATAGTTCATACAATACAAGGGACTTCATTGATACGTTTGTTATATTTGAAAAACTAAGATTGGGTCCCATGATTATCAGAATTAAACTCAACTCCATTAATCTAGGATTATAACAATTGCAAATGTGCCATATATTCAGATATTCTACATACGGATCCGGATATTTCACTACGTATTTTTGCATCTATAATCATATCTAATATAATATAAACATTTAGCAGTCGGGGGACGAGAAAAATAGGATTCACTCTATGAGAAATCATGTTAAATTGGACCGTCATCTTATAGAAACTAAGATTCACTCTGCAGTCGATATTGGAGACAATATCATGAAAATTGAACAAGACAAAGTTTTGCAAGAGAAGAACTGGATCTACTAGTTAACTAATCTTAACCCTTTTTTTACTTCTTAATTTTAGAATTATCTCCCTGTGTTTCAGGGGAAGATGCAAAAGCTTAAGACAGAAATCATTAGTTTTTAATAGCTTTAAAGGATTCAACATTCATATGCCTTAAAAGTTTGAGATACCTAGCTCGCCACATTTATACAATTATTATGGTTGTAGCAACATCGACGCGCTACAAAGTCAAATTGGTTTACAAGTCATTGTGTGCTAAGACGTCCATTTTCCTAAAAATCTGAAAAATGTGAAATTTTTTGTCTACTACAGCAAGTTGGTTGCATATGTGAGACTCGTAAACGGCGTCATTTAGGGGCCCCCTAATCTTGTCATTATTTGGATGCACTTGTGGATGAATCGCCAATTAACGCTAACCAAAGCTCTAAGAGCATCTCCAACAGCGTCCTCATTTTTCACTTTTGAAGAATTTAGTTAGGTTTTTGGTCCAACAGATTCCCCATCTCATTCCCCAAAATAGGGATGGAGGAGAAAAAATGAGGAAGCTTCCCCAAATCTGCAGCATTCTCCAAATTTTTAGAGGAAAAAATGGATTCTTCAAAATGGGGAACCTGTTGGAGTTGGTGTAAAAATTAGTTGGAGAATATGACTTTTGCTTCCCCATTTTGGAGAAGCTGTTGGAGATGCCCTAAATATGCAGACAAAATCCAAATAAAAAAAACCTTGCTCAGACGCTTTTTCTGAATGCGTACAAATCCAAAATCCAAACTCTAAAGATTAATTACACGGGCGAGAAGACAGTGTCCTAATCGGATTGTGATCTTGTTCATACGAACAAGAAGATTAAGTCGAGTCATATTAATTAGTAATTAAGGACTGTCAGAGAGTTCAAAAATTATTAACACATAGAGCTAAGAGGAAAATTGTTCAAAGGTAAATGTTAAAAAGGAATCAAATGATCATTCGAGCTCGAAGAGAGATTAACAGAGGAGGAATCTAAGTTCTACCTATATCCGAGAACTACGTACGAACAGTTTGCGAATTTATCAAATTCCAGAATTCAGATTCTCGACGATTATTTTTGCATTGCTAAACTTATGACTATCATCGTCGTCAAGCATAATAATGTGCTACACGAAGGTCCCGTGCGTTTCGTCCAAGATTAATATGGCCTTTGACATCCTTCAACCGATAGTGAAAGATAGATAATAGATAATAGAAAATGTTGTTTTCATAGCATAGCTGTGTACATATGTTGTGCACCTAAGTGTCCAGCTTAAACCGTGTTTATATTGCCAAGTGAACACAGTTGTTCTGCTTAATTTGCTCACTATATATCCTGAAGCACTTTGATCGTTAATTTGTCAGTATTTTCATGAATATTTGGGGGACCAATAGCTGAGGGATTCAAACAAATAGACCATTCTCAGATACTTAGAGAAGAATTTCATGTGAAGGATCAGAAAACCGGAAGAAGGGCAGGGAGGCTGCGTACTTAATTTACACGATCAACGGGACTTTGTGAATGGAGTTAATTAAAAAGTCAAAATATCTAAGTGCGCCGGGGATAAGAAGTGACCACCTTACTATAAATGGGTATCATATGTCATGTGAATAGATTACCTCACATACAATGATGTGGCACAATAAACCATCAAGTATGATTAGTGGTAAATGACACTAATCATATGTGGTTATATGTGGTTAAATATCAAAATAATTTATTTTTTTATTTTATTACTACAAATAAGTTAGATCAATTTTAATTATTAGATTTGCTACAATTTTTATTTAAACATTATAAAAAATTTGATGTAATGGATTTTTGTGCTAAACTGGGATCAATATACTTAACTGGGATATCATAATTGATTTCTGTAGAAAAACATATCAGTTGACATAATAATATCTTCAAGCAGAATAGTAAAATAAAATAAGTTAAATTGATACTACATGTCATGTTCTACACTCTACTAATCCCAAGCTATAGTATGGAGTCAAGGATGGATAACAATATCATTATGAACTATAGTTCTAGCAATAAAAAAATAACATTTTTTATTGCATCGAAAATAGAATTACACTACACTTTTAATATTATAAGCTCATATTTTATAATAAACAATCTCAAAAGCAAACATAAAAAAAAAGAAGTACGATAAACATGATATATATACGAGATCTTAGCCTACATTGTTTGATTATACTTAAATAATAAAAAAACAAAACTAAAGATTAATGATAACTATAGTATAATTTTATATGATAAAAGCAATCACATAAGCATACAAAAATACTAAAAATTTTGCATGAAAATTTCTTCTAAAAAATCCTAATTTTACTCAAAAATTAAGTTATAGTATAAAATATTCAAAAAATATTATCATTTATTCTTTTTGTTTTATATTTTAATTGAGTCAAGATCAATCTTTCTCCACATTTATCCTTTTATTGGGCAATTCTAGAGTAGCGTTTTCATCATCTAATCAATTGTGATATCATGTTGGACTTGAATTTCTTGAAAATAATCTCTTCAAATAATAAAGTCCAACACCAAAATCAACCCATTTGTCTTCTGCTTCCCCTCAAAAATCATAATCCTAATCCATAAAATGGGTTTGTACATAATGAAGAACAAAAGACAATGTCAAGAGACAAAAAAGGAAAAAAAATAAAGAATTGAATAAGAATCGCTAGGTTTGTACATGATAAAGAGCAAAAGACAAGATAAGAATCCAGAAATATATTAGGCTATACTTTAATCAATTAAATTTATATTATTACTCATAATTGATTTGCAAAAGTGATAAAATGTGTTGACAATATTAAACTATAAATTAATAGATTATATGTACCCTCTAACATAATTTTTTAATGCAAGCAACCCCCAAGATCAATTTTAAAAATCTCTTGGTTTTATGGAAGAGTTTGGTTGTAAAGAACAAATATTAAATTATTTAATCCGATTAAAGTAGGATCATATAAGTCAACCGCATACATGAAATTTATTTTAACCAAAACTCATATATAAGTATTATAATTGGCATTGAGATCAAAGATATGTGTGAGATTATCTTTGACTTTTATACAAATAATATCTATTTAAATAATAATAGTATAATTAAACTTTGTGATCTGAAAAAAATCAAACATACAATATAATTAATTATTTTAAAAATAATCTAATCTAATAATAAGAAAATAGATGAAAGTACTGTGAAAATTGTTGCAATTTTATAATTCATAATTCTTAAACAATCTAATCTATTCTAATAAGAAGAAAATAACAAAGACGCATACTTGTTGGAGAAGATCAAAGTACTGTAAAAATTATTATAATTTCTTGATCTGAAAAAAGATCAAATATACAATATAATTAATTACTTTAAAATAATCTAATCTAATCTAATAACAAAGGCACATGCCTGTAGAAGGACATAAAAGTGCTATAGAAATTATTGTAATTTCTTGGCTTATATATATTGGTATATGATGTTATATGTGAGAGGATAATAATTATAAATAGAGTTCTATTTAAATAATAATAGTATAATTAAAATTTAAAATTAACTATGCAGGTCTTTGAACTACTTTAATTTTAGTCGGTGAGAGATCGCCACTTTGTGTATAATTATTAATCATATAGCATGCGAATAATTGTTTGCAGATTGACATTATTAATCATGTAGCACGTGGATAATTATTTACAGTTTGATCATTGATCACATATAAGAGCGAGGGGGTAAATTTGACATTTAATAAATTGTCTAATTAGCTTAAGCGTACTATGAACTACTTCAATTTTAGTCGGTGAGAGATCGCCACGTTGTGTGTAATTATTAATCATATGTCATGTGAATAATTGTTCTCATTCTGGCATAATTAATCATGTAGCACGTGAATAATTGTTTGCAGTTTGATCATTGGTCACATATAAGAGTGAGAGGGGTAAATTTGATATTTAATAAATCGTCTAATTTACCTAAGTTGTTTTTTTATTCAGGTTTATATTTCAATTTAAACTATATCCTTATCTTCATACTATGTATATCCAATAAGAATTCAACAATTTATCAACTTGATTTTACTTAATGGATTAGTATTTGAATTCCAATGGTATTTTTGCCTACTAAAAGATTTTCTCGAACTCATGATTTTAAAGGGAGTATGATTTAT
>BQKN01000065.1:966779-994289 GCA_022839385.1 Asparagus kiusianus
AATCTTTAAATATGAATGTTATATATTTTGCAACTAAAATTCTTATTAAAGGCCCCACTAAATATAAAATTCATCTTATACCTGTCTTAAATTTGTATGAAAGATATGCATGTCATTGTAAATTATGTTAATAATATATCAACTTATTGAAGAAATAAGAGATAGATAAGCAAACCAAGCAGACATCCATATAACACGATAAAAAAATATTACACTTTAAAGCTAATATGTAGGGCTCATTTAGAACAAGCTGCTAAAACAAAAGCATTTTCATCAAGGCTCTTTATAAATACAACACAAATTTAAATTATTTAATACTTTTAAAAATAACTTAATTTTTTGAGTAAAATCAGGAATCTTTAGAAGTGATTTTCATGAACTCTTTTAATTTTTTATATGGTTATGTGGATGCTTTTATCATATAAAAGTGTAATAGAGTTAGCATTAATCTTTATTTTATGATTTTTTTCTAAAGTCTATCACTGATTAGCAACAAAATTTATATTCTCTTTAGTTTTATTCTAGCTCACTTTTAATTAATCATCTTGTCTTATTGGATTTAATTATTCATCCTTCTTTTATAATATTATATTTTCAAGTGTTTTTCATTTTTACAACATTATACCTTCTTAAGTCAAGCTTGGTTTCATGCCGATCTAAAAAATGTGAAAATTCAAATTAGCTTTAGATTATAGTTATTTCTTGTCAATTCAATTATTACACGAAAATTTTAAATTTGGTGTAGCCCATTCAAACAAACATTAAAAATTAATCACAATAATAAAGTTTGAAAACATAAGTGAGAAAAACAATCAAAGTGGAACTCAGAAACAAAAGTTTTAGTAAAGAAATAATTCAAAAATACTTAAATCATAATATTTAATCACGTGCATTGCACGTGCATAAATCCTAGTAAATAAATAAAAGATTGTGCTTCAGCCCATATTGATGCGGTGTCTTTGAAGTACACTATTTTTTTATGGTTTGCCTACAAAAAAAACCTCATTGATTTACCTCTGAATTTTTTTAAATTTTTATGGAGTTTGCAAGATGAATTTCTACATTATTTTCTGAGCAATGCAATAACAAATAACAAAGGCAAATAAAAATAGAAGTAACTTTTCTAAGGCAACGAAGTCCCAAAACTCCCAACACCAATAAAAACCTAAACAAAACAAAATTTGGGACAAAGTACTGCTTTACAGACCACCGACCAATAGCTATGGAGCCCCTAAACGTAGAAATTTAAAGATGAAGCAACTAAAAATGAAAATGAAAGCACATATGACTTTTGACTTTTTGTTCACTCAATAGACAATATGCATGGAGCAAAAGAAGAGGTGTGTGACACATGATACACTTTATTGAGCAGAGTGTCTCATACAAAAGCAAAATGTTTTTTCTCTTATTCACACAAAGAAGAAGAAAAAATAGGATAAAGCTATCACTAAAACTTGTCTTTCATCCATTTCCTCAAAAAAAGTCATGAAATGAGTTTCCTTAAAATTGTGTGACAACTCTTCTCTCCTCTTCTCTTCTCTTACTTTTAGAAGGTGAACCAAATAAAAGAAAAGAACCTATTATAGAAAATATGTTTCTCATAATAGATTTTGTTGGAAATTTTATAAAAACAAAGGTTATAGCATATAAATTAAATCCGAATTAAATAAGTAAGAAATAAGAAAATCAGGCCTGACTGACGGGAACAGTCGTGTATTCACTGCGATTGAGAACCAGTCTATCGCCCTGGCGCAAATGGTTCCCTCCCCCCTAGCGGTAAAAGCCCCCCGGAAACGGCCGGTCTCTGCACTCGGGCGATCATACCAGCACTAATGCACCGGATCCCATCAGAACTTCGCAGTTAAGCGTGCTTGGGCGAGAGTAGTACTAGGATGGGTGACCTCCTGGGAAGTCCTCATGTTGCACCCCTCCTTTTTAATTATAAAATTTTATTACTATTCATGAAGGCAAAATTGTCTTTTCTTAACAAAATATCTAACAGATTTCATTTTTTTAACCAGCCAAACAGCCCCTTATACAATTATTATAATTACATGGATAATATAAGCATTATTATAAGCGCATATGAATATAATAAAGGAGAAAATCTTATGTAAACTTAAGTGGATAGGAGCTAGCCACCCACCAAATTTTTTATCCATTGCTGTTGTATAGAGATCCGTGAAAGATATGAAGAGTCTTTTAAGATTTGTGCATCACATGACGACACAAATCTAAAACCTAGATGAGCGGATAAAATTTTTGATGGACAATGCCTCTTATCCACTTAAGCCGACATAAGCTCATCTCTATAATAAAGTTTCTTGTTCATATTCACATGATATATTAGTATGTTATGTGTATTGACCAAATTACTAATATTATTTTTGTGCTATATCTAAGATCAAATCTATATATTTTTTTCACACCTGCTTTTTATCTATGTATTTTTTTCTTGTTTGATATTCATTTAATTTTTATGTTTTTTTTTACAATAATTCGGTTCGGAATTAGAATCCAAAACCGTGACAGTTATAATGGAATTCCTCAACTAACCGGACCACCCGTGTGGATTAACATTTACACTTTTGATTTGAGAAAGCTACGTGGAAATAAATTCTGACAATACAAAATCTCTTCGGAGCCCACGATACAAAAAGGAAATTTTTTAAAAAAGGAAAAAAAAATCTTTAAAATTAAAAAAAATAAAAAATTCCCCCTCTCTTCCGTCTCCTTCGTCCCTCCTTCCTCGACGCCCCCCAACATGTACCACCCTTCCTACCCTCTTCTCCGTCATAAAACCCCCCCAGTTTCCAAACCCTAACCCTAATTGCATTCGCTTTAGGGTTCTAATTCAATTCAGGGTTTAATTCAGTCTCGGGTTTCGTCTCAACCCACCTCCCCCCCCGAAAATGGGGTCAAAAGGCGCCTCCTCTCTGCCCACAACCCCAAAATCAGGGGCCGGATTGAGAAGAGGTACGCATCTCGTTTCCCCAATTCATCACAAACCCACCATCAAAATCTGATCTTTTGCATTCCCCCTCCAGTTTCGACAGGAATTGATAAAGATTACGACACGGGCCACGATACCCCGCTACCGCCTCCGTCACCGTCGGCCAACTCGACCCCTGCCCTGGTTTTATCCAATTCCGGCAAGCGAATGGATCAAACCGGCACCAACAGCAGGAAAAAGTACGTGAAGCAGGTTACCGGCCGGCACAACGACACGGAGCTCCATTTGGCGGCGCAAAGGGGGGATCTCGCTGCTGTTAGGGGGATTTTGGGGGAGGTTGATGCTCAGATGACGGGGACCGGGGTTGAGTTTGACGCGGAGGTGGCGGCCATCAGGTCGGCGATGGTGAATGAGTTGAATGAGATGGGGGCGACTGCGCTGTTCATTGCGGCGGAGAAGGGGTATTTGGATGTTGTGGTGGAGTTGTTGAGGTACACGGATAGAGAGAGCTTGGCGAGGAGGAATGGGTCGGGGTTTGATTCGTTGCATGTGGCTGCGAGAGAGGGGCATCGAGGTATTCATGAAAGAAAGAACTTCGATTAATTGATTGATTGTATGCTGTTGATTTGCTAAAATGGTTTGGAAATAAATTATGTGATTGAATTTATGTCGAGATATTTGATATTGTTGTTGGATGTGAGAAGGAAAGGGGGAGGTTTTTGATACCTGATCTCATCTTGAGCTTTGATGATTGCTTGCTTGCATGCTATTGACTTACAACCATGGTAGGTTTTCCTTTTGGATTCTCTAGTTGTAGCCTGTAGGTCATGGATGATTAAAATCATGCTGAAAATATGAGGAAGTTGTACTAATTGATTACCTTGCATATTTCATTTTCAGGATGCTATTGATCTGCAAACATGATTGTGTTTCCTTTTGAATTTTATAAGTAAGATGGTAGATTTGCTGATATGAATTAGCAGTTGCTATAGCTAGCGGAGTGAAATTTTCTTGAAATTTGTTGTGAATGATTGAACTATGAAAGATTAAAGTTTTATCTCGGGGCATGAGAAATTTAGAGAGTGCTCCTCATGCAGCCAATTGCATGCCAATGCGAATTTGCACCATCCATATTTTACCTCAATTGAGAGTTAAACAAGTAGATAATTGTTCATCGTGGCACTCAGGTGGTACTTAGACTGAGGAACTAGTGCAAAGCATAACTTTTTAGTAAATTGGGAGAAAATAAGTTGGTATTTATTCTCGTGTATTCCGAGAAGTGAATTATTATTCATACTTTTCCATATGATATTGTCTAGTACTGAAAAGTTACATACAGCTATTGTGCAGGTACTCTTGAACCACGACCCGACACTTAGCAAGACTTTAGGCTTATCGAATGCAACTCCACTTATATCTGCAGCAACAAGAGGTCACCTTGATGTAGTAAACGAGCTTCTAGCTCACGATCCTAGTTTGATTGAGCTATGCAAATCTAATGGGAAAACTGCCCTTCATTTTTGTTCCCGGCAAGGGCATGTTGATATTGTGAAAGCACTGTTAGAAAAGGATCAACAGCTTGCTAGAAGAACAGACAAAAAAGGCCAGACTGCTTTGCACATGGCAGTGAAAGGAACAAACATTGGTGTAGTTAGAGCTCTTGTTGATGCTGATCCGGCGATTGTTACGTTACCAGATAAATTTGGTAACACGGCACTGCATGTGGCCACTAGGAAGAAGCGAGCGGAGGTATTCTTTAGCAATTTCATTCATTAGTCTTCACATGTTTTAGTTTGGTATGCGTCAAATGCATGACTAGATTGCCTTCTAATGTGTATTATTACTGCTAGATTTTAACCCTCAACCCTCACCACAACTTCTGAGTTTTGGTGCAGTGGAAGAGACTTTAACATGGTGTCAGTGCAAAATATGTTCAATTCTCACAGGACGCCCATTTAAAGTGGTTTTTTAAAAGCATTCCGCTGCATAAACAAGTCCAGGTTTCGACCCATAAAAAGAATGCTGAATCTGCATGGACATGTTAATTATAAAATTATAACCCTCAATCCTTACAATAACTTTGTAGTTTTGGTGCAACTTTAACAGCATGAATCTGAATATGTGTTTGAATTGGTTACTTGCAGAAGGCACTATCTTTGCAATTTACTGTAAGAATTTATTAGATATCTTCTTTCTTTGTGCGTGCAGATTGTGAATGTTCTATTACTCTTCCGAGATACCCACGTGAATGCATTGACAAGAGACCACAAGACTGCTTATGACATTGCAGAAAGCCTACCCCTTTCCGAAGAATCTCAAGAGATTAAGGAATCTTTATACCGTGCTGGCGCCGTCAAGGCCAACGACCTAAACCAGCCTCGAGACGAGCTGAGAAAGACCGTGACAGAGATCAAGAAGGATGTACATTCTCAATTAGAACAAACAAGGAAAACCAACAAGAATGTCTATGGTATAGCCAAGGAGCTCAAAAAACTGCATAGAGAAGGTATCAACAATGCAACTAACTCTGTAACTGTTGTTGCTTCTCTCTTTGCCACTGTGGCATTTGCTGCAATTTTCACAGTGCCCGGTGGTTACGAGGATAACGGGGTCGCCGTTTCTATCGACACTCCTTCCTTCAAGATTTTCTTCATATTCAATGCTATTGCACTCTTCACATCGCTGGCTGTGGTCGTGGTTCAAATAACACTTGTTCGTGGGGAAACAAAAGCAGAGAGGAAAGTTGTAGAGGTGATAAACAAGCTAATGTGGTTGGCTTCAGTTTGCACCACTGTGGCTTTTATTGCTTCCTCATATATTGTGGTAGGCCGTCACTTTGAATGGGCAGCTATATTTGTTACATTGATAGGAGGACTTATTATGGCTGGGGTTCTTGGAAGTATGACATATTATGTCGTGAAATCTAAGCGAATTCGTAGGATAAGAAAGAGGGCAAAGTCATCTAAGAGGAGTGGGTCGAGCTCTTTGCGTTATAACTCTGAGCTATCTGATTCTGACATTAATCCAATTTTTGCTATATGAAGAGGAGGAATATTTTATTGATTTCCTGATAACAGGGCGAAGCCTGATGTCTTATTTGATGGTAGCTGACTTATGTTCGAAGCTCTGTTTGTGTGTATATATGTACTCAGATAATTTTTTATCTGTATTATTGAAATGGTCAACAGAAAAAAGTGAATTCATTTGCGTTATCTGCCACTGCCACTTTGAGCACTTATTCTTTGAATTATTTGTGCGTGTATGTATGCTTCTCTCTACCGGTTCTGTCCCTTACTGAGGTTGTTTCTACTCTTAACTCAAGGATACGGCTTTGATTCCTTTCTACAGTTTGAACTAGCTCTGATTGTCTCTGATCTTTGATCTTATTATACTTTCTGATTGCTGAGGGTATTTCTTGAGTTATCAGGATGAAGACGGAGCAGTACAAATGGGAAGGGCCCTTCAGCCTAAAAAATGCTGTAAGTTCAGATAAATCCTCAGTATTCTATTTGCAATTGTTTTGCTAGATGTTATCTCATTAATCCTCAATAGTCTATTTGCAATTGTTTTCTTGAAGTATTTCTTGTTCCTTCTGTTGACAGAGAGGTGAATCCGTTACATTTTACAGTCTGTTGGGTTTCAATAACATGTTTCTATTCTGCTAACTTGTTCTGATATACAAAACCTAATTTTTGGGAGCTTACCCAGGAACTTAAACATGTACCTAATGTACTTGACCAATTCCAATACCCTCTTCGTTTTAAACGATGAGTCGCCATAATCGTTAAGGATATTCACCGTTTGTTTACTTGAGAATCCAATTGTATGCATTCAATTAACTGGATAAGGATGTGAAGTGTCCATTGTGTTAAATTTCTTATCATCTTATGACTGTGATCTAAGTCCTTATCAATATGCTGTTACATTCTATACATTCAGTTTGAGCTTCTTTTTTTTTTTAATACCTGAACCTCGCCATGACTTTTGGACCTTAGAATGTGAACGTGATGATGCCCCTGATTGACTCAATGCATCAAAATTTTGTCTGCTTATTGAAATTAGGAATCTCCATATTTCAAAGTCCACAGTCATTGCATAATTTGTTTTTTTTAAACATCCTCCCCAAGATCATGAAGAAAAATAAAAGTAACCATAAAGAATAAAGAACTACAAAATGCCTCCATCCTGAAAATATTAAATTGCTCATGAGATGTTTCTCTCTTCGTAGCAGTGGTGGAAGATTCATGGTCTACTTTTTCTAAATGTGATGTATTTTTTTTTATGAGTAATACTATAAAAATTATACTATTCCTATACTATTTCACACAGAAAAGTGAAAATCTTTCTTGTAAATTGAAAAGAGTTTATGGACATAATTTTTTCGTGTGTAGTAGAGTTATAGGAGTACGCAATTCTTGTAGTACGCTTATCATTTTCCTTCTTTTATTCCTTTATTTGACTTGTTTTATATAAAGATAGGACTGTTTTAAGTTTGATTGACGCCCCAAGTAGTATTCTTGCTGCTAATTTTGAATGGAAAATGCCCAAGCCTACAGAATCCCAACTGCGCCATCAAAATAAAATGCATCATTGATGAAGACAAAGCCATGAGCTAGGACTGCAGATTCTCCATCCCAAGAGAAGAAAAGAGGAAGAGAATAATGATATTTTAGAAAAAGTTGAAGAAGTATTTGTCATCATATTGGCTGAAAATTGAAATCAACTGTGTGAGATACTCAGAAGATGGCATTGGAGAATATTTTACTAAGGGGCTACAGGACTTGGGAAATACTTTTTAAAAATATATCAAAAAATAATTTGGAGAGCTATGTTTTGCAAATGAGTCTTCTGTAGGTACTATTTGCTGAATTGCTGATAATATGGTGAGTTTTTATTGCAAAATTTAATGGAATTACATAGTGCAACTGTTATGTTAATGTTATAGTGTGGGCTTTATTCAACTTTTATTACTTTTTAGAAAGAAACATATGATGAGATCTCTGCAACTGCTTTCTAGGGAACTTTGGTGTTGGTAACTAATGTCATATGATGCAAACAGTTGTATATTTCGTGCTCCAATTTGTAGGAGGATCCTTTGAGTCACAATTATATTGTGCTGTGTACCCTTGCGCTAACATTTCCCTATTCTATTGACGAGCTTCGAGAGAAAAAAAAAAAGTTTGCTGTCGGGGCTAATCGAAGAACTAAAAATGGTACACAAATATGTGCATGCGAACTGAGTCAAAGAATTTCTCGGTCTACGGAGATGACGAAACCGAGGATGAATTGAACTCTTTGAAGGGGGAGCCAACGCTGAGCCGTTATGATTTCTGTTATGTAAATGTAAACTGCGATTATGATTTCTTTGGTTGAAGTTTCCTTGGCTGTAGAGACACGTGTCGGCATGCAGTTGGATCCTACCGTGTTCTGATACAAACAAATTTTGAAAAGCCACCCATTTCCAAAAATAATTGTAAAAAACGACTAATGTTTGAAGCTTATTTGGCAAAAGCGATCCAGTTTTAGCAAGTTGGTTGAAATTGGGTCGTTTTTGGGGGAAAAACACCAAACTTCACGGGACTTCAAGTCCTGTAAAGTTTTGTTATGTAAAAAACTTCACGGGACTTGAAGTTCCGTGAAGTTTGATATGTTTTTTCCACAAAAAACGACTATGTTTTAACCATCTGACTGAAACTAAGTCTCTTTTGACAAATAAATTTCAAACACGTCGTTTTGATAAATAAGTTTGGAAAGTGCTTGTTTTTCAAAATTTGTCCTTTTGATACGCTATACCAGACAGCCAATATAATATTATCAGATGCGGTCAAAGGTCAATGCGGCCGCCAATTTCCATCATTTATCACGAGGAAAATAACACTATTAGTGGTCCCCACTACACGTGTGTTTATGAATTGAGAGGATCTCAATTCTGTGTTTATACGACTCCTTTCCCTCAGCAAGTCCTCTGCTCAAATCTCTCTCTCTCTCTCTCTCTCTCTCACTCTCTCTCATATTTAATTTTTAAACGAAATTTCAGTCATAAATAAATCTTGGGCTCTTAACGAATTCTTAGTTCTCCGGTTGTCCCTTGATTCTGGGTCTTCGGTTTAGCTCGGAGGGGAAGGTATTTTGATCTCTAAACACCCAATTTCATTTTTTTTTGAGAAAATTTTGAAATCCATATGAGCAATTAATCTTGTTCCTAGCTTTCATATATGGGTTTTCTCTTCTCAGTCTCAGTAACCTTAAAGTTTGATTCTTGATTGTTTCAGTGATAATTTCTCTGCTAAATCAATGGAGTCGTCAATTGGGGATCAGAGTTCTAATGGGAAGAAGATGACAAAGCAATTAACTGGAAAGAGAGATGACACTCCTCTTCATTCAGCAGCTAGAGCTGGGAATTTGGCTGAAGTAAAAAATATTTTATTGGAAAATGATGAGGAGAAGTTGAAGGGTTTGCTGAGTAAGCAGAATCAAGCAGGGGAGACTGCTCTCTATGTTGCTTGTGAGCATGGAGACGTTGATATAGTGAAGGAAATGGTTAAGTGTTGTAGCCTTGAGAGTGCCGGAATTAAGGCGAAGAATGGGTATGATGCGTTTCATATAGCGGCGAAGCAAGGGGATTCAGGTATTGACTTGTGCAGATCCCATGATTCTTATTTGATTTTTTTTTCTTCATGTTGTAGTTTTAGTAGAAATTTTGAATTTGTTGATAGAAATTGTGTAGTTTTGATCAATTTATGACATGTATATGTTATTGGATTTTTTTTCAGTAAAAAAACAGTGTGCTTCTATGATTTCCGTCAGCATAAATCTCTAATTTACTAGTTTTCTTCTGTGCAGTGTAGTTAGAATCATACTTCTGGCTCGATATAGGAAGTTAGGAATTATAGGAGATGATTTCAGACCATTTTCTTACACTATTTAAGTTGATCATAACCTAACCTACCAAGTTAGTCGATTGTTATTTCTCTCGTCAGTCTTTTTAGTTAGAGATTGATATTTATATTATTAACTAGATGCTTCTTGAGTGTCCATTATCAGAAAATGTTTGAATATCATCTGACCATCATAATTATCTGAGCGATTTATAGTGATAATTGGACAATCCTGCATATGCTAAATGTTGCCTGCAGCCTTGTTTGACTTAGCCAGCCGACCCGCCTTACATTTTTTGAGAAATGCAATCGGTGGCCGAAAGGAGCCTGCAAAGTTTGACAAATTAAAGTGGTGGCGGGTCCCACCAACTAAAATATTATTAGTGGCGGGTCCCACCAATAATATTTTATTTGTGCACAGTGTTTCCCAAACACTATAAATAGGGCCTTAATCTCTTAAGAAAATCTCATCCCAGAAACAACTCCTCTCATAGAAGAGTAAGAGAGAAAACACAGAGAGAGTTTGTGAGAGTTCTTGGAGTGTATCTGATCAAGAGAGGGTGTTCTCTTTGATCTATTCTTTTGGGATATAAAGAATTTGACGTCGTCGTTGCACCGTGGAGTAGCTCCGAAGGAGTGAACCACGTATATCTGTGAGTACTCTGGTTGATCTTGTGCCTTTATTTTGTGTATTGCGTCTCCGTTTGAGGCGTTATTATTGGTGTGTATCCTAACAACTGGTATCAGAGCCTGACTTAGAGTATATATATCTGCTTATCGTATGCTCTGTGGCTGCCACTAAAAGTGAATCCTCCACATCAGAAAATAAGTTAGATTAATATTTACTCTTTTTAAGGCATTGGGCACTATTCACGTGTACGGTACTATTCACGGATACGGTACTATTCACAAATACGGTTCCGAAAAGACGTAATCTTTCACCATGGGATCTATAGTTGAAGACAACATGTTTCGAATTGAGAAATTCGGCTGCTAAAATTTCAGGTATTGGAGGATACAAATAGAAGACTATCTGTACTAGAAGGATCTCTTCCTACCCTTCCAAGGAGAGGCGGGAAAACCTGAGAAAATGAACGACGATAAGTGAAAGGTGCTCGATCGTAAAGCACTTGTCACCATCAGGCTCAACCTTCACCAGCATGTGACTTACAACGTTTCGCATGCGACCACCACTAAGGAATTGATGGAGGCCTTGGAGGCGCTGTATGAGAAGCCGTCTGCTTCAAATAAGGTGTTCCTGATGAAGAAGCTATTCAACTTAAAGATGCAGCAAGGAGCTCATGTGGCGGACTTCTTGAATGAATTTTAGGTTGTGCAACAGCTTGCTGCAGTGGATCTAAAGTTCGACAACGAGATCCAAGCTCTTCTGCTACTTTCTTGTCTATCAGATTTATGGAAGAATATGGTGATGGCGGTGAGCAACGCCAATGGTAATGACAAGATGAAGCTCGACATGGTGATTGGGGCAATTCTGGATGAAGAATCTCACCGTAAAGTCTCAGGAGCTGAGACCTATAGCAGTGGGAGTGCTCTGCATGTCGAGGCACGAGGGCGTGCACAGAAGAAGGGTAGGGAACGACGAGGCTAATCAAAATCCAGAGGGAAGTCTAAAGGGCCGAATCCGAATGGTTACGGTGAAGGGAAGTGCTTCAGGTGTGGAAAGAAGGGTCACTTTGCTCGGGACTATAGAGTTCCTGTTCCAACATCAGCAGGGGATGATCGGGCTGACGGTGCAGCCAATCTCATGCACGAGACGGATTCAGATGCGCTTCTCTTATCCCTAGAAGACAAAAGCGATGCGTGGGTCATCAACTCTGACGCATCTTTCCATGCAACCTCACAACAAAAGCTGCTTTCATCGTTCGTGAAGAAGGACTTGGGGACAGTCTATCTTGACGATGATCAACCTTGCAAGGTTTCTGGGAAGGGAAATTGTACCCTCAAGATGGAGGGCGTGACCACCTTGAAGCTGAACGACGTTCGGCATGTACCGAATCTCAGGCGAAATCTTATATCAGTCGGGCAACTGACTGACTTCGGTTATAGAGTATCCTTCGAGCAGAGAAGCTGGAAGGTGTCCAAGGGTGCCCTGGTGGTGGCACACGGCAAACGCGAGAGGTCTCTCTATATCGTCAATGGGAAGATCGACCACTTGCTTGCCGCAGGACAAACATTATCATCATCATCCGTCGACTGCATGACTTGACCACATGAGCGAGAAGGGGATGCAGATTATGGCCACGGGAGAGAGGCTTCCGGGTCTGAACAAGATCGATCTGACTTTCTGTGATGACTGCATCCTAGACAAACAAAAGAAGGTGAGCTTCAACAAGACCGGACCGGCTCCAAAACTACAGAAATTAAAGTTGATGCACACCGACGTGTGGGGACCTACGCAAGTCCCATCTGTTGGCAACTCTCTTTATTTTGTCACTTTATTGATGATGCTACTAGAAATCTGTGGGTGTTCTTCTTGAAGCACAAGTCAGATGTTTTCATTATTTTCAAGAAGTGGCTTGCCTGTGTGGAGAACGAAACAGGCAATAAGCTGAAGTGTCTAAAGTCTGATAATGAAGACGAGTATTGCAGCCAGGAGTTCGAGAACTTTTGCTCGTCCCGTGGGATTCGAAAACTGAAGACCGTCCCAGGCACACCTCAGCACAACGGAGTGGCAGAGCGCATGAATCGCACTATCTTGGAGCGTGCCAGAAGTATGAGGATCCACTCCGGATTGTCCAAGAGTTTTTGGACCGAAGCTGTGAATACTGCTGCATACTTGATCAACCGCGGGCCATCCGCGGCTCTCAGTTATGGGATACCTGAGGAGGCTTGGATCGGAAAGAAGCTGAAGCTAGAGCACTTACGAGTATTTGGTTGTGACGCCTATGTCATGATCAATCCTGCAGACCGGTCAAAGTTTGATCCAAAGTCAAAGAAGCTCTCTTTCATCGGCTATGGAGGAGATGAGTATGGGTACCATTTCTGGGATCACGATGCACGCAAGGTGGTGCGCAGTCGTGATGTCGTGTTCCATGAGAATGTGGTGTACAAGACCAAAGAGGTGAGTGGGAGTCAGCTATCTCCCCCTCTTTTCCCAGATATTGCTGACAGTGAGGATGACGGTGAGCTACCAATTAGCATAGAAGACGGAGACCAAGAAGACGTGCCGGATGCACAGCAGCAGGATCCAACAGAGTTGCCGATCGTAATTCGCAAAGCTTCAAGAAATCCGAGGGTGCCAGAGAGGTACCTTTCCACCATGAATTATCTTCTCCTGACTGACAGTAGTGAGCCAGAGAGCTATGATGAGGTACAGCAGACCGGCAAAGCTCGGGGCGAGTGGGAGTCTGCCATGGAGGAAGAAATGAAGTCCTTGATGAAGAATGAGACTTAGGAGCTTGTAAAGCTTCCAAGAGGGCGAAAGGTTCTTCACAATCGGTGGATTTATCGGGTCAAGGATGAAGCCGATGGACGGAGACGCTACAAGGCGAGGCTTGTAGTAAAGGGCTATGAGCAGAAAGCAGGGATAGACTATTCTGACGTTTTTGCTCCCGTCATCAAGTTGACCACGATCCGGACTGTGCTAAGCATTGTGGCAGTTCGAGATCTCCATCTAGAGCAGATGGATGTGAAGACGATATTCCTTCATGGAGATTTGGAGGAAGAGATCTATATGCATCAACCAGTGGGTTTCGAGGAACAAGACAGAGATGGTCTTCTGTGTCGCCTACGCAAGAGCTTGTATGGCCTGAAGCAAGCTCCGTGATAGTGGTACATGAAGTTTGAGAACTTTATGGAGGAGAACGGTTTCTCAAATGTGACACAGACCATTGCTGTTTTATCAAGAGATATGGCGAATCCTATGTAATACTTTTGATTTATGTTGACATGTTGATTGCAGGGCCCGACTTGACCCGCATTGAGGAACTCAAGGGGCGTCTCTCCGAGTGCTTCGAGATAAAGGATCTAGGACCAGCAAATCAGATTCTTGGGATGAGGATCATCAGAGACAGATCAGCACGGAGGCTGAGGTTGTCTCAGAAGGCCTACATTGAGAAGATTCTTGAAAAGTTCAGCATGGAGAAAGCTAAACCAGTGGGCTCGCCGTTTGCAAGCCATTTTAAGCTATCGAAGACCCAAGCACCAGAGACTGCTGAAGAGCATGAGTTCATGGCCAACATACCATACGCATCTGTCGTCGGGAGTTTGATGTATGCGATGGTGTGTACGAGGTCAGATATTTCACAAGGAGTTAGAGTTGTGAGCCGCTTCATGAGCAATCCAGGGAAACAACACTGGGGTGCGGTCAAGTGGCTTCTACGCTACTTGAGAAGCTCGTCCGACCGTTGTCTTGAGTATGACGGGGCAGATTTACAGCTATAGGGCTTTTGTGATGCAGACTATGCCGGGGACATAGACTCGAGAAGGAATACGAGCAGCTACATCTTCATCTTGGGTGGTGGAGCGATAAGTTGGAGATCCAAGTTATAGAATACTGTGGTTTTATCGACAACCGAAGCCGAGTACGTGTCTGCAGCAGAGGCAGCAAAGGAGTTGCTATGGTTGAAGGCTTTTCTTCTCGAACTTGGAGTAAGCTTTGAGAAACACTTCATCCACTGTGACAATCAGAGTGCCATTCACTTGTCAGAGAACGACGCATTCCATGCTCGGACCAAGCATGTTGACGTGAAGCACCATGCCATACGGAGATGACAAAACAGGAACGAGTTCAAGCTTGTGAAGATTGATACGGGGTACAATCCAGCCGACATGCTGACCAAGTCAGTTCCGCTCGAGAAGGTGAGGCTGTGTGCAGCCTCATATGGCCTCCGTTGAGAATGTTGAAGACCGTGCAAGACGTCAAAGATACAAGACATCCGGATGATGCAACCAAGAAGGGTGTGAAGATATGATTGATACTCAATCAAATCTTCAAGTGGGAGATGATACCAGTTGTTAGGATACACACCAATAATAACGCCTCAAACGGAGACGCAATACACAAAATAAATGCACAAGATCAACCAAAGTACTCACAAATATACGTGGTTCACTCCTTCGGAGCTACTCCACGGTGCAACGACGACGCCAAATTCTTTATATCCTAAAAAAATAGATCAAAGAGAACACCCTCTCTTGATCAGATACACTCCAAGAACTCTCACAAATTTTCTCTGTGTTTGCTCTCTTACTCTTCTATAAGAGGAGTTGTTTCTAGGATAAGATTTTCTTAAGAGGTTAAGGCCCTATTTATAGTGTTTGGGAAACACTATGCATAAATAAAATATTATTGGTGGGACCCGTCACTAATAATATTTTAGTTGGTGGGACCCGCCACCACTTTAATTTGTCAAACTTTGCAGGCTCCTTTCGGCCACCGATTGCATTTCTCAAAAAATATAAGGCGGGTCGGCTGGCTAAGTCAAACAAGGCTGCAGGCAACACTAAATTTATTAGGTTCCTTTCAAGACTTCACCACTTTTTTATTATTATTTACCATAGACCATCTTGATGTGAATTACTGTTAATAGAAAACCATTTGATGCCGGAAGCATAGGAGAATTATGGAGAAATGGTGTGAAGCTAAAGGGAAATATTCCATTAAGATTTGCATATGCAGCATAACTCTCTTGAAGTTTAAAATGATTTATTATTGTTCGCATGTATTCTTTCTCGAAGCACTTATCAGTATTTTTTTAGTACAACTATTTACTACGGGCATTTTATCTTGGCATCTCATATATACTGCATCTCTGCATGTGTTTCGTAGGGGGGACACACCCACGTGATGGGTGTGCCCCATCGCTTCGCCCACGCGCTCAAGAGCGCGTTTGTGGGCGGCTGTCCTCTGTGCGGCCACGACGAGCTTTGTGGGCTCGATTTCGTGCGCCGCCCACCAAAGCCCACGACGCGGACAAGGACGCGCCTGCTTTGTTCCCGCGCGCGCGCTTTCTTTTCCCGCGTGAGCCCGCCTAATTCTTTCGGTCTTGCCCCCCCCTTTCATTTCCTATAAATTGAAGGGGTGGAGGAGTTTTATTGTGTGGGGAAAAATCTTAAGTGGAGTTTTGAGAGAAAAGAAAGAGTGAGTTGAGAGAGAACTTGTAATAGTTTGGTTTTATCCTCATAGTTAAAACCCTCTCCCGTGGACGTAGGCAAGTTTGCCGAACCACGTAAATCCCGTGTTTGTATTTGTCTTATCTGTGAGTTGCCATAGCTTGTAGGTTCCTTTGACATCTCAGTCCTAGAACTGATGAGAGGAAGAGTGTATATTTTACTTTGATGAAATATATCACTTTTGATTCTTGTTTTCTTTGAGAAATAAGAATTTCACTATCTATTCTAGTTTCCTTTGAGAAACAAGAATATAGAGGTTGACTTGTGCTTTTGTGACAACAAAAGCCAGGGCTATCTCTCAGGTGATATCGCTTCCGCGGCATGAGGGCGTGACTCTGCGCCCAACACTGCATAATTCTTAGGGATTTGAGTAGCAATTTGAATATGAGTCAGACGTGAATGCCATTGTGACACTATGGTGTGGTCCTATGCAATCATTTGTATAAGTCTAGTGTTCAGATCTATCTTGTTAGCCAATACCTTGATTTCATCGATTAAGATAAAGTCTTTGAACTGTTGAAGTAACCATATGTTTTGAATTAACCAGATGTTTTAAAGGAACTTCTGAAGCCCCTTCCGGAACTTGCCATGACCGTCGACTTATCGAACACCACAGCATTACACACTGCTGCAGCACAAGGTCATGTTGAGATTGTAAATCTCCTATTCGAAGCTGATTCAACTTTAGCAAAGATTGCGAGGAGCAACGGTAAAACTGCACTGCATTCTGCCTCGAGGAACGGGCACCTTGAAGTTGTGAAAGCTCTTATACACAAAGAGCCTGGACTCTTGTTAAGAAATGATAAGAAAGGACAGAGTGCACTTCATATGGCAGTTAAGGGGCATAATCTTGAGGTCGTTGAGGAGCTGCTCAAGTGTGAGAATTCTTTGGTCAACTTGGCAGACTCTAAGGGGACTACGGCATTGCATATAGCAGCTAGAAAGTGTCGCTCTCAGGTGATGATTTTTTTATTTTGTCTTCCCTCTTAAACAAGAAGAACTCTTTTTTGTTGAGCTTGCATTTCTTTTCTAAAATTTTAACTCTTTGTTCTATACTTCATGACTAGAATAAGAGGCGCATTGCTTTTGTTCCTTGAATAATTCTCTACTGGAGAACAGCTACCACATACTTGCATATCGGTATACGTTATCCAGAATTCAGAATGAACTTCAGAATTAATATTTCTCAAGTAGCTAATCACATTTCCTTGAATTCTTATGTTCATGATAATACAGAGTGCTTGCGGTAGAATTGGTCATTCATCATGGTTTTATGTGTTATGACATAACTTCCACAACTTTACTTTCGAGGATATTACCACTGAATACTACAATATTTTCATGAAAACTACTATAACTACTTCTTCTGAAGAAAGGAACTCTGATGCAGGTTGTGAAGAGACTACTAGAACTTAAGGAGACTGATAAAAATGCCGTCAATAAATCAGGAGAGACAGCTCTTGACACTGCCGAACGATCTGGAAACTCAGAAATCCTTACTATACTAAATGCACATGGCGTCCAGAGTGGGAGGACAATCAAGCCATTAAACCCTGCACGAGAATTAAAGGAAAACGTAAGTGACATAAAACACGGGGTCCACTCCCAACTCGAACACACACGGCAAACGAGGAAACGAGTCCAGGGTATCGCAAAAAGGCTCCGGAAACTCCATGCCGAGGGCCTAAACAACGCAATAAACTCAACCACAGTCGTAGCTGTCCTCATCGCAAGCGTTGCATTTGCGGCCATTTTCACTGTTCCTGGCCAATATGTTGATTCTGATACTCCTGGGTTCACTTTAGGGGAAGCTTATATTGCGCCTCAGACATCTTTCATGATCTTCCTTATATCTGATTCGGTGGCACTCTTCATATCTCTTGCTGTTGTTGTTGTACAAACTTCGGTGGTGGTTGTGGAGAGCAAGGCAAAGAAGCAGATGATGGCAATTATCAATAAGTTAATGTGGCTTGCTTGTGTCCTTATGTCGGTTGCATTTCTAGTTCTATCTTTTATCGTTGTCGGACATAGTCAGATATGGCTTGCGATTGGAGTTGCGATTCTGGGGACTGTGATTCTTGCGGCAACTATAGGAACCATGTGTTATTGGGTGATTATGCACAGAGTGGAGGCTAAAAAGATTAGAAGCATTAAGAAATCATCGTTAAGTAGGTCTTGGTCATGGTCTTTGACTGGAGTTTCAGATGTGGAGTTGTTACGTACTGAGAACAATAAGCTTTATGCGATATGAGTTGAAAAATTCAAGCCTTTTCGTGCTATTCTATACCGAAGTTGTAATTACTTATTGTACATCTGGAACGGGTAAGTTCCAAAAGGGATGATAATTCAGGAGTTACAGAGAATATGATGTCCTGAAGTATTGTATTTGAGATCTGAATGAGGAGGAATGATCTCTTCTTTAATTTCCTTTCATATGAAATTAGTCATTTTAGTTCACTACTTCACTCAATGGATAGCATCACAGTACCACTCGGTTTCAAGACTTCTACGATAAAAAAGTATGCCGTATTTAGTAGCTCCGCGCTGCAGTTTCGTATTTGACTATTATCATGCGCCTCATCTCGGTTTCAGATTTGATTTAAAATATCAGATGTCTTGCATTTTCTAGGCAATCAACAGCAGCTGGAGATGTTCTCCATAGAGGACCATTTATAATTGTGTAATCGCATCAGGATTTATGTTGAGAAGCAGGGGCCAGGGAGAATCGTAACCGAGAAGGCGAGGGGAACATATCTTGAGCTTATAGGGATACTTAGCCTTTGGCCAAGCATTCAAAAGCAAGAGATCCGAGCACATATACGAGGTAAAAGCCAAGAGTCCAACTGCACGTAAGTCTCTTACATTATTCCTATGTTTGCTTGTTCCATCTGCGTATAGTGATGGTGCAATCTGCAATATTTTGAATCCTGTGACATATTAAACATGGAAAATATCCTCCGGTCATATTCGACTGAAATCACAACGAGTTGCGGTTTCTACTTCGATGGGAAACTGTTAAAGTGATAAGTTATTCTATGAGGTTGTACATGCTGTTATATAATTACAGTTCATTGATGGCTTAATCATATCGTACCCAGTGCATTTTGAGGGTATATGAAGATCAAATATGAATTGTGTTTCTTTTTGTAGCGTGTGTTACACACTGATGATGTATAGCAAATATGGTACAGTTTAAAAGAATCATCTAGCAATGTTATTTATCAATTGTAAATTCGTTAAGTTAATATTTCTAGATTGTTTAATATATCAGAATAGGGGATCTTTTGTAAGGTAACAGCGCCTTTCTGTCGATAAATTTTCTTTTGGAAATATTTAAGCAAACTACAAAAACACAAACGATAAGCTTCAACTTTATGTGTTATTCAGAAATGGTGTTAATTATTACTTGAAAACCATATCTAAGTTCATAGTTAACTGCTTCTGATCGTTTTAGATCACGAGAAAGCAGGAATCCATTATTCGCCAAAAATAATGGAAATGCTAGGAAAATATACCAAGAGAACGGACACGAAGTAGCTGGATCAATACGATGTTAGAGGGAAGGAGATTTTGTTTTTGTTCAGGTCCACAAGGCTTTTATTTTCCTATTTAGATTCTGCTGGGTTATGATTATGTGAAATAAATAAATAAATAAAATGCAAACAATAATCTTCATCTGCATATGTTCTTCAGATATGTTATCTGATACTACTAGAAACTCCATTAGGTCCTTTTGCTAGCCGATAACAGTCAAAATATGAATATACAAGCCGGTGATTAGCCATGCTCTTCGCTATTACCGTGATATCGAACTTTTTTTTAGTGCTTGAGATGGTAAAGCTCATGAATTAATCTAGGATTGTACCCAACATGTTTGAACAATGATCAAGTCATGCTTGATTTAATTCTTTGCTCTTTTAATGCTACCGACTTTGGGAAAGTATCGGTGTGATATGATAAACTTTTACTGTGCTAACCGGATATTAGGGAGTAATCTTTCATTATGCTTCTACCTAACCCATGCTCATTAGCTTCTCAAAATGGAAATCACATGATGATGTATCATCTAACATATAATTATCAGCTTAGTAGGCCTCTCAACCCCTCTCTCTCTCTTTTGAAGACAGTGGAGCTTAGTGGAGAAAAGGAGTCCCTGTTATATGCTTAAGAGCTCTGCAAGTGGTCAGCAGCGTCAATGAGGTGGGTGTTCCCTTTCTCCTTTGCCTCTAATCCTGTCAAAACTTTTATTGACATGTATACTTAGTTTAAGGTTGCAGTTGTCTGCACCGGAAGTCCCTTTTTTTTTTTTTTGCCTTTTGCTTTGTGATCTAAGGAATCATTTTGCTTTGAGTGGGTTTTCGGCATCATTAATGTTGCTGAATGCGACTGTCGATCAACCTGATGGCAGCCAGATGGTTGTTCGATCATCGTACTCATAATTATGATTTGCATGTTGTTGTCTGTTACAGACCAACTGTGTATATGTTAATCTAATGTATGTTTTTTTTTTTTTTTTTTTGCCGAGACAATGGTAAGTGTGGCGGTTCGGTCGTGTTAATTATTTAATTGCTAATGCTTTCTACCGATAACTCTATATTTAACACAATTAATCACTAGATCTCTTCTTGCTTTGACGTGAAAGAAGCTTTACACAGTTGTCAGCTTCATCTTTCAAGCGACGGAGACCGTGATTGAATCATGCTGGTTGATGCGCGGGGTCTTGTTTATCTCTAATAAAGCTGTTCACTTTTATCCAAATAAAAATTTGCGCACCGTAGTTGAACGAAATATTATTTCTATATATTCTTGGGTGCAGACTTTTGTTCCTGGTTCTTGTGACTGCATCTCTTTAATTACCAAGAGAGTTTCCGCTAGACCATTCGTAACATACGGGACTAGTAGTCCCGTATGATTTAATCCTCTATTAAATCATACGGGACTAGTAGTCCCGTGTGTTTCGAATGGTCTGTTTTGCAAAACCGACCTGTTGGTCAAAAAGATGTCTATTTTTTTTAAATATTTAGCAAAACGGTCTGTTTTGCTAAATATTTAGTAGGTCTATTTTGCAATTTTTTTTTTAATTTGATTAAGAAATTAGAGAACAAGTTATGCAAACTTCGGGCGAATGAAGAGAGTATCATGTGTTCTCCTTTGCTGCTTTCTTACCAGAGAGAAGAAATCCTCATGAGTTCGTGGGCAACATCAAGCAGAAACGGGAATGATGGTAAGCGTGGCAGTTTAGTGCGTTAATCACATTGCTAATGCTTTCGATCGTGGATCGAACATTATTTAATTATGATCCCTTGTTGCTTTGGTGTAAAACGAAGAATTAACTTAATCGAGCACCTTAATAATAGAGGCCGTGACCGAATTATGTTGTTCTACGTCTAGCTTCTTAACGCAAAAATAAAAATTATGCGGCATTTGCCTTTTGAAGATGAACTTTTGTGTTGGGGGTGTTGTTGACTTTTGTATCGGGGGGTGCTGATCTCTTTACCGAAAGAGGTTCCACTAGAGGGAGAAAAAAAAAAATTGTTGACCTTATGAATGAATGCCTGTTTGAGTGTTGACCTCATTGGGATTATGTGGTTGCTGTTTTTTTAAAGCTCCCGTGACGACATCTGGAAAATATTCGGACGATACAGAAACTCTACTTTATTGGAGAGTCTTAGTAAGCAGAATCATTTAGCTCCTGAAAACCTGACGATTTTTCAAAATTTGTTTATAATGTGGTTAGGGAGCAAAATATGTGACTCAAGGAGGAACAAACAGTGCATATTCTCATTGATCACTTTCTAATAAGTGGTTTTTGCTTTTAGACCCATTTGTTTACTCCCATTTATCTTTAAACCCAAGCACTATTATTTGTATCTTTAAGCCCAATTTATTTTTTGTATTTATCTTTAAACCCAATCTCCAAAATATTATACTTTTTGCTCTTAATAGCCTAGATGACTAGATTGGGTTTAAAGATAAATACAAAAAGTAAATTGGGCTTAAAGATACAAATAATAGTGCTTGGGTTTAAAGATAAATGAGAGTAAACAAATGGGTCTAAAAGCAAAAACCCCTTCTAATAATCATATCATATCATATCATAGTCTCTTTAAAAGTACGAGTTCGGGATAATCTTTTAATGGTTAATATTATCCTTAGCTTTTTTAAATATTACATTGTTATCCTAATCTATTCTAATTATTCTATCTTCTTTGAATTAGTAACTAAATGATTTATCATATTCATAATGAGACTTAACATGTTATTAGATAAAGAAAATATGTTTGATATAATTTAAATCCTTTACTTATTTCAGTTCGCAGAGAAATCTAAAAAATATATGTTAGCTAGCACCTAAAAAATTTTGGGCTTTGCAAAAAGTATCCTCTAAGTTTTTTAAATTACAAAAACACCCTTACAAATTTAAAATATTATTAAAACATATTAAAAATTATAAATTTTACTTATTTTAATTCAGTGAGAAATCTAAAAAATATATGCTAGCTAGAAACTAAAAGTTTTTTTACTTTGGAGAAAATATCCAAAGTAAATATCTTGTAAGTTTTTAAAATTACAAAAACACACCTAAAAATTTAAAATTTATAAAAAACACCTTGAAAATTTTAAACCTATAAACACACTGTAAACCTACAAATAACACAAACAACCACCAAAAATTTATGGAATTCGCAACAAACACACTAAACTTTTTACAAATTGCAAAATAAAACCCTCAGAATTATAAAATTTACAAAAATTATGATACTTTCTAACCTAATAGTACATTAAAAATATAGGAATTACAAATATCCCCTACATAATTTATAATTTATAGAAAACACCCCTGAAGTTTTAAAATTACAAACAAAACCTTAAAATTCAAAATTTACAAATAACACCCTGGGAATTTTAAACTCATTAGTAAATTGAAAGCATAGGAATTTTAAATAGTTTATAAATAATTTACAATCTGTAGAAAAGGCCTATAAATTTAAAAATTACAAAAAACCCATATAATTCATAATTTATAAAAACATCATGAGAATTTCTAACCTATAGACACTAAAATAAATATACAAAATTACTAACAACCTCTAGAAAATTAAATTTTTACAAAAAATATGATATTCACTTTAAAAGTATAGGTTTAGGAAAAATCTTTCATGGTCAACATTACCCATAACTTTTAAAAAAAAACATAAACGATTGAAAATCTATTAAATTTGAAATTTTATTAAAAAAAACACTCTTAAAGTTTAGCACATTGCAAACTACCCCTCCAAAGTTTGAAAATTTTCAATGATTTTTTTTTGTAATTCCTTGATTTCAATGTAATATTTAATAGTTTTGTGTATTTGCAAATTATAAATCTTTAGGGTGTTTTTTGTAATTTTTAAAATTTTTGAGGTGTTTCTTTTGTAGTTTTCTAAATTTTTATTATGTTTTTAATGTAATTCATAAAGATGTCAATTAATGATGATATTAAAGAGTAAGTTGCTCTTAAGATTATTTGGCCACAGTTAAGTGTACAACACCTCTGTTCCTAAGCAGTGTAATTTATATATGCAAAAATTTTCAGTCAATCTATATAGTGGTTAAAAGGATTTTGACTCTAATATATTATTTTTTATAAATTATATTTAATGTGAATCCACCATATAATTTTGACTGTAGTCATCACAATTATAATACATTTGATTGATTGACTATATAGTTATATAGACCATAGATTACTTTACTTTTTCACATGTACTAATATTTGACGCGTAATAATTTAAATTATTACACTTAAATTTAATACAATTTTAATTCCTATTTTTTTGAGATTTATTCCATTAGTTACGCGTATCAAATTAGTAACTAAAATAATAATTATTTATGCTTAAATTAGGATGATTGTAGTGGGCCACTCACTATGGAATTTTTATGAAGATATATATCTTACTTTGTATAACTATCTGCACCACACATGTATATTTTATAAATTTAGTTGTTAATTTAACATATTAAATTATTTTTCTTTTGTAGAAATTTCTTCTTTGACTTTTGGATTGTGTAACCACTACATCATCATTTTAACGTAGAAAGGATCTTACCTTAAACGATTTCAAGCCAATGTTTGAGTTGAACTGAAGTATATACTATTGCTGCTATGTTTATATTTTTTTTTAAGAAATCCATGTCAACACTTTTTAAATAAAAGAGAATATTCTAACATCTGATATTATAAAAACTAAATGTTGCCAATTGAGTGATTAGAAAAAGAGAACTTACATCAGAAGCGCATGAATAATAAGATAAAGAGAAAATGTAGTGATATTGTTAACAGTACTACAGATAGCAAACTACAATGTAAACTTAACCTATTTGTGGAGCTCAACTATTGACTATAAGCATTGATGTTTTCATATATATACTTTATAATTTATTTAAAAATATCATATAATCTTATATAATAAAATTGATTTGATACTAAATAGTAATATCGTTGTAATAATATCGTTATTAGGAAAAATTCTTCATGAACCAATATGTTCTTTACGACATATTAGCTATGCACTCTAAATTCTTGTGTCTTTTATAGAATCAAAAAATTTGAATACGAGCCTCTAACATGTTGCTCTCACAGATGAGTTATACGTTCTATATACAATACAACTGTTCTAGGCAAGTGAGTTATAATAGCAATTTTCATTCACATCGTTTAGGGTAAGATTTGATAAGGATATTGCATCAAAGGGAAAAAACTTATATTTAGAGCACATGACAAAATATATCATAATCTCCCTACTCTAACTTCACAAGAAAATAATTCTTCGTACTTTCAGTTTTACTTCTATGATACAGAGAATAAGCTATAAAATTGAACGAGAATATTAAATAATGTAAATATGAGTGGAACCATAACTAAAAGTTAATGTGAATATGAGTCAAATCACAACTAAAAGTTTAATGCACATATTGCAAGTAAATTCATATAAAAAATTCCTTTACGAATTGAATGATTATCCGTCTTTTGAAGACTTCAAGATATTAATAAACAGAGATGTTGTACTAGATTAATGTGCTTATAACTCACAAATAGTAGATCACGTGGCCACAGTCCGAGTTGAAGAAGGAAACAATGATGATATTTCAGTAGTATGTGAGAGAGAGATTATTGAGTTGATGATCAATCCCATAAAAACACTTTATTTTTTGTTATTTTTATTCTATATTTATTAATTTAAATAATTATAATATTTACGTTGCACGTGCATCTTAACTAGTAGGAGTAATAATAATAATAATAGAAGATCCCCGTAATTTCTTTCCCCTCTTGCAATACTTCCATATAACCCAGTCAATTCTTACAATTCTGACCCTACTTACCTAACTACTGCCCAAGCAAATATTGATCAATTCATTGACAAAATTGCACAAGACGCAATCAAAAAAAAAAAAAAAAAAAAATTATCACAACACAGTTTGGATCAGACCAAAGTTCGTCAAGGACGGAGAACTACAAATGTACAGGCTTTACAGTCACTGTCCCGATCGAAAGAAACTATTAAAAGACTGAGCGCAGAAAATTCACACACACGGATCACATCACCTCCTTAATTTCTCTCCTCGCGTTCCGCGTCGACCCTGGGTCCTGACTTCAGGTAGAACCCGACGTCGCTCACGCTCTTCCTCCCAAAGGCCTGCCGCGCCTGCTGGGACCTCTTACAGTGGGCGATCGCTCCCTGTACCGAGCACTCTTTATCCGAGCTCACGCTGCTGCTCCTCTTGAGGCTCGAAGAGGACGAGGAGTCGGACGAGGAGCAGGAGGAGGAGGAGGAGGAGGAGAACTTGTTCGAGGACCTCCTCTTGAGCGCGGTGGCAGCCCCCGAGAACGATCTCCTGTGGCCGCCGCAATATTCTCCCCCCGCCGCCCCCCTCTCCTCTTTGCTCTTGGAGGAGCATTCCTTCGGCTTGGCGGCCGATGACGACTTGGAGAAGAGAGACTGAATGTAGGCCTTGGACGCCCTGAGCTTGAGGCCGAGGGATGAGGAGGACTGCAGCCTGATGGACCTCAGCTTCTTAGCCCACGACCTCTTCGCCGCCCGGGGCCCGGCGGGCTCTCTCGGGCAGCCACCCTCCCCCTCCTCCTCCTCCTCCTCCTCGAAGAAGAAGTCCTCTGGGCTGAGCTCGCCGCTGACGTAGCAGGACGTCGCGGGGGAGACGTTGCAGGACGCGAAGGGGGTGGTGCTGCTGGCGGCGTCGGCGTCGGGGTCGGCGCCTGCGTTGTCGGGCTTCTTTTGGAGGAGGAGGAGGGTCTCGACCATCCGCAGGCGAGGGGGGAGGTGGAGGGGGAGGAGCTTGCCCTTGTAGAATATCTCGTCGGCGGGGGAGGTGGAGCTGTGGTCGGCCTCGGGGTCTCTGGAGGACATTTGGAACTCGAACTCTTCCGCGGTGCAGCACGTGTAGCACGTGGCGGGGTTTATGTCCATGTCTATGTATCCATCCTCTTCATCTTGGTCGTCGCAGCAATGGCCATCCTTCGCCATGTCAACGTGCTCCCTCTCGATCTCAATGCTGTGCCTTTTTTTTTTTAGGTGAATAGCTGAGGGCTTCGGAGAGAGGTTGAGGAGAAGAGCATCCTTTAAAGAGGAGATGGGGCCGGGTAAAATAAGAAAGAAATGCGGAGGAGCTTTGGAACTATGCGAGGGTGTCCAAGAAGGTTATTTGGACTTATAGAGGAGGTGGGGACTTGGGGGGTTGGAAGGCGCGCCACGCTAAAATATGTACGTACGACGGAATTGCGAGGTTCACTGGACAACTGATGGTCTAGGAGTTGTTTGCTATTTGATTAGTGCGAAACCAAAAAAAAAAGATTCTTTCTATAGGGTGTTGTTGGGTGGGTTTCTACTCGGCCCCAACAGCCGCATTGCGGTTGACTCACATTCCCTACTAGCTAGGTGGCTGACCTCTTCGATCTATGCTGTCTATCATTGGATCAATGTAACGTAGAATGATACGGAGATGGGTATAGTGATCTAGGAAGATCTCCTCTCTTGGACCGCTACTTGTCTCATGCGCAAGCGTCTGTTGGATAGTTTTTCCTCTTAATTAGCTAGTCCCCACACGAGCAATATGATCAAAGTTTTTTTTGTATATGATTTCTAAGGTCTAATCCTCTACTTACCTTGGTACTTGATTGGTTTTTTTTTGTCTTTTCCAGCCTTGCTTCCGTCTTCAAGGCTTCTATTCATGCATCATTTATTTATGTCTATTAAATTGATTACACTTAATTAATGCGGCAGCCTGAACAAGGTAATTTCAAATTCAAAACAAAAGGCCCATCGCCCCAAAACCTGGAGTTTTGCGCTTTAATAGCTCTAGTAGTAATCAGGACTGACTAAATATGAGCATAGGAACCTAGCTCCGCGGGTGCCTTGAAAGCAACATCTCAACTCCTTTTTTTTTTTTTTTGTTTCCGCTATTTTTATTTACGGTTTTTCTATAGAGTGCCCTTGGGCACTCTATAAGAGAGGAGAGAGATAGAGAGAAATGAATGAGGAG